>OX382265.1:37056750-37656750 GCA_947507595.1 Pyralis farinalis
TTTATGCACGAATAGTTCAATCGCATACGGACTATGTTTTTCATTATAAACTATTTCAGTTTATTTGTTCTGATAGTACATATTTTTTGTATAAATATTCATTTTGTACAAATTGATGAATATCGTGAACAATTTTAAACGAGTTTTATGAATCTATACCAGTATTCATTTGATGAATCCATGTAACTTTGGTGAAGATAAAGAATTAATAGATTTTGACGAGCTCGGTGGCTCAGTCTTGAATGACGCGACTTTGACACCGACACTCGTGGTTTCGATTCCCACACAAGACAAACATTTTGTACATGTCTGTTCGTCTTCGTCTGGATGTTTTAAGAGAGGTAAGGCGCATCAAAGCAGCCCATCTGGGGAAGTACCCCACCTCATAGAAAACCGGAGCCAAATAACAACTCCCTAGACGGTTGTGTTCCTGTCTGTGTCACCAGTAAGCTCCTAAATAAAAAAAATAAACAGTGAAATCGACATCATCGAAATCGATACCACTAAATGATTAAAATATAAAATATATTATATAGATATAAAATATTTTAATAATTAAAAAAACAGTAAAACAGACTAAAAAGAATGACAGTGTAATATTATTTATTGGAAAGAAAAGGGCTACTAAAAAGGAATTTCAATTTTTTTTCGGCTAATATTTACAGTATAAGATATATAAAAAATTAATAGATTCAGGCGTTATTTTGCGAAAGTCAAATTTACATGCAATTTGATCTAACCTGCTTTGTGTGCTTCCGCCACCAACCATCAAAAACCAAAAATTGGTGGCAGAAGCACACAAAGCAGGTCAGATCAAATTGCATATATAAAAAAACGGATTTTAGAGTTCGGCTAGTTTAGTCTTTGAGAACTCGCGTTGGATCGATCTAACCAAAGCAGAACCCGGCAAATGTAGGCCGGCCGCCGGCTGTAGTAGGCCGCCGGCTGTAGAGGAGTCCGTCAGCGAACCTCAGCCAGCGCGTAGATCCGTGAGGGCCTCACGGACGTCGAAGACCAAGACGCAGTAGATAGCAGGAATGGGTGAGGACCGCCTTGCGATCCAACATCGCAACAGTCAAAATATGCCACAAAACACCGCAGGGGCTGGAGGTCACAGATGCGGTAGCTGGTACACCGTGCGTCCCTGATCAGATCTTAGCGTAGACTGTCATTGTTTCTTCGTCGGCCGTCTATCGAATATTTTAATGTAAAATATTGAAATTTTCCAAATTAATTTTTATTACCAATTTTGACAATGACATTTTATAAACATCTACAAAGACAAAATGGTTGTATATATATTAATATTACAACAGACAGAATAAACTCAAAAGTAACATAAGTTGGATAAAAAGCTAAAAATAAAATATGTTTTATTCAACTACACACATCAAAAGTGTCTAGGGATCAACATATATTTTTGCAATAACTTTTCTCCTGATTGATATTAATTAAAATTTTCTTTAAGGATTCATCAAATAAAGTGTTTTCGTTTGTCTACAGTAACGATAAACCAAGTCACCTTTGCATTAATAAAGAAATTTGCCATTTTCATAATAAAGGGATTTTTGACATTTGAACCACTAACATTAAAGTTCGAAAAAAAGACTGAAATAACAGTTTTCTTTAAAATTTTATTGGGTAACTTAAACAATTAATAATCCGTGTTTCTACCGCGAACACTAACAATACAAGAACATCGGTTTGGCATACTCAAAATGAGTTCATCCAAATCACGCTGTGGAATGGCCGCCCATGTTCGTTGCAACAACAAAAAAAGGTCTTCTTGCGACTGGATACCCTCCGTATTCGGCAGAGCTCTTCTCTGTAGCATATCCCATGCATGCTCAATCGGGTTCAAGTCTGGCGACTGAGAAGGCCAGGGCATGACATTGATGTTAGCTGCGTGTGTGGTGGTGTGGTCGTGCATTATCATGCATTAACTGAAATAAGGGACCGATTTGCACTTGTAGAGGAACGATGACGTCTGATACAATCGTCTCAGCATAAATTTGAGCGTTGAGGTTGCCTCTGATCCAAATCAACTCAGTTCTTCCGCCGATCCAAATACCCGCCCATACCATGATGGTTCCACCACTATAAGGATGGACTTCCTGGCAGGATTTTAATCGCTGTTGGCGTCCAGGGGTTCTCCAGTGTCGTATACGTCTTGTATCCGGTCTCATACCAAAACGAGACTCATCAGAAAAGCACACGAAACGCCATTGTTCTTCTGCCCAATTTCTGTGTTCAAGAGCCCATTGATATCGAATCCTACGATTGTGCATTGCTATAGGTGGTACCCTTAGCGGTCTTCGGGAATGAAGGTTCACTTCATGCAAGCAGTTTCTGACTGTTTGGTCGCTAATTAAGTTCCCTGAAGAGTGATGAAGCGTCACGGCTAACATCATGGCGGTTATTGTTGGAGCTCTTCGAGTTGTGATTTGAATGTATCGGTCTTGTCTCCGTGTGGTGCAGCGATACCGTCCTCCATGGCGCTCAGCCACGGTACCAGTGCTTCGGTAACGTGTCCAAAGTCGACTGATAACACTCTGACTTGTATTCAGAGCTTAAGCCACAGTACGTTGCCGGGAACCAGCTTCTATCATTCCCACGTGTTGTTAGTGTTCGTGGTAGAAACACGGATTATTAATTGTTTAAGTTACCCAATAAAATTTTAAAGAAAACTGTTATTTCAGTCTTTTTTTCGAACTTTAATGTTAGTGGTTCAAATGTCAAAAATCCCTTTATTATGAAAATGGCAAATTTCTTTATTAATGCAAAGGTGAATTGGTTTATCGTTACTGTAGACAAACGAAAACACTTTATTTGATGAATCCTTAAAGAAAATTTTAATTAATATCAATCAGGAGAAAAGTTATTGCAAAAATATATGTTGATCCCTAGACACTTTTGATGTGTGTATTTAATACTTGTTTGTTGTTCTGTATAATGTAATTGAGAAATTAGGGTTTATTATTTAATTGTTATTATTTTATAATTTTGTGAGCTCGATGACGTCGTTGCGCATGCCATTCCAACCGAACACGCAGGTTAAGCAACGTCCACCGCAGCCTGTCTATGGATGAGTTTACCTATCTCGAGTTTCTCCGTGCTTCGGAGGGCACGTTAAGCCAACTGTCCCGGATGTTGTGGATAGATGACAGTCGCTAAGCTAAGTCAGTGGCCCTCGGGCGGCTTGAAAACACTGGTCTCTGCCAATCCGCATTCGAGGCTTAACCCCTTCGGTTGAAGTAAGACCCGTGTCCCTGCAGTGGGATGAGTAAGGGTTGATGTGATGGGTGATGATTTTATAATTTTAAATCACGCCAAGGGAAAAATACTCTTTTGTTTTTCGTCAAAAAGGTTCTTTTCTAAATATGCTGTCGTCTATAGGATCAATATACGAAACTGTATGTGTTCTTTAGTGCGCGCTTTAGTTCTATAGTAATTATATATCTACGCTCAGTCCATATATTCGTGCTCTATGTCGTTAAGGAGTTCCGTTGTGTAAATTCGTAGTCCAACTCCGGCCCGGTTTAGGATGTCCTTGACCCTAGTAGGTACCTATTTTAGGCTTAACCTAACAGTACCTCAGTCACTATTAATACTTTTTATTTTTAGAATTTTCTTGGTGTATCTTCAAAGTGCAACAATAATGAAATGGGACCACCTTTGAGCTATACTGAACCCAAAGTAAAAAAATCTGTCAATAACAACGAAGCCGAAGTTATAAGATAACGTATATAAAAAATATATATGCAGACAAATTCCTCCTCCTTTTTTTTAGTCGGTTAATAAACTGTTTAATACAACCTTTTAGTTTATCATTTTAAATGCATTTTAAATGAATTTTAAATGTACTCCACATGCGTATGTGAATTATAGATACGATATAAATAAATAAAATTAAAGCGCCTGTTTGATATTGTCAAAATAACTTAATGCATATTTTACTTAATGCATATTGCACCTTTTTACTTAATGCATATGATTCTTATATATATTTTTTGTCTATCTGTTTGTTCCGGCTAATTTCATTCAGCTGATGTCATAAGGAGCAATTTAATCTACGATTATTTTACAAAACTTATGAATAAAACTTTAAAAAAAAAGTTTTTATTCAATAAATCAGTCGTACTAAAACCAAACTAATGCTCTGTTGTATTAAAACGACAATAATATTTTTATTAAGCGCAAATAATTTCAAAATGGTATCGCGTGAGAAAATTTATTTAGTCTAAATTCCTCTTTCTGTTTTCTATTTGTGCCACATGTTTTTGAAATTATTGTTGCCTAATAAAATTATTATTTTGTTCGTTGAATTTTTGAATAAGGCTGGATATCCCTCTGGAGTGAGAATAACTGACGGCAGTCGCTCTATGTTAAAATCAGTATATTTGCCATGTCTAAAATCATACTACTAATCATACGATATGATATCGATTTTGCAATGGCAAAATTAGTATCATATCCTTAGGCACTTCGCCAATCCTACGGGATTAGGAAACGGGACAACGCTATGTAGAAGAAGAAGAGATAAAATTCTAAAGTGTTAGTGAAGTAACTATTAGGAATGCTAAAATGACTATAAAGATAAAAGTTACTTATTGGTCATTGAGTCCTCGTGGGCACTTAAACACACCTTAATCTACTATTACTACATCTTCTCGCCCTTCCAGAGTAAACAGAGATAGTAGAGGACTGGGTCATAAATTACACACACACAAATTACACAGCGCCACCTAGCCCCAAAGTAAGCGAAGCTTGTGTTATGGGTACTAGATAACTGATAAACATACGTAAATACATTTTTTTTGTAAATACATACTTTTTACCCAATACCCAATACCCAATACCCAAACCAATATAAACAGCCATGTTCATGCACACAAATGTTTGTACTGTGTGGGAATCGAACCCACGAGCGTTGGTGTCAAAGTAGCGTAACAGCGCGTTTCACCACTGCGCCACCGAGCTCGTAAAATGGCGTTCGGTTCTCTGAGTGCCATTTATTACCCAGTCCTCTCCAATTAAATTTCATTTCCTGACTCTACTCTCTATCTCTACATACGTATACAGCCGACCCCTTAAACCTTACAATACAAAGAATATCGCCTGTTTATTGCCTCACCCGCCGCAAACGCAGCTACTCTGTAGAAAAACTATTTAAATATTCATTCATTGACAACGCCATATTGATTATTAAGACTTTTATTTATTAACTAAAACTCTACTTGTTTTGTATTTTATTTTTATTTAAGTGCTATTACGTTGAAGTACTAAAGCTCTACAAAAGATTACGTACGTGTAAGTACTTGATATACGTGCTACTCGTATAAAGACATTTTTAAGTACGGCTACGAGGGAAAAAGGGGTAATCTGTCCATTAGCTCAACAGGTAATTCTGTGTAGTATTACACTATTCAGAACATAAAGCGGTAAATATTACATGAAAAATAGAAAAATGACTCTGATTTGTATAGGTTTTAGAAATCATTAAAAATCTTTGGCAAAAGAGATACGTAGTTTTAACAGGTAGGGTGTATCAAAACCAGGCTATATTAATGCGCCCGGGCCGTGAGTCTCTACTGCGAAAGCAACAACGTTTATAGTACTCGGAGCCAAGACCAGAAGGGCAAGACAAGAAGTATTTGTTGTATTTAAAAGTTCGACCGCCTCTGCTTCCACTGCTGTTATAGCAGTAAAGTAAGATAAGGAGAGTCCAGTGTGGGAATAGAAGGTGGATCCCACACTAAAACTCTGCCTATCTTTTATTAAATCAACGATATCCCGCCCGATCCTTGGCCATCGCCCCTGTTTAAGCGTAGGAGTTCCGAAATAGCTAGGATACTGGAGCATGTCGGGAGAATGACGCACTTTTCTTTCTTCGACGCACATTAAAGCTCGTGGTATGCAAACTGATTGACTTATCTGCCCCATTGCACTTGTAATTATTCCGAAATCTTGAATTTTCGAATTTTGGAAAGAGAAGAATTATATTATTATATTATATTATTATTAATATAATTATATATATACGTTCATCTCAGTCCGTATTCGTCCACTGCTGAACATTTACCTCACCTCTAGAGCCTCTGGTGCTAGTTTCTCTCTGCCTAACCCGCACGAAATTTAGCGTGATGATATAGATAGACAGAAAACCATAACAAATTAGGCGGGCTGTGAATTTTTTATTTGTCATTGTATTCTATTTCAAATTCTCGTACATGTATTTTTATATTATAGCATAAATGTTTCTTGTTATTCAATTTATTTCTGAGATTATTAAATCTATTAAACTTCTTTTTTATTATTTTCAATACTTGTGGGGATTACCTGTTGTTGTCTTTAATATTTTAATTTGACTTTAATTTTAAAAATTATTATAGTAAATATTTTTTTTATACTACGTCGGGAGGCATACAAGCAATAAATATAATAAATAGCGTAGCCAATCTTATGTAAAGCGGTTACTGTAGTCTTTGAGCACTTGCAACAAATTAAGTATCACTCGTGCGATACTACCTCTGTTGCTAACAAAGCTATTTGTTAGGAGCTTTGGAGTGTTGTATTATTGCGAGTAAATGCTTTTATTACTCGCAATAATACACTCATAAGCACTCAACACTCCATGGGGTTGTTATGTGACTGCGATTTTTCTGTGAGGTGTTACATGGTGTGAGAAACACTCAGACCACGACAAACAGACAAGTTCATGCGCCAAACGTTCGACCTGTGTGGGAATCGAACTCACGAGGTCTCAAAGCATCGTTACTAACCACTACGCCACCGATCTCGTCATTATAATTGTTTAAGGGTCCCGATTTTTTTTACCTATTGAGGTACAAAAATACGGGTCAAATTGAGAAGCTCTTTCTTTGTAAAGATAAAATTTATTTTAGATTATAACTACTATTTGCCACATATACCTGTGTATGCAAAGAGAGTAATCTGAAATAAGTAAAGTTGAATTAAAAAAAGTAATATATAATTACTAAAATCGAATGTCAGTAGTGTTCAGAAGCAATTATCGCAGAAAACATAGAATTTTTACAAGTTTTTATTACAGAAAATATAGAATTATTTTAGAAGTAATTGACATAGAAACTATAGAATTGTTTTTAGAAGTAATTAATATCGAAAAAAAAGAATTGTTCTTAGAAGTAAATAATATAGAAAATATGAAACTGATTATAGAAGTAATTATTACAGAAAATATAGAATTGTTTTAGAAGAAATTTCATATAGAAAATAAAGAATTGTTTTTAGAAGTAATTATTACAGAAAATGTGAAAATTGTTTTAGAACTAATTAATTTAGAAAATACACAATTGTTTTTAGAAGTAATTAATATCGAAAACATAGAACGGTTTTTGGAAGTCATCAATATTGAAATATGAATTGTTTTTGAAGAAATTATTACAGACAATTTAGAACTGTTTTCAAATATTTATTAGAAACCATACAGAATTGTTTTTAGAAGTAATTGTTACAGTATATTTAGATTCATTATTAGAAGTAATTAATATAGAAAATATAGAATAGTTTTTAGAAATCATCTTGTATTCCCCACAATCGATCTAACTCATGCTGTCTAAATGACTTACGGAACCTAATACATGTGGGTTCAACTCACACCAACTTTGCTTTTTTTTATACAACGTTGATAATGCTATGCGGTTCACATGATGTAAAGTAGTTACCGTATCATCTAAATGCTTGCAATATAGGAAGTATCGGTCGCACGTTACCACCCCTGCTGCTGACATTGCAACTACTTAGGTCATTGCTGACCACCTCAATTATTCACATAACACACAACCCTCCATGGAGTTGTTATGTACCTAGCTGCGATTTTCTGTGAGATAGAGGTACTGCACCCCAATGAGGTTGCTTTGATGTGTCCTTCCTCAGAACCACCCAGACATCAGACATGAAGAAAATGTCGGTTTGTTTTGACCTCCCGGAAGTACCTCCCCTCCTCGTAGAAAATCGGAGCTAAATAACAATTCTCTTGAGGGTTATTATATTCCTGCGTGTGAAAGAGGTAACCAGTAAGCCTCCTAAGGAGTTGCTGTGTTCATAGGTTAGTGCGTTCATAGGCTACGGTAACTGATTTATATTAAGTGCCCCGTATGCTTGTATGTCTGACGTGGTATATAATATGAACTTCCGGTAACTATTCTACCGCTGAAATGAGTTACAGATAAGAAAAAGCTCACGAAAATGATTATAAAGTTTGCTCAAATAAAAAAAATGCATGACCTTCAAAAGCAAAATCATGCCGCAGATATTGCAAGGAAGGAGCGGTCGAGCCCAACAATCGCATCAATCCAATTTTGATATTTTACGATACAAATATTTTCAACTTTACACCATCAGCACACAGACCAAAACGTAAAGGAACGCACCACGAATTTACGCCGTTTCACACTTTAAAGTGCAAAGTGATAAGCGCAGGAGTGGGGTCATGGAACTTTGCCTGCGTGCGTACTTTACGAAAACTCACTTTGCATACGGGAGTCGGCTTCTAGGTGCATTAGGCAACACCTACGACTGGATTCGTTTGTTCACCCGGCTTCAAATTTCTTGTATGTAGGTGAACAAAAGCGCATTCTTTCCAGCGTAGGTTCGCTGCAACTCAGCCGCGCGTTTGATAACCGCAGCGGCGAAGTGCGGACGGGACCGCTTCGAGCCCGCTCTACCATCAGTTCATTCGCGTACCGACGCTCCGAGCGCGCGGTCGGGGTCTGCGCGCTGCCCGTTCTGAAAAAAAACTTTTTACCATTCGTGAGTAACATCACCAAACACAATGAGGACTAGGGGAGCCACGGCGGCGGCTCTTCTGTTCCTCGTCTGCATCACCACATCGCAGGTAAGCCAATCACGTCTCCCAAAAAGCCGGTTTCGCCTCCAAAAAGACTTTGCAAAAACTTTTAGCGGCCGCACTGGAGTCGCATTTTTATTTAACTTAACCGACACAATGAGTTAGTTTAAATATTAACTGCAGAGTTTATGGGCTCGTAAGTTTATTAACTGTGATGCACCTGTGACAATGCTGGGCCGTAATTTTAACTCGATGCACCTATGGTTCGGTTTAATTAAAACTAACTTCATTGAGACGTTGCTTCGTAATAATTTGCAATGTTCATGAATAGTTTCAGGAAAAATTGTCGCTACATTAGGTTTTTGAAGTTATAAAGCGAAATTTTGGTTACTTCCTTTGTGATTTAAAATGTTTCGTTTCAAATTCTCTGTCGTTCTTGATAAGTGTTTGACCTAAAATACGAGTCTTTATTTGATATGATGTTCGCCGATTTAATTAGGTCCTGCTTGGGTTTAAAGGCCAAACATACTGATAAGTTAGCGATACTACAGCGGTTAATTTCAGTGCCCAAAATCATCACGCCTACATTTATTGTTCAAAAGTTGATAAATTATGATGCAATGTGATAAAAATAATCATTGTTAATCTCAGTTGCCACAGAAACAACTTGGATGTTTTAACTATACGCAGTAAAAATGTGTTTGTTTAATGCGAACGTTTTATGTCATCTTTTTAAGTAATGCTTGCGAATTGACAAATTTTTTTCAGGAAGTTATATTGTGAATGTTAAAGAAGCGAGTATGGTTTTGTAAGTTCTCGGTCCTCTCTACCTACACCGCAAGGGATTTGGCGTGAAGTTATATATAGAAGGTATATTATAACATTATGAATATAAAAATAATTATTTTTTCTCAGAGCAAGAAAAGATCGTTTAAGTCTAGAATTTGTTTGCCTATAAAGTAATTGTTGAGACTCTATTACTGACTGACTAATGTTGTAACTAGCCATGTCTAAGTTCACGCTAATCCCCTTGCGCGGTAACAGAGATATGATTTAAATTAGCGTAAAAATTTAACTCCAATCAGGGTTGCAATTATGATTAAAAAAAATGCAAAACATCAAGATAGGCTGTGCAACCGCGAGGGTGACAATAAATGTGAAATACATTATATTATTGTCTATTTTACGGTAACCATCAGGCAGATCCCCGGCTTGTTTGCCTATTGAGTAGTATTGATGAGCTCGGCAGCGAAGTGGTTAGCAGTGCTACTTTAACACCAGATCTTGTAGGTTCGATTCTACACACATGACAAACATATGTGTGCACAATTATGTTAGTTTGTGTTGGTCTGGGTGTTGTTAAGGGAGGTAGGGCACGTCAATGCAGCCTGACTGGGGAAGTGCCTACACCTCACAGAAAACCAATCCAAAAAAATATTTTCTAGAGGGTTGTTGCGTTACTGCGAGTAATTGAATTTACCAGTAAGTTCCTTGGGAGTTGCTGTGTTATCAGCTGCCGTGGCAACGCGTATGCTTTTTGTACCCAAGCATTCATAGTAGTTTAAAGACAACTCGATTACATGCATTGTATCGAAAAATATATATAGTTCCTTGTATAATATTAATTACTAGCCGATTTAAATTTTATGTTTGTTCACAATTTCATTATCTTATATTAGCTTTATCCCGTGGAAACCATCTGCCAGCGAATGCCCCGTCAAATTGTTTTTGAGACTGACAAGTTTTCAAAAATACTTATTTGGTATATGTACCGTATATACATTCATATTATGCATTTAGTAAAAATCTGTTATTTTGACATCAAAAAAAAACTGACACTTCGATTTTTTTTACTAATATAGATGTTATATACTATTATATTTTTTGCTAATAAATTGCCGTTCGGCAACAGATATTCAATATTTTTTATTTATTATATAGAATTGATGAATATGTAACCGACAAAGATGTCTGCAAATAATTCACCACAGACAACCTTTTCTTGAATAATCTTTAATTCTACCATTTGACATTATTATTGTACCAATATTCGGGCATGAATTTATTTTAATATCTAATTAACGATTTTAAAGAGACCTATAAGGGCAAATTTCTTTCGGCAATTTTTTCTTCACCGTTGTTCGTTTCCGAAATGTTAGCAGATTAAAAAAAATAGTTACATAAACATAAGAAAATTGAATAAGAAATAATATGACCGTAATTAAAAAACTGTATCACATGTTTGAACAGCTTTTTTTTTATTATTTTATTTATCAACGTAATTGGATAAAATCTATTACATACAATTTAGTAGTTTAGTAGTTTAATTTATTTTTATCTTTTTATTAAATGATGTACAAAATTTGTACAATTGTTAGTTCCAGTATCCATTCATATATTGTTTAAGTAAACCTGCATAGAAACAGTGGTTTGGATTGATGAACGGGCATGATATCAATTCACGAACAAAGTTATCTGATATATTCAGACATATCAAGATCAGATGAAAATCATTTAGCTCTCCAATAATATGTTAAATAAATAAAAGGTTTTTGGTGTTGCCATTTGACCGCAATCAATTGTTATTCGAAATAATTATTTGAACAGTATGGATACCCACTGTCATTTTTAAAGCCAGGACATACTTTGACACTAAGGCACCATATATATATACATACATATATATATATGTGAAAACAATATGGAGTTAATGTGATTTTGAGTCATATGTATAACATTAACTTATAGGGATCAGCGATAGCATAGTGAACAAAGAAATAACCTGTTAAACGTCTGATCCCGGTTCTAATGCTGGTGTGGGTGTGGTTACGGTTTTATGTACATATTTGTAATTATCACTTGCTCGACGGTGAAGGAAAACATCATGAGAAAACCCGCACGCTTAAGAAACAACATTTCGAAAGATGTGTGACCTATCGTAAGGTCTGGCTCTCCCTCTGGGATGTAAAGGTCTGACGCCAGTCGTTTTGTGTCAAAATCAGTATCTCCTCCAAATTCTTAGGTAGCGGATATAGCTAAACCTAATTAGAAAACGTGATAAAGCTACGAAGAAGATAGATTAACCTTACAGCAGAAAGTTATGAGTTTCAATATATATACAGTACTCTAGTATTCGCTCTAAAATTTCGTTCATAATTGCTCCGATGTTAAAACGTAACACAATTATATTTCATAAAATCGCTACCTTACAACCTCAAAACGTATGTTCCTAGAACGATTCGTGTCCTCTCGGGAGAGAATCATGAATGGTACATTAAAGTCTAGTTAAATCAATTCTAAAGAGTTTTTCGTTGAATAAAATCAAGATACAACCTACACCATTCTTTAAGGTTCATTTCCTTCTTAAAAGGTATCCTTATAGGAGAAAAGTTTGTTGATTTGTCTGTATGTGTAAGGAATTTTCTATTAATCTAGTATCACATTTGCTAAGAGTCCCAGTCCCAAACTTAGCAAACCCTGTGATATGGTTACTAGACAAGTGATAAAGATACGTAAACTTTTTTTGTAATTACTTACTTAAAGTAGAAGAAAACACCCAGATCAAGATCAACAGAAATGTTCGTCCACGCAAATACATGCCTTGTGTGAGAATCGAACCCACGAGCGTTGGTTGTAGGATAGCCATCGCTAGTCATTCCACTACCGAGCTCGTCACCACACCTCCTACACCGTGATGTGAGCGCTTTTAACTGGCAGGAATGCAACAACCCTTCAGGGAGTTGTTACTTAGCTGGGGTTTCTTTTTTGAGGTGGAGGTACTTCACCATTCGGGCACTCGATTATGATACGAGTATTTAGGTGCACCCCAACTCCCTTAAAATTTTAGTTTACTTGTGATCACATAATTTGATATTGAATTTGTATATATTATATATTGAATTTGATCACATATATAATTTAGACCACTTGCAAAACCATTTGGTTTACAATATAATGAGATTCCACATAGGTACGTTATAAAACATATATCTTTTCATGAAATCTCAAGGCCAAGCTAAGAAGCAAGGTCTCGTACTATGCACAAGTACAGGGAAATATCTAAAAAACACTTTGTACCGCTTGACAATTATAACTTACCTTTTTTTATTGTTTTCTTCCTTTTTTCCTCGGCTTCTAAGGGTCGTATCGTGATGTTGAGGAGTCTATAGCCTTCCTCAAGAAGTGGGCTATCAAATGCAAAAATGATTTTTCAAATCCGACTGGTACTTCCAGAGATTAGCGCGTCCAAACAAACAAACTCTATCGTATATTAGAATAGAGACAGTACAACCCAGTACACAAATCATAGTATATACAGTACTTATTTATTGGTGTTATACTTGTCCAAGGATGATAAAGATTGGCAAGAAGCAAGGTCCTTTCGCGTACATTTAATTATCTCAGATAAATATAAAATATTTTAAGCTAAAGTCAACATATTATATCTTCATAATATACATTTTTATGTATGTTGTGTATATCATTGAATTTCTCCTAAACAGCCGAATCCATTGTAATGTTTTTTTGAGTGATGTTGCACTTGAGTGGATCGAATTTTGCATTCGGTTGGTGGTTCAACCGGGTTCCTTGACAGGGAAAAAGGAGCAATGACTATCTCCATTTCAATTTTTTTATTGTAACAATTTAGTCAGTAAGTCCAAGGCTAAGTTTATACTTATTCACAAAATGAAAGAATGACGAAGCAGATACACAATGCGAAAGTGGAAGGATGTAGAAGACGAGGACCAAGACTCCGTGATCAAATTGGTCGTGCTTTAACAGAAGGTGACGTCAGGAGCCCTAGGAACCGACGAGGGTGCATGAAAAGAGCTATGAATGTTTAAGAAGCGAGTGAGGTGTGTAAAGACCGCGTTTTATGGCGCTCTGTTCTCTCTAGGTGCGTGAAGACATACACGTAATGAAAATTTTGACTAAGATTAAGTCATCAATTTGAACAATTAAATGTGAGATAAGTACAATATAAAGATGTTATATGACTATATAAATAGTAACAGAGTTTATATCTATATATCATACATATGTATGTAGCGAATGTCCTGACATAATATTATTATGTTCTCTAATTCAAGATTGTAAAGAAAACCTATTTTGAAAGCTTAGTCCATTTTGACAAGCTCGGTAGCTTAGTCGTAAATGTTCAATTCCCACACAAGGCAAACATTTGTGTACATGAACATGTCTGTTTGTCTTGGTCTGGATGTTTTAAGAGAGGTATGGCAGCAAATTGCATGTGAATTCGACTTTCGCAAAATAACGCCTGAATCTATTGAGTACTTGATGCAAATGTCCGTAAGCTCCAATAACTGCTTACCACCATGTTTATAAAAGACGAAAGATGATACTAAAGTGCAGTTCAACGCGGTAGATCCTACTTGTGAAGATTCATCAACACCCACACCCTCAGTTCTCAGAATTGAGACAGGCAGCAGACCGGATGATTTGCACATAGGTATTAAGTGGCCGTAATTTGTCATTACTGACCTGCACAAATAAATAATGATTGATCACATATGATATGAGAGCTCCATGGCGTTGTTGCGATCATTCTAACCGAACACGCAGGTTAAGCAACGTCGCCCGTTGTAATATTTTAAGTATCACTCGCACGATGCTTCGTCTGCTGTTTACACAGCAACTCCCTAGGAGCTTACTGGTGACCTCACTCACACGCAGAAACACAACAACCCTCTGGGGAGTTGTTATTTGAGTGCGGTTTTCTGTGAGATGGAGGTACTTCTCCAGACGGGCTGCTTTGATGCGCCCTACCTCTCTTAATACATGCGGCCCACCTGCTGTAAAGCGGTTACCGTAGCCTATAAACGCTTGCAATACATTAAGTATCACTCGCGCGATGCCACCTCTGCTGCTAACACAACAATTCCTAAGGATCTCACTGGAGACCACACTCACACGCAGGAACACGACAACACTCTAGGGAGTTGTTACTTGGCTGCGGTTCTCTCTGAGGTGGAGGTACTTCTCCAGAGGGGCTACTTAACTTAACGTCTCTAAATACTTACACTTTCGCGTTGTAATTCTGATTCAAAATTCTTTCCTTGTGCCTTCTTTCTAGTTGCATCCAGAAGTCCACGGGTTCCTTACCTATTGAGCTATTACTACCCAAAGACCTTCACACCTGTTTTGTATACTGTAACAAAAATTGGTAACTCCAGTACCGAGCTTGGTACTGGAGTTACCAATGATTTAACAGCATGACTCGTTAATAAATATTACCGGATAAATTACACAGCGCCACCTAGCCCTAAAGTAAGCGAAGCTCGTGTTATGGGTACTAGACAACTGATAAACATACGTAAATACATTTTTGTTTTTTAAATACATACTTATTATGCATAGAAAATACCCAGTATAATACAAACAGACATGTTCATGCACACAAATGTTTGTACTGTGCGGGAATCGAACAAAGTAGCGTAACAACGCATTTCACCACTGCGCCATCGAGCTCGTCAATTCGATTCGTATACAGGAAAAACGATTGCAGCCTATTGTGTTGTGTGAGGGAAGGAAAATACATATAGAGAGCCAATGACACGATTTTGCCTAGTAAATATAATTCCTGCTACGGGCCAGGGGGCCAGTAGAACGCGCACCTCTTATTGGTTAGTAGACGTCGCTTATCGGCCCATTGGTCAGTCAAGAGGTAAACTGGTTTGTTGTTGATACCTGCATTGCTTAACCTGTACGTTCGATTAAACAATGCTATCGATTTCCTCCTTGTGTGTCCCACTACAGACGTGAAGTGTTTTCAAAGACTGTATATTTCAGGCTTGAGTCAAGATTGCCGGCATTGTTTGTTTCTATTTCTAAGTTTCTAAGTTCGCAGCCTAACTAGCTATTCTCTCACACAATTGACAGTATGGAATCGGGGACAATTAAAAAAAAAAATTGTCAGTCGTAGGAATAGTTCTACGTAACGTCAAGTAAGTTCTGACTTAAAGTCTGACGTACAGACGTCAGAAGCGAAAACTTACTTGTATCTGAGCTGATTGCCACGCGAGTTCAGAGCTTTTTCCCCCATACCAAACGAGCTATATATATAGAGCTGTCTCGAGATGTTATACATACGTACATTCAAATATATACATGTCTATCTTCTATATATATACCTACATATCTATCATACTTCTCAATATATTTATGAAAACCTAATGTATGCCCGCAAAAATTCAAAGTCGTTTTCAAACTTCAGTGAAAAACTTAGAAGTAGAAATAAGTTGTGTATGCCGGTACATCGGCTTGCTAGGACTGGTAGATCTTTTCTTGTAAATTGTATTCGATTTTATAATAAGTTGCCTGAAACAGTTCTGTCCTTTCCTGACAATGTATCCATAAAGCACATTAAAAAATACTCTCTGTAGAAAGGTTTATTATAGAGTTGATGAATGTTTAACTGACAAAGATGTCTGGAAATAATTCAGCATAGATTATCTGTCCTTAATAATCTTTTATTTTACCATTTGATTATTGTACCAATATGCTTATGTAAACTTTTTTTTTTGTAATATCTAATTGACAATTTTAAAAGATACCTTCATTGGCAAGTTTCTTTCGGCATTTCTACTTCGCCTATGATCATTTCCGAAATGCTAGTAGATTAAAAAAAGGAAAAAGTAAAATAAGAGAATTAGAATAAGATACAATAAGATTATATTTCAAAAAATGTAGGACGTGTCTAAGTGCCCGCGGGGGCGCAATGGCAAATAAAGTTTTTTACCTTTATCTCATCTTTATTGGACCTTGATGGTCACGCGAATTCAGTGTATGTTCCCCGTGTCGAAAATGCATAGTATTTGCTAAATAAATACGATATCCGATGAGCAGTGTATCACAAGTCGGCATCATTCGACAAAAATCTGGCCATTTTGAAAAATACGCACGTCTGTGTTAAAAAAAAAACTTGAAAATGAGAAATTCTACTCACCGTATATTAAAAGAACAGGATCAAAGGCATGGCGTGTCAGTGGTAAAGTCAGGCCAAATAAAAAAAACTAACATAATCCTAAAAAAAGACCTATGGAATGAACTTGTTAGCGTAATCATCATGTAACCATAGTTAGTACACGGCTTAACATTTTTTTATAGACGCCGGTTTCTTTGTCGTGGATGGTATTGTCTCCAATTACAGTAATGTCCTGGTGGAGAAGCAGCCCGACTAGTCCCCAGTCCTGGTGTGGGTATGTACAGATAAATTCTTCTCTTCGGATTTATGTACATATGTGTAAATGTCACTTGACTGGCGGGATGGAAAACACCGGAGGAAATCCGAACGCTCAAGAAATTATATTTCGCAAGTGTGACCTGACCAACGATAGGTCTGGCGTTACTTATGGGTTTGATGGCAGTCGCTGCATATCAAAATCATCTCCGCCATATCCTTAGGCTTAGGCAGCGGATCCCGCCGATCCGGATAAGGAAACGGGATAACATTAGGAAGAAAACTGTACTATTCTGTACTATAATTTTTAAAGCTAAATCCTTTCCGGGTAGGCAGATAGAATCGAGCGCCACATGACTCGGCCTTTACATACCTTTCTTTTTATACAAACAATCAAGCATATGGCCTGCCTGATGGTAAGCAGTCACCGTGGCCTACGAACATTTGCAACTCCAGGGGTGTCACCCATGCGTTGCCGACCCTCTAAAAATCTTTTCACGCATTTGAAGAATTTCATGCTGTAGTCCCTTGGAAAAACCTCCGCTGGGAGCTCATTCCACAGCTTGAGAGTTCTCGGAAGAAAAATTCTCTGGAAACGCACAGTACGCGACCATTGCGATTCCAGTGTGTGCGCCACGCCGTCGGCGAGCGTTGCGGTTATAAAAAGTAGCTGACAGCATCATATCGAACAATTCTTCAGAACACACCCCGTTGTACAATCGGTAGAACACACAAAGGGAGGCAAAATCTCTCCCACTTAAGGGTTCAATACCGTGTGTAAGCTTAGGATTGTTAACAATTCTCACAGCTCGACTCTGAATCGAATCTCATGGTCCAAGCTGGTATCCAGGTGGGCACCTGTGTGGGGACCCACCGAAAGTAGACTGCAGTACTCCATGTGCGGTCTGACTGCTTTGCTCTGTTGAGCACACCAAGTTTCTCGCTACTTCACTTGCTACTTCAGCGTTCATAGCTCTTCTCATGCGCTCCTGACATCACCATGTGATAAAAGGAAGGAGACATTTTCTAAAGAGCTGTCATAAGATTTACGCTGTTACATACAACATAAAATCTATGTTTAGCTTCCTTTAATGTGACATCACGTTATGTAAGATGACGTAACCTTGAGTTTAGGCGATATTATTTATTTTGTTAAGAACGTATTCTGTTATTCCTAGGAAATTTGCGTTCGGGTCGGTAACCTACTCCTTTCTTATTCTAATGAGCTACACGTACATATTGTCATTACCATTGGAATACATTATCCTATATGTCTGAAGAATAATTTAAGAATTCATGAACGAAAAAGAGATACTTGAGATGTACTGGAGAGGTTTCAAGTTTCACAAAACTTTACCTCAGCTTATCTTCTCCCCCTTGCCCCAAATGACTCTACATTTTAATTTCTCAGAATCTATTTCAACAATTATTAAATTTATATAAATATATTATAGACAATTGCAACTTATTTCAGCCTAATCTGCTTTGCTAATGGGTAGCTCAGATATGTACCATCTAGAAGAAAACATACTCTGTTAGTTCGGCAAATAGAAAGAACGCAAAAGGTACGAAATACAAAAAAATATATACAGAGCGAGAGTGAAAGGACGTAGTCGAGGATGGCCAAGACTCAACTTCCACCGTACAAATTGGTTATGTTTTATACGAATAGCTGCAAGAGTAACTGTTGTACTGTTAAGCTTAAGCTAGACAATAGCTGGCGTAGAGCTGTACTGGACTCACCGAGATTTTTTTTTGTATTTTCGTGATATTTGGAGGACATTGCATACGCCATGGCCACGAAATAACTGGAGACAGTGATTAGTTATCAATCCGTCCAGGGAAGACATATCCATCTACCCTCTTTCTGGCTTGTTTTTTTTATAATTTTGCAAACAAGCTAAGCGCTATGCAATGCTAAGCGGTCACCGCAGCCTATTGACGCTCGCAACACCACGGGGATGTTACTCGCGGGCTACCAATATTGTGACCTAAGGATGTTTCGTCACAGTACCCAGTAATTTCTGTGCCATATCTCACCCTCCAAAATGGAACACAGCAATATAAATGCAGTTGCTTGGCGGTAGAAATGGGTGAGACAGAGGTACCCACGCAGACGACTTTTGTACAAAGTCTCCCTCTGGTAAACCTCTGGTTTGTATTAGCTGGGAGTTTATGCTGTGCCAATCTTAATTTATCGCAGCTAAAGTCTAGGTATTTAGAAGAGCAGATTCTAGTAGGTCTCAGCCGGCCGATGGCCTATGACGTGATTCGGTCTTATCAGCTGGATGATACTGCAGATAACACCGCGATTGACAGCTCAACGCACTCTGTTAAACTTTAGAATAAACATATTATCTCATTCTGAACCGCCACTCACGTTCGTGCTAAAACAAAATGGAAAGCTGTAATAGGTTTTTTCTACCAATAATGTAGCAAATAATTGTTCGGGTTGCGGGATGGTATGGCAATTATCTTAGTTTATGGATGCAACGACACGCAGCGCTATTGCGTCGCCGATACTGTAAAAACATTTTTGCTCGTTTTTTGAAGATTCTCATGCCCTAGGATAAACATCAGCAGGGAGTTAATTTCATAACTTAGATGTTTTCGGAGGAAATCTTCTCTAGAACCACACAGTACGAGATCATTTCCGTTCTATCTTTATGTATGTATATATATATATATATATATATGTATTCATATATAATGACATACATCCATGTGCTGAATCTGTCTATCTGTCCATAACTAGGCCCGGTATCTATAATCTGATAAACTATATCAAAATGAACTTATCAATATATGTCACCGCTTTTGAATATCTTACATAATTGTTGCTGTTTTTCCTTATCTAATATTTTTGTAAATCTAAACTCACTCCGCCAATCTGCTAAACTACTACATTTTAGCTCATTCATCATCAGACAAGACGATAAACTCATTATAAATGAGTTTATCGTCTTGTCGTGCGAGAGTGCATGAAAACAGCTGCGAATGTTGAAGAAGCGAGCGTCTTGCGGCACTTGGTTCTCACTGCGTATGACTGTATGGCTGTCGACGTTATACAAAAAAAAAACATTACAACATGATGCTATGGTACATATTGTATAAGTTCTTGCTCAAGAGCTTGTGTAAGTGATAAAACCAAAAAGTGTTAAACCTGATAGTTTAATTATCATAAACTACGAAAATTTTCAGCCCAAGCTTCGCTGCGACCGCAGTCTATGAACATTTACTACATGGGAGGCGTCGCTTACACATAGCTACGCCTGCTGGTATTAAACCCTTAAGTTTAAGGAGGGATTTTGGCTACCTTTGTGTGTTCTACTGATTGTACAACGGGTTGTGTTCTGAAGAATTGTTCAATATGATGCAGACGGCTACTTTTTATAACCGCACCGCTCGCCGACGGCGGGGAGTTCACCCTCACACGCTGGAACCGCAATGGTCGCGTACTATGCGATTCCAGAGAAGCTTTCTTCCGAGAACTCTCAAGCTGTGGAATGAGCTCCCAGCCGAGGTTTTACCAAGGGACTACAGCATGGAATTCTTCAGGGAATACGTGAAGAGGTTTTTAGAGGGTCGGCAACGCATGAGTGGCACCCGTGGTGTTGTAAATGTCCATAGGCTACGGTGACTGTTGACCATCAGGCAGGCCACATGCTTGATTGTCACCTTAGTGGTATAAAAAAAACACGACATCTTCCTAAATCTTGCTGGCAGCCGCTCATACGTTTTAACACAATAACTCCAGAGAGTTGTTATTCGGCTGCGGTTTTCTGTGAGGTGGAGGTACTTCCCCGGGGAGGGAGCTTTGATGCGTTTTACCTCTCTCAAAAACTAAAGCAAACAATACAAATGGCACGTTTCTGTTTTACCATTTTCGAATTAGAATAATAAACGAATGGAGGATAACATGAAAATATTATTGCAACGATAACATGAAAAATATTTACAAGCAGTATTTGCTGAAAAAATGCTAGGATATTTATTTGCAACCGATATTTATTAAACAAGTATTTGTTATATATACTCGATACTCAATATTTTCATTGCTTTCATAAGTTTACTTTAATTACGGTGATGCAATACCTATTTCATGTCACTAATTATTTCCATTCGAGTTATGGCCTCGGTATATCAAGTCCCTTTGTCTTCTAACGCTACTTCTTTAAAGACCTACCTTCTTTGGAGCCTAACTCTATGGACCACATTATAATCCTACTAATATTATAAATGCGAAAGTTTGTATGTATGGATGTTTGTTGCTCTTTCACGCTTAAACGGCTGAACGGATTTGAATTAAATTTGGCAGGTAGATAGATTATGATCTGGATTAACACATAGGCTACGTTATTTGACTCCACGTGGGCGGAGCCGTGGGCAGCAGCTAGTACATACATATATTCACGCCCGTCTCCTATCGGCGTAGGCAGATATATGGGAGACCAGGTGCACCGATCCGAACATACCACTCTCACTTGTTTGTGAGCATTCATGAAGAGGTTTATGAGTTTTTCGAGCTCGGTGGCTCAATCGTGAATGACGCGACTTTGACACCAACGCTCGTGGGTTCGATTCCCACACAAGGCAAACATTTGTGTGCATGAACATGTCTGTTTGTCTTGGTCTAGGTGTTTTAAGAGAGGTAGGACGCATCAAAGCAGCCCGTCTGGGGAAGTACCTCCACCTCACAGAAAACTGCAGCAGAATAACAACTTCCTAGAGGATTGCTGTGTTCCTGCGTGTGAGTGAAATCACCAGTAGCCACCAGCTCCCCAAGGAGTTGCTGTGTAAGTAGCAGAGGAGGCATCGCGCGAAGTGATAATTAATATATCGCAAGCGTTAATAGGCTACGGTACCCGCTTTACATCAGGTGGGCCGTATGCTTGTATACCTCACGAAGTAGAAAAAATAAAAAAAAATTAGTGAGGAACTCATTAACCTCTTAATTAATACTAACATTATAATACGCTTGTCAATATATTGTGGAAGGTGTACATTCCAGAACACACCACTTACCATCGCCAAAAGCATTGGGATTCTCGGTGTCGAGATCTCCAGCGATGTTCCATACTGAAATCAATCAACAGTACTCAACAGAGCAAAGCAGTACTTCGGTGCGGAACAAAGACTTATGTTATACAAGTCACAAGTCAGACCGCACATGGAGTACTGTAGTCTTCTTCGGGCGGGCGCACCAGAATACCAGGTACCTGGAGGAGTCGGTTCGGAGACGAGTTATGAGAATCGGTGATTCTAATCTTACAGACGGTATTGAGCCCTGAAGTTTAAGGCGAGATTTTGTCTCCCTTTGTGTGTTCTACCGATTGTACAAAGGGTTGTGTCCTGAAGAATTGTTCGATATGATGCCAACGGCGTCTTTTACCACCGCGCCGCTCGCCGACAGCGGGAAGTTCACCCTCACGCATTGGAACCGTAATGATTGCGTACTGTGCGCTTTCTGCGAAGTCTTCGTCCGAGAGCCCTCAAGTTGTGGAATGAACTCCCAGACGCAGTTTTCCCAAGGGACAACACCAAGGGGTTCTTCAAGAACGGTGTGAAGAGTTTTTTACAAGAGTGTCACACCTGGGTTAACAAATGTCCATAGACTACGGTAATAGCTTACCATCAGGCAGACCCTACGCTTGATTGCCTTGAAATGAACGGTATAAAAACATACTTTTCCAGGCGAGATGTTCTAGCTTAAACGAATTTAGTGGTACATACTGTAATAGTCTGTTAATATGGTACGTTCTTCTCTACTATTAAATTGAGAAAGAGAAATTAAGACAATGAAAATCTTAAACCATGAAAAGTTTAAATAAGATTCAATAGGATAAGATTTGAAGAATATAAGATGTGTCTAAGTGCCCGTGAGGGCCTGATGGCCCGTCTCATCTCCGTCTCGATCACATCCCGTATTCGTCCACTGCTGAACATAGCTCTCCCCTCTGGAGTGCTATTCGTCTCGGTCCTGTGCCACCTGCATCTATAGATTGGTATCCTATTAATCTCTTGAGGTCGTCGCTCCATCTAGTGGGAAGTCCCAACACTGCGTGTACCAGTAAGGAGACACCACTCGAGAACGTTTCTTCCTCAGCGGTTGTCGGTTCTTCGAACTATGTGGCCGGTCCACTGCCACTTCAGCTTACTTATGCTGTGGGCTATGTCGGTTACACATGTTCTATTGCGGATATACTCATTTTTGCTTCTATCACGCAGTGAAATCCGAGCATAGCTCATTCCACAGCACGCTGAACGACCTTAAGCTTCCCCATATGGTCCGCAGTGAAGGGTCTAGGCGGTGCTTACGTATGTGCCTCGTATTGTTTCGATATATTGAGCATAGGATGTATTTTGGACAATAGTTTGGTCTTCTCAGGTGATTGACTGTTTCTTTACATCAACACGAAAGTTATTTATTTATTCGGAAAACATACAGCTAACAAATAAAAACATTACACTGCTAAGTAAAATACAATTAGCCACTTCATAGTTTCACATGATATAGGCAAATATGTAAACCAGTAGAGTCACCAAATTATAAAAAGATAGTAAAAAAAAAAGTTAGTTAAAGAATTTGAAGAACTGCCAAGCTTTGAAATCCAGAAATCACACAGGTTCACTTCTAATAAAAAGAGGAGAGAAAGAGGAGAGAGAGTTAAAGTTATAGTTTCTCTTTCTCTCAATGCTCGTAACTGGCAAAGTGCAAAAATTTAATATTGGCTCCAGAGAATGAAAACTATATTTATTGGTAGTAATATTAAAAATACGGCCCTAGGATTTTAATATTAGTAAGCGAGTGTAAACTTCAAAGTATGTAATATCGCATCAAAGAATCCACGCTTTGAGTCAGGCAAACATTCGATACCTTGGAAAAGTCAGTACATAATAATGGATAATATTTTTCTCAGTTATCACTTACATTTCTAGACTTTATTGAAACTTTTGCTGGATTTATTTATTCGATCTCGTCTTGCTTACTATCCTCTTCTTCCTAACCCATTAGGATTGGCGAGGTCCTCTACCTAAGCCTAAGGATTTGGCGAAGATATAGATTTTTACCATGGAGCGACTGCCGTCAGACCTCCATAACCCTGAGGGAAAACCAGATCATTCTTAGGTAAAGTCTTTCGATAATTTCTTGAACGACCGAGTTTCCTTACGATGTTTTCCTTCACCGCTGAGCAAGTGATAATTACAAATATGTACATAAATCCGAAAATACGAATTGATTAGTACATGCCAGGATTTGAACCGGGGACCTGTTAGCCACTCGTCTACTTTTTTATCCACTAGGCTGACTCTCCTCATTACTTTTGCTACTATATTGGTTGATAAACAGGCATGATGAGACATTGTTGTAACCAAAATCATCAATCAAGGACACATCGGCCGTTCATAGAATTGTTATTTAGCAGTGGTATTCTGTATCGATAGAGTTATCCTACGTCAAGCTATCAATGTATGTATTCAAACAAGGTTCTTTACGGATAAGGTTCAATTCAGACCATGCGCAAAAATAAAGAATTATAAATATTCATCTAATATCATCATTTTCGTATTTAATTCGAGCTGAAAATACTATACTATAGTTACAAATACGGCAGGTAAGCAGTTCCAGCGACTACGCGAGCACATTTGTGCGTGTGTGTGTTCATATTCAAACATACACGCCGAACTAGCCGTGTGTCACATTATTTCTTTTTCCGCTGCAACTGTTAATTCGCTGTTCCTTATTTCTAATTCACTATTTAAAAAA
The DNA here is from genome assembly GCA_947507595.1 of Pyralis farinalis. Lineage (NCBI taxonomy): Eukaryota > Metazoa > Arthropoda > Insecta > Lepidoptera > Pyralidae > Pyralis > Pyralis farinalis. The sequence continues at coordinate 37,081,549 of OX382265.1, forward strand.
AACATAGTCCCACGCCGCGTCTGTCTGTCTGTTCGTGTAAAACTCAGAAACTACTGAACGGATTTCATGCGACATGCTATTTGCCCAAAGACAGAGTGATTCTTAAGTAAGGTTTAGGTGTATAATCTATTAATATTTTGTATAAATTTGAGATAATTGTTGAAAATATCAGAAAAAGTGAAGCCGTCGGAGAGCTTTCATCGGATATTACACGGATTTACAGTACTAATCCTTATCACGTCTGTTAACTTAAGTATCTCATGCACATTGCAATAATGCTGCATTACGTAATACGGACGTAAGGTCTTGGCACGATTCTCTTTTTATACACTTCTTATATTGGGTGTTCAGTTCTCTACTGAAAGTGCGTAGCTTGCAAGTTGATATGATGCACCACGTGTATGTAAAGGCGGTCCGCCATTTATAAATTATTAGTATCAACAGCATAGCTGGTATGACGCTGCAAGATCTACTGATAAGCTGATCATGATACTAACCTAAATCGAAATTCGTATTTCAGAATCATAAAAGTATGAATCATTTTCAAGCTTATGTGGTAGGGCCCTGGATTGTTCGTGGGAGGCAATTGCCTCCTTCTGCGAGATAGTTATGCCCCAGAAGGAGGCCTCGAAGCGGGACAGGGAAGATGATCCCGAGGCTGTCCTGCTCCGGAGGCGGCGGACGGGAGTGCGGCGTAGGCGCTACGGGCACCCTTTGCCGCCTCCCTAATATGTGGGGCCAGGGGTCAGGATGGGAACCTGGCCCCATAGTGGTCGCGCCGCCGGGGGGACTGTCCCAATTTGCCGGGATGGCCCCTAGTTTATAGAAGTCCGGCCCCTCCTGAGGGCTGGCCAGTCGCAGAGGCGCCCTGTCGCTGACAGATCCGGGGCACCTCACCAAAGCGGCCGATGGCAATTCGCGGGGTTGTTAGTGGGTATACCGTTGGGCAGCCAACGAGGAGTCCCGCACTATCACCGGGGGCCACCCAGGCACTGGTGGTGTGCGTAACGAATTTTTCCACGCGTCACAAGAAAAAAAGGGCCCTGGATTGTAACCCTTGATATGTTTCTTTAATCTTAATATACACAGGCAACGATTTATTCTTACTTACATCCCAGTCGTAGATTGTCTATAGGATATTTAGTATCAGCAATATCTGTCCTGGATTACTCAGCCTGTTTTTCGATTATGCCTTCCTTTTTTGTCTGTACGTCTGTTACAGCTATTACATGTTTATGAAGTCTAGAATTCTTATAATATTATTATAATAGGTACAGTGGGTAATGCGTTCTTCATAAGATTGGAAATATTTGTGAACTAAGGACAGAATAAACTTACGAAACAGATATACAACGAGAAAGTAGAAGGATGTTAGGAACCGAGGAAGGTCAAGACTTACCTACCATCGACAAAGTGATCGTGTTTTATTAACAACCTTTTAGGGAGTTGTTATTTGACTGCAGTTTTCTGTGAGATAGAGGTACTTCCCCATACGGGCTACTATGATGCGCCCTACATCTCTTAAAATATCCAGACCAAGACAAACAGACATGTTCACGCGCACAAATGTTTGTCTTGTGTGGGAATCGAACCCACGAGCGTTGGCGTCAAAGTCGCGTCATTCACGACTGAGCCACCGAGCTTGTCAACTCTCTAAGACCAACTATTTTATACATCATTGTTGCGGACGCGGCCCCAAGCGTTCCGCCACAGATTTTGCGCACCGCTCGCATCCCGCTTTTAATGTACTTTATGCTCGCTCAATTAGATTTTTAATGCTATTTCGAAGTTAACAATAACTAACTCAAAATACATTGTTTAATATTCAACTAGTTACTTCGCCGGCTGTAAACTGAAACCGGTTTCAGTACGAGCTCAATGAACGGGCAACATCTTAACGCGAGCAACCGGAAAGTTTATTTTTAACCCCTACGCAAAAAGAGGGATGTTATAATTTAGTACCAATACATCCGTGCTTACAATGTAAGCTTTTTCTGTTTATATTTTTATGTACCAGCTATTTTGACGAGCTCGGTGGCGCAGTCGTGAATGACGCGACTTTGACACCTACGCCACGTGGGTACGATACCCACACAAGGACAAACATTTGTGTGCATGAACATGTCTGTTTGTCTTGGTCTGGATGTTTTTAAGAGAGGTGGGGTGCATCAAAGCTGCTCGTCCAGGGGAGTGCTTCCACCTGACAGAAAAACGCAGGCAAATAATGGCTCCGTGCAGGGATGTTGTGTTCCTGCGCGTGAGTGAGGTCGCCAGTAAAACCTGAGGAGTTGCTGTGTTAGCGGCAGAGGAGGCGCGAGTAATACTTAATGTATTTCAAGCGTTCATAGGCTACGGTAACCGCTTTACATCAGGTGGGCCTTGTGCTTGTATGCCTCCTGATGTATAAATTCGAACAACGTTCAACTGTCAAGTTTCACAATGCCACGATACTAATGTCATAGACAATTATCATATACTTTTCCTTTTAAAAAATATATAGCTTTTTGTACAACGGTAGTAGGCTTTCAAGCATACCACCTAATGTAAACGTCTGCTTGTGAACGCTAGCGATACGTTAAGTATCACTCGCGCAATGCCACCTCTGCTGTTAACACAGCAGCTTGGGAGCTTTGGTGACCGTACTCGCACGCAGACACACAACCTTCCAGGGAGTTCGTTATTTGGCTGCGGTTTTCTCTGAGGTCATACTTCCCGAGACTGCTCTGATGCTCTTCAAAACATCTCTTAAAAATACCCAGACCAAGACCAACAGACGCGTTCACACAAATGTTTGTCCTACGCGGGAACCGAACCCAACAGCGTTGGTGACACATACAGAATATACAATAAGCGGTTATCTCTTGGTAACACAATCAGCGGTACCCGCTCATGTACCGGAGCTGTATGTACATATATATACGTATATATATACATACATCACGCTGCAATTCAATTTGTCGTCTTGGCATCGGCAAACTTCTTAAAAGCTTTCATTTTGCACGTAAATAGGTGAACTGTACATACATCGGTGTATGTATTCACGATCCCTTTGTATTAGTAGATAATGAGTGTGTTCTGTGTTCATAGTTGCAGCTTCAATTCACGTATATTCTATCACAAATCAATAAAACACTCGTCTTTTCTATTCTTTTTTAATGTGGCCTGTCAAAATGTCCCCATCGCGCCTGATGGAAAGCGCCAATTAGAACCAGATGTGAGAACAGCCATCACAGTGAATAACGCTGTGCTGGCTGTCCACCCCTTGGCGGCCCGCTAAGGTGCCTCTTCACACCTCGTCTAAACGACCAGGGATTATAGGAAGTGGGGAACACATGCGCCGGAAGCGAATTCCACATTTTGATAGGCCGACAATGAAATGAGTCGCCGAACTTCTTAGTACGAGGGGTGAGCAACCCAACTCTATGTGGATGTGATCTCAGTCCAGCGGAGGAAAGGAGAAAGAGGGACGAGGTCAAGAATCTCCTCAGAACATTCCCCATGATAGATACGGTAGAGAATACTACTGCGCATGGTCGAGGTCTCTCACCTAATTGTAGTGTTAAACGCCTAAATATCTCAACGATTTGAGTCTGCTGACCAATTGTAGGATACTTCAACCAATAAGCCAATGACACACTGTTGTTCCGTGAACTAGACAATAAGGGTTGCGTGCTCTACTTTACCTCAGTTAGTGAGTTTATTTACTACGCAAAATCGTGTCATCGGGTTATTACTGTAGGTAAAATGCGGTAATATTGATACTACCACATCAAATCTTATTAATCCCACTGCAGGGATACTGGTTTCCTTTCAAACAAAGGGGTTTAGAGCATACGGATTGTCAGAGGCCAGTGTTTTTAAACCGCGTGAAGGCCACTGACTTAACGCGTTACCAGCAACAGCCAGAAACGTCGGCGTAACGTGCCTTCTTGAGCACGGAGAAGCTCGAAATAGATTAACCCGACCATAGACAGGATGCGGTCGACGTTGCTTAACGTGTTTGATTAGAGTGACACGCGCAACGACTCTATAGAGTTAATATTTCCGCACGCCCAAGAAATTATGTTTCGATAGATGTGTGACCTAACATAAGAAAGGTCTGGTTTTCCATCTGGGTTGAGGAGGTCTGACCGCGGATGCTCCATGTAAAAATCAGTATCTTCACCAAATCTTCTAGCTCAGGTAACGGACCCCGCCAATCCTAATGGATTAGGTAAGGGGATAACGCCAGTAAAAATCTCTATGGACAAAACTAAGATCATGTCGAATGTCCATATTACACTCTTACCGATCATGATAGGAACACTAAGCTAGGTTAACGAATAGGACAAGGTATTCAGTTAGGTAAGTCCAACTTCTACCGAGACGTTAACCAGACGAATCCACTTTGGCTGGGTAGCGTTTGACATCTCCTCGTTCAAAGTACCTCAACGCCTGAACAGCAAAGTCTTTGAACAGTGTGTGTTGCCAGTGATGATATACGGAGCTGAGACGTGGCTCTTACTATCGTATGGGAAGCTCAAGGTTGCTCAGCGTGCTATAGACAGAGCTATGCTCGGGGTTTCTCTGCGTGATAGAATCAGATATGAGGATATCCGGAGTAGAACTAAGGTAACCGACATAGACCAAATGATAAGCTAGCTGAAGTGGCCAGCCATATAGTTCGTAAAACCAGAAAGGTCCTTAAATGGCGTTTCCGTATTGGCTACCCAGTGTGGGACGACTCCCCACTAGGTGCAGCGATGACCCGAGAGGTTTGTAGGGAGACGATGGATGCAGGTGGCACAGGGTTAAGGCGAATGGCTTGTTTAGAGCCCTATGCTCAGCAGGGACGACTCCCCACTAGGTGCAGCGACGACCTCGAGAGGTTTGTAGGGAGTCAATGGATGCAGGTGGCACAGGATTAAGGCGAACGGCTTTATAGAGCCCTATGCTCAGCAGGGACGACTCCCCACTAGGTGCAGCGACGACCCGAGAGGTTTGTAGGAAGACGATGGATGCAGGTGGCACAGGATTACGGCGAACGGCTTTATAGAGCCCTATATTCAGCAATGGACGAATACAGGCTGTAATGATGATGAAATTATATTCCATTACATAGTTACTAACACGTCCAACTAATAAAAGTGTGTTAAAAAGCAAACATGGCGTCCATAAAATGTTATTGTGTTGAAGAAATTTATGGTTCAATTCTTACAATGAAAGTAAGTAGCTTAAGATATACTCAACATAAGGATTATGAAAATATATGAGGTTATATAACTAATAGAAACTCAAGGATTCTATATATATTTTTATATAATGATGTAAAGCGGTTACCGTAGCCAATGAATGCTTGCAATAAGTACCGCGCGATGCAACATCTGCTGCTAAAACGACAACTCCTTAAGAGCTTACTGGTGACCTCACTCACACGCAGGAACACCCTAACCCTCCTGGGAGGTGTTATTTGGCTGGGGTTTTCTTTGAGGAGGAGGTATTTCCCCAGCAGGGCTGTTTTGTTGTACCGTACCTCACCTAAAAACACCAGACCAAGAGGAACATACATGTTCATGCACACAAATGGTTTTTCCTGTGTGGGAATCGAACCCACGTTGGTATCAAAGTAACGTAACAGCTCGTTCCGTTACTGCGCTACCGAGCTCGTCAAAAAATATCTGTCTCTACATCGAAATGTATTTATGTATAATTTTATTGGCCATAACAAATTAGTTCAATAGGCGGGATTAATGCTAATTGCATTCTCTACCAGTCAAGCATTAGAAGTGCAGAGAATAACGAACGCATTTGTATGTATGGACCATTAATAGAGAAGTAATAATTGCCTCTAAGTTGTGCTTCCGCAAAATAAACCCTGAATTTAATGATTGATTAGATGTGGTTGATTTCTTATATTCCATACACAAAAACTGGAAACCATTGAGCATTGTCATGAGACCAATATTTCGTGGGTTGTCAATTCATCGATTTTCACGAGCTCGGTGGCGAGGTGGTGAAACGCGCTGTTGCGCCACTTTCACACCAACGCTCGTGGGTTCGATTCCCACACTGGACAAACATTTGTGTGCATGAACATGTCTGTTTGTCTTGGTCTGGTTGTTTTTAAGAGTGGTATGTCGCATCAAAGCAGCTCGTCTGGGGAAGTTCCTACGCCTCACAGAAAACCACTGCCAGCCAAATAACAACTCTCTAGAGGGTTGTTGTGTTCCTGCGTGTGAGTGAGGTCTCCAGTGAGCTCCTAAGGAGTTACTGTGTTAGCAGCAGAGGTGGCATCGTGCAAGTATCACTTCAGAAATCATATACTTTTACGTCGAAAAAAAAAATAGTTTTTTGGTACAACTTTAGGAGGTTTAAAAGCATACGGTCCACCTAATCTAAAGCTGTTACCATTGCCTATGAACGCTAGCGATACGTTAAGTATCACTCGCGCATTGCCGCCTCCGCTGCTAACACAGCAATTTGGGAGCTTACTGATGACCTTACTCACACGCAGGAACACAACCCTCCAGGGAAGTTTGTTATTTGACTGCGGTTTTCTGTAAGGTGGAGATACTTCCCCAGGCGGGCTGCTTTGATGCGCTCTACCTCTCTTAGAAACACCCAGACCAAGACATACTGCACCCATCATACGTAGAAATCGAACCCACGAGCGTCGGTGTCAAAATAGCGTTATGAACCGTGATGCTACTGAACACTTCAAAGTTTAAAACTAACACCGCCGCTTTATCACGGACAAAGAAATATTGGCACGGTTTCACATTTTCATAATCGACGTTATTAAATGAACTATAACTTGTTCCTCTAGTTAAAATAAACCAAATGAGCCTAACTCCTTGTATTTACGAGAACCTCACCCTTTTTTTTCTCGGTGGGTAAATGCTCATGCATACCACATCACCAGGGGAATGGCGTCTAGGCTATGTCCGACAACAAACCCAGAGATCTACTCAAAAACGTTCGGACACCGTGAGCGATTTTTGTGTGAATCGAAACGTATATAATTAATCCATCCATGTCGGTAGATGTAATAATTGAATAACCAATGTAAGACAAATGTCACCTTAGTCTTCCTGCGAAACATTCGAAACGTCAGGTTCAACAAAATAAATAAAACACGCGATACTCCGTTAAAAATTGTTTAATTCAATGTATAACAATCGCAAAAACCTAAGACAATACTATATCCGCCTTCTGCTATAGTCAAAAGGGTCTACTGTTCTGGACAGACGTACCGACTAAAAACCCATCGGTGTTCCTCCTCGGCGCTTATTGGCGGGGTTTCGGGAACGATTTTGGTATCACCTCCGAAACACTAGAACCTCACCCCGGTGCCATCAGGTCAGCTCAATGGGAACAAACTATTATATCGTCTTTGATATTACATCATTATTTGGGGTCGGCAACGCAAGAGTGACACCGCTGGTGTTGCAAGTGTCCATAGGCTACGGTATCTGCTTACCATCAGGCTGGCAGTATTTTCGAAGTCTTAAATCGATACGAACTTTTAGAAGTTGGTTAAATTAACCCTTCGAAACCCGTGTGGCCATATATGACCGCGAAATGTATGGGAAAAGGTATATAACGGGTTCTGAAGGCACTCCTAAGATTTTTTCTAAGTTCACAAACAAATGTAACACTAAATTAGTGTTTTCGAACTTACGTACATATTTGTAATTATCACTTGCTCGACGGTGAAGGCAAACATCGCGAGGGTACCACGTTCAAGATATTGTATTTCGAAAGACGAAGTTAACCTAAGAAAAGCCTGATTTTCCCTCTCGGTTATGGAGGTTTGACTGTCGCTCCATGCCAAAATCAGTATCGCCAAATCCTTAGACATAGGTAACGGATCCCGCCAATTCTATGAATTATGAAATAGGCTACATTAAGAAAAAGATGAAGTACTAACAGTTAAGTTTACTGGAAGCTTCTAAAACCATCACTTTTGTCACTGACATTGACGAGCTCGGTGGCTCAGTGCTGGAACGCGCTGTTACGCTACTTTGACACCAACGCTCGTGGGTTCGATTCCCACACAGTACAAACATTTGTGTGCATGAACACGTCTGTTTGTATTGGTCTGGGTATTTTCTATGTATAATAAGTATGTATTTACAAAAAAAAAATGTATTTACGTATGTTTATCAGTTGTCTAGTACCCATAACACAAGCTTCGCTTACTTTGGGGCTAGGTGGCGCTGTGTAATATGTCCGACAATATTTATTATTAAATTTTTGTATATAATATTAAACATTATATACAAAAATAGTACAATTTGGGATATAGACATTTTGGGATATGGACTTTCTGGGATTTGGAATTTGGACATTATGAAGCGAAAGGCTTTACATGTCAATGTTTGTATATTTTATGTTCATCTCATGTACGGTGTTTGAATGTATTATCTCTCCCTAAAGTCACGGCGTTTACCCCGGTCATTTGACAGGCGTGCGCGGGGATATGAATCCAACGCGTAGAGACTTCTTTGAAAAGAATGATGTAATGTATTATACCAGTTGTGACCTGCTCCGGGGGATATCAATGGGAGAATTTACCCTTGAACAGATCACAGCAGGTATTAGGACTTTTATCGAAATATGTCGGAAATAAGTGGGCTATTAAAATGAGATTTAGAGGTATTATTAGAACTGAGCTATTGCAGAAGAGGGACGGATCTATTATTATAGATTTTATTAAACCTTGCTTAACCTACCTTCTCTGTACACCGATTTGTTACCTTAAGGTTGGATGGTAAGATTGGTTTTAGCAATAAAGCTGCCTTATTGCATTATATACAGATTTTTCAGGTTGTAAGAATCTGTTATACTGTACTATCAATCGATTATTGTATATGCAGCTGGTAACATTTTATTGCGGGCAATACTGATCAACGTAAGCTTCATTACTTCTTTCTGATGTTATTCCTTTTTCTAAACCATTAGTAGTGGCGGGGTCCGCTACCTAAGCATAATAATTTGGCGAATATACTGATTTTGACATGAAGCAACTGCCGTTAGATCTCAACACTGCAGTGGGGCAACCAGGCCTTCCTTAGATTAGGTCATCTTTCGAAATATGTTTTATTGGGCGTGAGGGTTTCCTCATTATGTTTTCCTTCACCGCTGTATTTATATAATTTCCCGCAAGTTAACTTATAAAAATAACTTCTTATTGTATCATTATAAAGGTTGATAAGTGTATATGTAACTAAGTTCTTCTATATATATTTATATACACGAAACGAGGTCAAGTTATTGTTTAGAGATTAAGTCAAGGCCCATATTTTAAGTTTTATTTTGATGCCATTGTGTATCTATACAGAGTTTATTTTCATAAAATTTACGATTTTCTCATAATTTATGACATAATATGTAATTACATAATTTAAAATCACAGCTATATTTTTCCTTGTTATAGACCTAAGCCGCAAACCAAAATTTATATAATTATATATTACTTGAATTATTTGTTTATTTCTGAATTAGGTTAAGGAAATCGATCCCTTGTTTAGTGGTACGTATTTATTATCGTCTTTGTACAGGAGCCAAACAAGCATGAGGCCCACGTGATGTAAAACGCGTGCAATACTAAGAACCATTGTCACTCTCGCAACACTGCAGCTTCTTAAGTAACTTCTATTAATCCGCAGAAACTCTGCAACCCTCTAAGAAGTTTACTGCGGTATTCTATGACGTATCTTCGCAGCCGGGCTACTTTGATGCGCTTTGTTTCTCCATCGCTAGAGATTGACTTTGACTCTAGGTATGAAATCAAAGTTACATAAGTACCAAATAATTACAACATATTTTCTTGATTATATATGAAAAACATTTCCATGGCCGCTATTTCGTGGTTAAAAATAGGCAAAATCATGTGATAGTATGAGTTAAACTGGAATAAAAGGAGAAGCGAGCGTCATAAGACGCAGTCCTTACACCCTCTGTGTTTACTGTTACTGAGCAAAATCAAATAATATTTGAATCATCAATAAGTAACAGAAATAGTAGGACCAAGATATTGTCAGTTCTTAATCAACTATTGAACCTCCATACAACACTCATTTCAGCAATTAAATTAATCAAAAATAAATGAAAAGTAAACTTTTGTTTTAATTAATATCTGGGATATAAGTATATAACATAAATAAATTCTCATGACAAAATTACAATTTACTTAAAAATTATATGACTTATGTCGATTGAAATTTACTTTTCACGGATCGCTCCTGTAAGCAATGGCGGACGAATGTCTATTAAAAGAGTGAAGGAAGCTATAGGCATCATACCAAACAACCTTTCTGAACACGACACCACTTTACACTCGGTTAGATACGAAAAGAGAGTCAAATAGTGGGTTCTGAATCTTGAGTGTAAACCAACAATTCTCTCTGTTTGTCCCTGATTCACATACAAAACGCAAGATGGTATCCAGCTCGATGATCTTATTAAAAAAAATTGGCTGCTGAGGTTGACGACCATTTGTAATCATTGGTCCAATTCCGTTGACCCTAATTTCATTCCTCAATCACATAATTACTGTGTCTGGTCAAAGCATTCATAAATTCACGAAGACGATTCTCCGAAATCGTAACGATGTGTGTATGAAATTATATTTTGGAATAAACAGGCTAAATGGAAAAATTACAGTTCGTAGACTAATAAAAAACGGTTGCCGAAACAAAAGACACAGAGACACCTAGAAGTTTCGGAATATCAATTTAAAAAAAATGAAGTCTCGCAGCTATTTTCCATATTATGTAACTAAACAAGAAGAGTGTCTTCGATTTGCTAAAATAATACAGACACTGTACTTAATGCGCACGTCAAGTGTACACAAGAGGAATACATATAGATAATACGAAAATCAGACAGAAGAGATCCTCGCTGAGCAACAGGGAAGGGGCATAAGAAACAAACTAAGTAGCCTATTAGGTTCGTACTACCGTGTAACATGTTTCGTGAAACCGGAACTACGTTGGCCGATATACTGTCGTGCGCGTAATCTGAGATGAACGACTTAACAAAAAATATTATATTATATTTATTATGCAGTACAAATGATAAAATCCTCATTTTAAAGTTTTAATTTCAAATTAAGTTGAATATAAATAATGAAGCCATACGCCTTAGCACTGTAACACACACAAACTAATATTAAGTGAAATTTCCTACAATTTGAATTAGCAAAAATTAAACTATACTTTACAATTTATATGTAATCGCTGTAATAATGTAACATTTATGAACATGGATTACAGCAAATTACCGCCACACCCACGTAACTCTGCTTAAAATTTGAGTCGATGATTATTGAAAAAGAATCTCTTCATTTAGATTACAGAAATAGGTTAGTTAAGTACAACCAGACAATTTTAACTAACGAAAATAACAAACAGTTTCAAGAGAAGAGCACTCAAACTTTCATAACATATGGACTGGGTGACGGTCATTCAAGAAAATAATTCAAATTGTACGGATTATATTAATATTCTTAGAATTGTAGATTCTAATAATAAAGAGAACTGTAACGAAATTAATCTAAATGAAATTACTGACAAAAATTGTAATAAATGACATTAATGTAGTACAGGTGAAAGTTGTACTACTTTATTTCGTTCATAACCATATAAATATACTTCATCAGAAAATAGATGGTCTTGTTAACAAATCAGACATGCTAATAGTATCTCATGATGAACTAGCTAGTAATAGCAAACCAATTAATGTTCTGTGTATCACTTAACATAATATGTTGGAGACTGACATTCTCAGTCTGAATGTACAAAACTATAAGTTGATTTCATGTTCTCATATAAATAATAGACATGGAGGTCCCTGCATATAAATATAAACTGTCATAAAAATGAAATGAGATATCTCTAGTGGATATTAACCAGTTGACTATACCAAGCTTAACTGAGTGTTCAGTACTTAAGTTAACAAAATATAAAATTTACATAATTTGTATGTCGTAGTCCAAAAAAAATCTAAGTCCTATGAAACATTTTTCTGCCAACTAGATAAAATATTAAGTAAATTACTTCTAAGACAACAAAAAGTTGTTTTATGCTGAGATTTTTACATTGATATATTAAAATCGACTGAATATTCCGCTTAATTTTTGAGTTTACTATCCAGTCACAAGCTTCATTCAATTAAGCCACCGACACGACTTAAATCAGGCACATGCATTGATAACGTGGCACATTATATTAAAGGGTGCAAGAGCATTAGAGTTTGATATTTCGGATCATACCGTATAGTTTCCGAAGTGTCCTGTATAAGCAATATGCTAGCAATATGTAATAGCAATATTATAAAAAGACGATACTACTCAATAGAGAACAGAACAAAATTCATTAAATACTTAAAACAGCTTAGCTTAGTAATGATCCTAATGAAGCATTTAACCGCTTCCATGATTTGTTTCTACTAATCTATAATTTATATTTCCCCATTACATAACGTAAAGTATTCTGTTATAAAAAACCCAAGTCTATGAGTCGAGGTATTAGACGCGGTAAACGTAAACGGGAACTATAGTGGCAATATCGGGCTTGTCCAAATGAAAGCAATAAAAATGAATATAAGACAATTGCGAAACGATATAAATTAATACTAAAACTAACACAAAAATCGCGAAATGATTATTACATCAAGAACAGCACAAATAAGAATCGGGCAACGTGGAACATAATAAGACATAAGCAACCCAGACGAAATATTAAAGAAAAAATAGTAAATGGGGGATTATGTTATAGATGCAGTTAAACCGAATAATATTAGTAATTGTAATATACATAACATACAAAATAATTTAAATTCCATTTTTATGGCTCCCTCTATTACTCGTGACATATACAAAGTGATATGTTCTCTAAAAAATATTTCTAGTGCAGGTAATATTGCCTATCTTAATCTATAAACTTAATTTATGTGTTAAAACTGGTGAATTTCCAGAACTTGAACAGAAAACTTGAAATCTTTATTATTAAACCAGTACTTAGAAGGACAGCAGGGCAAATATTAGTAACTATGGGTCAATAGCATTGATTGATTTCAATATTTGCAAAAGTATTCGAAATTTTTTTTATAATAAACTATAGACTTTCTTTGAATCAAACAAAATTTTAGCTAAGCAACAATACAGTTTTAGAAAGAACATGTCAATTAATCTAGCAATATACAATTTCTTACTCAAAGTATATACAAGTATTGATCGCCGGTATCCAGCTGTAGCAATGTGTATGGATATGACCAAAGCCTTTGACCATGTTGATCATGCATCAAGTTATACGCATACGGAATAAGAGGTAATTCGGCTTTGTTGACTGTCTACCACGGGTACGTTGCATCAATACTCAGATACGGCGTAATATTCTGTCGTAATTCCACAGATAGAATGCTTGCTTTCAAAGGATAAGACCGCTGCATTAGAGCAATTTGTAGCTTATGCAAAACGGAATCATGTAAAACTCCTGGATAAAGTACGTATGATGCCTTCGAGAACGGCTCTCTTAAACAAAAGTATATTCTGCATATCTTCGCAAATATATAACAAGGTACTAAAGTCCATACGGGAAGAGTCTTGAGAATGGACTAACTTTAAAAGGAAACTCCATGACCTATTAGGTAGTTAAAAAATCGTATCACACTTTGGATGAATACTTAACGGATAAAATGTTATGAATTTTTGAAGAGGATTACTAAATATGTAATAGTGATGCAATAACCTCACGTGTATTTTCCACCAGACAATGTAAAAGCACTGAATTTTATTCTATATCTTTTGTTAATTCTAAATTTGATATCATGTACTGGCTCTACGGATTTATTGTTCCTTGACGGTTGACATTCACGTTATCATTGACATTTACACGTGACTTAATAAATCTATTCTTTAATATATTTTTTAATTTTGAAAGGGTAGTATTTACATTAAGATTTGTTTTGAATGACGCCTTCGAGAACTGCTTGCCATATCAATGACAATTGCATGTAATTTATGTATTTTAAAATTAATTTTGTATGCCCATTGGTGGAACATAGAGAACTATATCCATTATTGTACATCACCTATGTTCACGAAATAAATAAATGAAATGAATATAAAAATATTTTTTTTTAAATATTTTTTGGGTTCTGGGTTAAGATAAAACTGGGGATTACGCGAGTGTTTTTAGTTGCAGCATATGCTCCTGTGAGCTCTGCTGATCCCCAGGAGCTCGAGAAGTTTTGGGAGACTGTAAGGGGTATTCTGGATTTGGCCGAAGCGAATGAACGGATAATTATGTGTGGTGATCTGAATGGATGGGTTGGGACCAAGCGAAGCAGTTATGAGGCTGTGCTTGGTCCATACGGAGATAAGAGAGTGAACGATGCTGGTAAGTTACTTTTAGACGTATGTATCGAACGAAACCTCCTTGTGTCGAACACGCTCTTCCATCACAAGGATATTCACACTTACACATGGAGACGGAATGAACAGAAAAGTGTGATTGATTTGATTTTGATAGATGAACGTCTCCGAAAGTCGTTAATGGATACAAGAGCCTTCAGAGGTCCCACTCTTGAAACGGACCACTATCTGGTGGTAAGCCGATTTGTGGGCCTTTTCAAGAAGTGGAGGCACTGGCGAGTGCGTATTCCTTTCGGAGACCATGAAAGAATAAGAAGTGAAAAATTGGAAGATGAAAGTGTGAGGAGTACGTATGTACGTCTAGTCAGTGAAAGACTTGCGAACGCGAGTCTTTCCGACTCAGATGTAGACGAATGTTGGAAAGTTCTGAAAGAAAGTATGGTGGACAGTGCGAAAGAAGCATGTGGATGCGCAAAGAGACGTAGAACACTAAGAGGAGATGCCTGGTGGGATGCGGAGGTTCAATCCTCCGTGGAAAAAAAGAGGAAAGCGTGGCTGGATTACGTATCATCTTTGCACCAGAGTGATGGTATGAAAGAAATGAAGAAAGAAATATACCGTCGATGCAAGAATGACTCCAAAGCTTTAGTGAAAGAGAAGCGTGAAAGACTACATATGATTGAGGAAGAGAAGCTGACGAAGAACTTTGAGGCAAATACCAAACTCTTCTGGAGAGAGGTAAAGAAGTCTCGAAGTGGTTCGTCAGCATCCAGAATGGACAAGATAAGATGTAAAGCTGGTGGCATTCTTGCTAACACTCAGGAAGTGTTAGAACGGTGGAGTGAATATTTTAGAGAAATGTATGATTATGTCCATGACGCTGGCATTGTGAATGAGTCTGTGATTGACTCGGCAGTGCCAGCGTACCATGAAGACATTACTATGGATGAGATTGAATGGTCGATACGAAGTTTGAAAGATGGAAAGTCAGCGGGAATCGATATGGTAACAGCTGAGATGATCAAGCTAGGTGGTACCTGCGTTAGGGACGCCTTCTGGTTTTTGAGCAAATTATGCTGGAGAACCGGAAGGGTTCCGAGCGATTGGAGACGCGTAGTCATCGTGCCCTTGTATAAAGGCAAGGGCTCACGTATGGACTGCGCCAACTATAGGGCCATCAGTTTGATCAGCTTAGCAGCTAAAGTGTATGGAAAAGTCATTGAAAGGAGAATGAGGGTGAAATCCGATGGAATGCTTTGGGAAGCACAGGGTGGATTTCGAAGCGGCAGAGGATGTACGGATCAAGTTTTTTCGCTCGGCAATATCGTGGAAAAGCATCTGGCTATGGACCAGAAGGTTTTCTGCGGTTTTGTGGACCTTGAAAAAGCATTTGATAGGGTCGTGCGAAAGAATCTCTGGAACATCTTGCCCAGATATGGGATTGACGGTGACCTTCTACGTGCTGTGCAATCCACCTATGAGGATTGCACAGCATATGTGAGAGTGGACGGCAGCTTATCACCCTGGTTTGATACCAATATTGGTGTCAGACAGGGATGCGTGCTCTCGGCTCGGCTTTTCATCCTGTATCTGGACAGTTGTCTTCAGAGAATGAGAAATATGAATGTGGCAATGCGAATGGGTGGCTCAGTGGTTAACTGTCTGCTTTATGCAGGTGACGCGGTATTAATAGCAGAATCATCATCTGAACTGCAAACACTAGTCACAACAATGGAAGACGATTGTATGAAGAAAGGCTTACAATTGAATGCGAAGAAAACCAAAATAATGATATTTGAAAGAGAGACAACCAGAACGAACACTAGGATTACGGTTGATGATGTAGTGTTGGAGCAAGAGGATGAGTTTGTATATCTTGAAAGCGATTTTAGAAGCGATGGAAGGTACACCGCTGATGTGGAGAGACGAGTGAGTGCCGGGAATAGGGTGAATGGAGCGTTGGGTAAACTTCTAGGCAGCCGATATCTAAGCCAGAAGGCACAGCTCGCTGTACACAACGCGGTGCTAATACCAACGCTAACTTATGGAAGTGAGAGCTGGGTATGGCAGAGAGAGCATGAAAGTAGAATAAATGCGGTCGAGATGCGAGCATTGCGCAAAATTTGTGGCATAACGCTTGCTGACCGCGTTCGTAATGAAGACGTGAGAGAAAGAGTTGGTCTAAAAGAGAGTGTCGGTGTTAAGATAAGAAAGGGCATGCTCCGTTGGTTCGGACATGTAGAAAGAATGCGGGACGAAAGAATGACGAAACAGATATACAATGCAAAAGTGGAAGGATGTAGGAGCCGAGGAAGGCCGAGACTAACCTACCATGACCAAATTGGTCGTGTTTTATCAGAAGGTGATGTCAGAAGCCCCAGGAACCGGCGAGCGTGCATGAAAAGAGCTATGAATGTCACAGAAGCGAGTGAAGTATGCAAGGACCGCGTCTTATGGCGCTCGGTTCTCTCTGCCTACCCCGCAAGGGACTTGGCGTGAAGATATACATACATACATACAATATAAAAATAATAAGAATTTGCATGGACAAAATTCTACTATTTCCAATATGGATGTTGGTAGTTAAATAACTCTGGTATTTTATGATGATAATTTTAAATATATCATTGAATGTGTTTTTTTTTTCTATTTTTTACTACGTCTATAACTAAGATGTTTTGTTTTAAGACAAACTATTTATTGCCTTACTCACTTCCTTTTTCCTGTAATATAGAACCTAAAAAGAAATGCAAAATATCGCGTTGGAGTAGGCTTTCTTAGTTTTCTAATAATAGTCAACCGATGTAAAGCGTAGTTGGTTATCAGCGAGCTTCATATAAATTGTACGCAATCGAAACTGCGGAACGGCAGAAATATCTTTGTAATGAAATCCGTATTATATTTATCTATAATCACAATGCAATTGAGTAGGATGGATTTCACTATTAGCTAGATAACGAGGAATGGCAAGGTGTCCTATTAACAAATTACTGAGAAATTGTATGCAAGTGAAACTGCAAAAATGTCTTGATACTTGAATACATTTCACGTCATCACTTACCTTCCAGAGTACTGTCGTGTACTTGAGCGATTTTTATTTTATATGCTCCTAGCACAAACCAATAAACTGCGCTGCGCATGAAGGCACCCCGCGCTCACAAAAATGTTGTGATTTAGCGCCTATATATCTAGGCGATTCGTACTCTGACTAATGGAAAAATATTTTAATCCATAACCTTATAAGTGATCTGACGTTGATCCGCGAACTGCGCGTTCTGCTTTACCCCCCGACCCGTAGCGGTGAATTGAGTTACTACGTAATATCAACCTCATTGATTATCCATATGTTATTCCTAACATGGCTCCTAGTGACAAACAAAGATACCTTCCGCGTGATATGAAGCTTATCCCAGAAAGCTTGCTGTTGGGTAGGGTATACGTTTCTAACTGAGCAATTGCTCCCCACTTTTCTGGTAACCTTGCTCCCTTTAGTAAGTCAATCCTCCAGTAAATTGTATACTATGGTCATATGAAAACCAGTCAGCTGATTAAAGGAAGCTATATTCAACATCTCTCATAAAAATTTCGTTCTTGGTCTAATAAAAAACGGGACGTGGCTGTATTGTGGACATGGCCGTGATGTTTACGTGAATACGTCTTCATAATGAGCAAACGGAAGTAAGTTATATTAGAAGGAAATTGTATGATGCAGTGAAATGATCTCAAAATAGCAACGCCTTCCTCCCTGCCGTGGGCGTTGCGGTACAGTCCTTACTAAACGTTATGAACTCCGCGATTTTTTAGCTATCAAGTGGTGTAATTATATTTCGATATGTAGCTAAAAAACCAAATTTTATCCTTCGATTTTGTTATTTTTGTTAGCGAGGTATGTAAAGATTAAGTCATGTTGCGCTCGGTTCTCTCTGCCTACCCCATAAGGGATTTGGTGTGAAGTTATAGATAGATAGATTTTGTTACTATCAGTATTCTAAATTGCCTCCCACTATGAAAGTAAATTTAAAGACGTATTCGCGTCAAAATATATTTAGTATGTTTGTTTCTAGAGTGCTCGGTGGCGTTGTTACGCATGTCATTTTGCCGAACAGGCAGAGTAAGTAACGTGGACCGCAGCCTGTCCATGGAAGGGTTTATCTATATTGACCTTGTCCGTGCATCGGGGGGCAAGATATGCCGTCGATCCCGGCTGTTGTTGATAGATGACAGTCGTCGAAAACACTGGCCTCCGCCAATCCGAAGTTGAGCAACATGGTGAAGTATACCCTATCCCCCTTCGGTTGAAGGCACACCCGTATCCATGCAGTGGGATAAGTTAGGGGTTGTGTAATAAGTTTGTTTCAGAATTCCTTCTTTCTTTTTATTATATAAGCATATGGCCCACCTGACGTAAAGCGGTTAGCCGTAACCTATGAACGCTTGTAATACTTACATTAAGTATCACTCGCGCGATGCCATCTTTGCTGCTAATACCGCAACTCCTTAGGAGCCTACTGGTGACCCCAGTCACGCGCAGGAACACAACAACGCTCCAGAGCGTAGTTATTTGTTATTCCGATTTTCTGTGAGGCTTCCCCAGACGGTTGACGGTGACGGTTGCTTTGATGCACCTTACCTGTCTTAAAGTCTAATACAAATAAACATGTTCATACAAATGATTGTCCTGTTTGGGAATCGAATCCACAAGCGCCGGTGTCAAACCGCTGCGCTACCAAGATCGTCAAAATGTATGTTGTCTTAACGAGAGGATGTTCTATGTATTCCTCTTTGCTGTCTCAGCGATAAAACAGTGCATCAACACCGTAGGCGTTGCATAGACTGCTAAATCAATCGTGACTAGCTAATATCTAGTTCGTAAACATGCATTTCTTGAAACAGTATGACACATTCGCAGTTTATCATATTCTTAGTATCTAATGCAGGCATTCGGCAGGATACACGTATCATAGTGGTTGTTTATGTCAACCATAGACAATTATTTTGTATTGTATGTATCATACGTATTTAGAAATCCACCCTTACCTGCTAACTAACAATAGATTGGTGGTTAAGGGGGTTGTTGGAGTGCATAGTGAGTGAAATTATCAATAAGCATATAAAATTTGACACACAATAAATAAATATTGTCGGACAAATTACACAGCGCCATTTAGCCCCAAAGAAAGCGAAGCTTGTGTTATGGGTACTAGATAACTGATAAACATACGTAAATACATTTTTTTTTGTAAATACCTACATATTTACTATACATAGAAAATACCCAGACCAAGACAAACAGACATGTTCACTCACACGCAGGATCAAAACCTCAGCCAAATATCAACTGCCTGGAGGCTTGTCATGTTTCTACGAGGGTTGCTAGGAAGCTCCTAAGGGGTTACTGTGTTACCAGCAGTGGTAGCAACGCTCGTGTGATACTTCATGTATTGTTAGCGTTCACGGGCTACGGTAACCGCATTACATCAGAGTGGGCTGTGTGCTTGCTTGCATGCCGCCCAACGTTGTACATAAAAAAAAAACATTCGAGACGTCATACTTGCGTCGCCCCGCATCCCCTGGGGTGATCGCCTCCGATGAAGCCTTCCGGGCTAAAGGCATTATAATTCATCAGTATTTTCCCTAGGCGGTGTTTAGTCAGTAGGAGTCTGACATAACTCGTTCGGCCGTCTGAAAGGGTACCTACTCATGAGAGCTCACCACCTCCCTCCCATCGGTACTATAACCCGGGTGTGGGTTAGTCCTTTTTTGTGGATCTATAATTTCGTGGGCGAAAAAAGAAGACGACATATGCAATCGAGATGTGTGCAGTTTCCCTACAAAAATAACATACTAAGATGGGTGTCCTTCAGTACAAAGATTTGTAACACTTTATCCAGTGACACCTCATTTATGCAAAATTAGCACTACTAATCTTTACCATGTTATCGGGGTTATCTTACATTTCCTGACAAGCAGACACAATATGGCGAAGCAGAGCCAAAAAATGATCACCTCTCGCTCTTTCACAATAACCTAAAGATATGTAAAAGTAGGATAGAGTGATGGCGAACACTCCTTTTTCAATCATAGCAAATATTAAAGTTTGATAAGGTTATGCCGTAGACTGTAATATTATCATTTGTGTCAATAAATTTTTACATAAAGCTAGTCACACACGACGATAATAGCATATTTTGCCCTAATATAAGATAAAATGTCACCAGACAACCCAAAAAACCGGACACGACCAAGATACTGCTATTTATAATATTCGTTGATAACGTACACTATATTTATATTAAAAATATGATTAGACATATTATATTTATACTAAAAGGGATTAAAATGTGAAATTGCCATTATTTTACACTTTACCTCACTTTTTCCTAAAGTTTTAAACTCTTGTATCACATTAAAATTAATATTTCAATTAGTAAATAGAGTAGCTATATTATTAGCGTTAAATAGAATAAAATTAATAATTTAATTAATTACCAGACGGCTACAACATTTATTTTTATGAATTGCCATTTTTACTGATTTTACTAAATAAATAATTTTATGACGAATTCAATTTTAGTATGTATGTATGTATATCTTCACGCCAAGTCCCTTGCGGGGTAGGCAGAGAGAACCGAGCGCCACAAGACGCGGTCCTTGCATACTTCACTCGCTTCTGTGGCATTCATAGCTCTTTTCATTCAATTTTAGTTATATTAATAAATATATTAATTATTGCAATAGTGTGCTATATGTTAATAATCATATCTTTTCGTAAGTTTCGGAATTCTCACTTACAAAAATATTACAAATTAGTTCAATCTTTCTTCAATTTCTCCATACACAACGGCAATTTCATATATAAAGACCAAAATTTTCAATATTATGATGCATACCGTAATATGTTCTGATATTATTATTTAAAACTCGAATGAGCAGATAATGTGGTATGATGAATATATAAATATCTATAACGAGAGATACAATCGCAAAATTAAAATAAGGCTAAATTTTACGAGCCAATGTCTCCTTTAATATGTTGCGAAGTGGGGATATTTATTTATTTGTAAAGTTCTTTTAGATATATTGTGGACTAATGGAGCGAATGAATCTTTCTTGTAAAGTAAAAAGAAAAACTATATCAGCATCTGCTCTTACATAAGGTCCATACCATACGTACTTACATACAACATATATATTATACAATATACTACGTTGTGCAAATAGCTGAAATAGAGTAAGCTCATTAGCCGCGTTCGTCGAATGCCGAATTCTCCTGTTTGCATAGGCGGCCGAAATGGACCTACCGACAAGATTATTTATATGTGCGGCACCCATTGCAATCTTAAATCCTTAGTATTTACAAGAAATATACCATGTCGTAGCAGGTTTCGAAGGCTAAATTATATGTATTTCATTTTGTTCGAGTTATGCATAACTTTATCACAAATAAACCAGTTCAAAGTGACCATTTCAAACCACTTATTTTATTATTAACGTTACATATAAAAGAGGTATTATCAGCAAATAGCACTATTTCTAGATATTTCAGTACTATGTATTAAAAGATCACACGTGAAAAAATCAAACTTCTAAGCCAACGCAATCAAAAGATTTATGCCTCGTTTATGCGCATATTTTGATACTCGCAAGCGAATCAAAACCTATAGGATACTTCCCGTTGACCTAGCTAGAATAATGAAATTTGGTAAGAAACAAGTCATGTAACACAAGTGAAGGAAAAAATCCGGAACCCTTCCGGAATTTTTTACGGAACCCTCAGAGCGAGAGTCTTTTTTTTAATTGAAATAATTGCATTGTATAAAATAAAGAAATTAAATTGGTTGACAACAGAGAAGAAAAAGATACCGAGCACTTTTATCATTGCCTATTTAAAAAGCAATTAACCCAAAAATTGATTCTGGGGACATCCCAAGTTGTTGCAATTGTTTATATCTATACATGTATGTATGTGTTTGATGATCAATATAATCAAACGCTTTCGCAAAATCGCAAAAATACTCCAATAGCATTTTCTTATTCTTAAAAACCATTTAGGATGTCATATACATATTTACTAGAGATATCGTACATCGAGATAAGTTTTCTAGCGTCTGTGCCGTGTGTGACGCACTTTAGCGTAACTACTTGTACGTAATAAATGAGCACATGACAATTATCATAGGATCAAACTACAAGTAGATAAGTAATATAAACTTTATAAAACAGGTAGGCCAAGAGTATCTTCTATCGAAATTTTTTCTTTTTGTTTGGGTTAGAACATTGAAAATGGTTGACGCGTTAAACTAACCAAATTTTGGTTACAATTTGTGTTATCGTATCTTGTTATTACACAGTCTGCGAAGAGTTTGTTGGGAATAAATAATTCAAATTACAGTTTTAGGTTGGGTGGCATGGTATCGCATTTATTGAGCCACAGTCAAACTCATCTGCACGTTGGTCGCCCTACCGATTAGCTGACGAAGATGAGAGTCTTTGTTCTTCCAGTATCGCAACTGTTCGCTTACTTCTTCACATCAGGCTTGCTTGATGACCACTTGAGATAGCATAAACTTATTAGTTCAAATAGCACAAATCACTATGCTGACCTGCTAATAATGTGATAGAGGAGCACGTGTGATTTTTGTTACTCTTTCAGGGAAAAACGACTAATGCGGTTTATATAAATCACACAAATAGATTATCTCCTATGTTAACATAAGAGTCACTTTTACTCTCGAAGATATTTAGAGTTCCTGTGTGTAACATAGATAGCTGAATGTCAGGAGGGCGCAGTCGCGGGGCGCAGTCAATTACTATGTATAAGTGTCAATTATTAAATTTATCGATTTTTTATTTGCATCCGTTATTCAGGGAACATCTATGGATTCAATGTAAAATATATCTAAAAAAGTTTCAATATCAGTTGTTGGTGATAATTATCTCTGTTCGCCCGTGGAAATATATATATATATATATATGAATGCTATCAAATTATGATGGTTGTATTGGCACAGTTTGATAGTGGTTATCTTAATCGCTTGTAGCTATTCGAAGGGGTCAGGCCACGCCGACGGACAGGGTGATTTTTTAGGGTTCCGTACCCAAAGGGTAAAACGGAACCCTATTACTGAGGCTCCGTTGTCCGTCCGTCCGTCCGTCCGTCCGTCCGTCTGTCACCAGGCTGTATCTCACGAACCGTGATAGTTAGACAGTTGAAATTTTCACAGATGATGTATTTCTGTTGCCGCTATAACAACAAATACTAAAAAATAGAATAAAATAAATATTCAAGGGGGCTCCCATACAACAGACGTGATTTTTTTGCCGTTTTTATAGATAATGGTACGGAACCCTTCGTGCGCGAGTCCGACTCGCACTTGACCGATTTTTTATTATGATTATATATACTATAAATAAATTTGTTGAACATTCCAGGTCATTAATATTTTATCAGTTATAATTGGGCGCCAGTAAATGCTGAATTGTTGTTATTGTCTCATTTCATAGCTAAGTTTTTTTATTCTTTAGGGTTCCGTACCTTAAAAGGAAAAATGGAACCCTTATAGGATCACTTTGTTGTAGTCTGTCCATCTGTCTGTCTGTCTATCGGTCTGTCAAGACCTTTTTTTCAGTAACAGATGTAGCTATCAAGCTGAAATTAATATCAAATACTCAGGTCTGCAATCCCTTCGAGCAGTGAAAAAATCAAACTTCTGAGTCAACGCAATGAAAAGGTTATTTACGGCTATTACCGCAAGGGAATCAAAACCTATAGGGTACTTCCCGTTGACTGAAGCAATGTCATATAGCACAAGTAAAGAAAAAATCCGAAAACCGTACATTTTCAATTACATCACAAAAAAAGAATGTTTTTGCGAAAATAATTTCGGGAATTATTTTTTACGGAACCCTTAGAGCGCGACTCGTTCTCCCAATTGACGGCTTTTCAGGAACACCGTTCCTATATGAAATCTATATGTTTGTCTGTGCATTGTCTGTATGTTTGTCTGTCGCTTTTTTTCGAATATTCAAATTTTGACTTCAGATTCGGATTCAGCATAAAAAAGTAGAATAGGAGTGTTCTGGAACACCGTTCCTATCTCTTAAGGAACATGGACAAAATGGCCGACAGTTTAAAAAAAAAAATTGAATTGTTATATAATTGACGAGCCAGGTGTTCCTCTGGCAATGCAAGCTTGCGCATTCTCAACTGGTTTTCTATGACGTCGGTGACATGCAACTCATAAACGAGCTTTTTACTATTTCACTTAATAATAAATCTCACTCACTCAAAGAGACAGTAATTTTCTACAGTGTAGCCTGAACTCTTTATTGAAGCGGAAGTATTTCTTTTATAAGGTTGCTTTTTATATCACAGTAACCTTTGATTCCTTTGCCAGAGCTTATTCATGAGCTCGGTGGCGCAGTGGTGAAACGCGCTGTTACGTTACTTTAACACCAACGCTCGTGGGTTCCATTCCCACACAGGACAAGCATTTGCGTGCATGAACATGTCTGTTTGTCTTGTACTGTGTGTTTAGTGTAGGACGTATCAAATCAGTCCCTCTGGGGAAGGGAACCTCTCTACCTTTCAGAAAACGGCAACCAAAGAACAACGTAAAAATGTATAAATCAGTAACTTCGCCAAATCCTTAGGCTTAAGTAGCGGACCCCGCCGATCCAATTGGATTCGTACGACTTACATAATACTATAACAAATAAATGTTATGTTTTGTTACAGGTAATATATCACATCTTATCTCGTCGTGGTAAATAGTTACGGAGTAACTGCTTACTTGTTTAGTCTCCCGTACAGTCGAGAGCAAATATATCAACGGATATCTAAGGTATGGCCAAAGTGTTTCGATATTTTGCTTGCATGTATTATAATCGGAATTTTGAACATGGTTGTAATAGGTCGAACTGTATGTGAAAGCCTTTTTAGGGTTCCGTAGCTCACACTAATTACAACCGTACAATTCCTGTACGGGATGGGGCTACCAAAGATAAATTTCTAGAACTGGAAAGAGTACAACGATCACTGTTAAAAGTTATGAATTTTAAATCCTAAAGGTTCCCTACTAAGATAGAAAGATATACATTCTAACTACTATTCTAAGGCTATACAAAAACCTACCGTACAGCAAATTGAAACTATGGAAACGATACAAACATGAAGTAGCTCCTGTAAAGTCAGCTAAAACTACATCTACTACTACATGGTACATTCATCGATCTATATAATTTAATTAATAATAGTCTCAATGTATACCCAAAGACTCATTGTGATTGTAAAAACCCATTACAGTATTTTTGAAGTCAAATGACTATGAGAAAACGGAATCTTTACTCTCCATTATGCATTGAATGAAGCACTGGTTAATCGAAAATACTCTTAATTTAGGTAACTTAAAATATGGAAATATATATGAATGTATGTATACACGCTTGCACTCACGAATATCATTTTTAGGGTTCCGTACCCAAAGGGTAAAACGGAACCCTATTACTGAGGCTCCGCTGTCCGTCCGTCCGTCCGTCCGTCCGTCCGTCTGTCACCAGGCTGTATCTCATGAACCGTGATATTACACAGTTGAAATTTTCACAGATGATGTATTTCTGTTGCCGCTATAACAACAAATACTAAAAAATAGAATAAAATAAATATTTAAAGGGGCTCCCATACAACAAACGTGATATTTTTGCTCGATATTGATAACGGCAACAGGTAGACGCTTGAAATATTCACAGAATATTTAGTTATATATTCACTTTAAGAATAAATAATTAAATTAAAACAAAACAAATGTTTAAGGTGGGCTCCCATACAACAAACGTGTTTTTTTTGCCGTTTTATAGATAATGATACGGAACCCTTCGTGCGCGAGTCCGACTCGCACTTGACCGATTTTTATACATTATCGTGTTACACACTCACGCACTCACTAACTTACACGCATACGAAATACTTAGACCTTTCAACAAAACGTTTTGTCGAAAGGTCTAAGACGAAATAAGGTGTATTTGAATAACGCCGTATACCTCTAGGTATAAGATGAATTACTTTGCAATTTATTAGATAATTATTTATATTGTATTAGAAATTTTTAATAGTATTAAATATTTCGTTGTGTAAGAGCGGGGTATTCCAAACATGGTTTGCCTAAATGGAAACCCTGACAACTTATTTTATATACAACATGATATGAAATAAAGATGTTATTATTATTATATATATATTACATCTAATTGTTTACATTTTTAAACATAAGTGGTTATATAAATACATTTAAAATAATATAAAAAAATGGGCACCCGCCGGTAGCGAAGCAAAGCCACAAGCCACCGGTGGTCAGGGCTCTAGAGTGAGGAACTTCCTCACAATGCGCGCCGTGTCCAAAAGAACCGCCTTCTGAATCTGGTTCTTGACCCAACTAACGAGCGGGAGCCTCTCAAGGTAGCGGTCGAGACTCTTCGCTATAAGTCTGTTCATATTATTATTATTAATGGGTATGCCTTCTTCTTCTTCGCGTTATTCTGTTTCCTGATCCATTAGGATTGGCGGGATCCACTACCTGAGCCTATTTCAAAGTCAAAGTCAAAATCTTTTTATTCCGTAAAAATGGCTACATTTGTTTGGAATCGTCACAATTTTTTTCCCTACCGTGCAGTTTATGACTAGGTGAGCACTGATAAAAATACTGCCAAAAAACTCAGGCATCCCTCTTTTGGTGTCCAAACAAATTTACATATTTTATTAATTACATTATAATTGGATCGACTCACTCCCAGGCATTTTTATCATTAATATAGTCAGATACTTTATAATATGCCTGCTACACAATTTGGCTTTAATAGTAGTTTTAAATTTGTTTATTGACAATTCTCTTATATTGCTGGGAAGTTTGTTATAGAACCGTATACATTGCCCCATAAAAGAATTACTTATTTTGTGGAGACGGCTTGCATGTAACACAAGATTATGCTTATATCTAGTATTTATGCTATGAGTATCACTCTTTTTACAAAATGAATCTATGTTTTTATGGACATATAAAAGATTTTCATAGATATATTGCGATGCGACTGTTAAAATATTTATTTCTTTGAATTTTTCTCTAAGGCTCTCCTGGGGACCAAGTTTGTAGATAGCTCTTATGGCTCTATTTGCAATAAAAAGATGGTGTTAATGTCCGCGGAGTTATTAGTATTTGGCGAAGATACAGATTTTGACAGCGAATGCCGTGAGACCTCCACAACCCAGTAGGTGAAGTAGACCTTTTTTAGGTTAGGTTACACCTCTATAGAATTATAATTTCTTGGACGTGCGGGATTCACAATGTTTTCCATCACCGCCGAGCTAGTGACAATCGCAAACATATACATAAATTCGAAAACAGAACAATGTACATGTCAGCATTCGAAGTCAATTCGAAAACTTCCTACTCTTACAAATTTCTTCTGATTAAATTCGTTGCGAGTTCCAAGGCAGCTGTTCCAACCCTCGGGACAGCAATGGACTTCACTGTTCATTGCCTTTTTGTGGTCGCCGCTGTTAATTCTGGCTACACAGGAGACACAGTGGTGGGAATGAGTGGTGGGCCTGTCCCGTTAAAAAAAAATGTCAGCTTTCGAACCGGGGACCTGTTGCTCAATAAGCCGATTCTATAACCACTGGGCTATCACTGCTCTAAATAAAATAAATTAAGAGAAGGATCTGGGGAAGTCCTCCACCTCAAAGAAAACCGCAGCCAAATAGCAACTCTCTTGAGGCTGTTGCGTTCCTATGTGAGTGAGGTCACCAGTAAAGAGTAGCTGTGTTAATAGTGGAGATAGCATCGCGCGAGTGATACGTAATGTATTACAATCGTCCATAGGCTACGGTTACCGCTTTAAATCACGTGGGCCATATGCACGCATTTGAAAGAAAGAAAGGCATTCAACATCACGATACAACCTTCAGAAACGAGTAAAAAAAAGTATTTCTTTTTATATACAACATCGGAAGGTATACAAGCATACGGCCCACCGTATGAAAAATCACCATTACCACGGGATAACGGGATACGCCAAAAGAAGTCACGGGATGCAGCTGGTATAATCATATACAAGAATTACTATTTAATAGTAATAAGATACATATGCAGAATGATTAATGCGTATCTTTCGAGTCGGTAAATGGATTTAGTTTGTTTTAGATTTCATTGTGGAAGTGTAAAATGTTGTGCTAATCAAACATGTAAACTACGCACGATTAGCCCAAAATCACTCGTCTAACGCTGTTTAAACTAAGTACTAATGTAAACAATCATTATATTCGTAGTTACCAATGGGTATGGGTATGGGCACACAACGTGGGAGAGAATTTGTAATCCTTCAACACGTCACTTTAAGACGCGTAACGATTTCTAGTTAATACTTACCTAAGCTGGAACTCCGCTTTGACTAATTATTGACGGGGCCGCTATCTGATCCTGGCAAGTATACTGATCTTTAGGGTTCCGTACCCAAAGGGTAAAACGGACCCTATTACTGAGACTCCGCTGTCCGTCAGTCCGGCTGTCACCAGGCTGTGTCTCATGAACCGTGATAGTTAGACAGTTGAAATTTTCAGAGATGATATATTTCTGGTGCCGCTATAACATCAAATACTAAACAAACAGAATAAATACATATTTATGGGGGCTCTCATACAACAAACGTGATTTTTATGCTCGTTTTTGCTCGATATTGGTAACGGAAACAGGTAGACGCTTGAAATATTCACAGAATATTTAGTTATATATTCACTTTAAAAATAAATTATTAAATTAATAAACCCTTGGTGCGCGAGTCCGATTCGCACTTGGCTGTTTTTTATTTAGAGCCGTGTGATAGCCCGGCCTATTGAGTAATTGGTCCCTGGTACGAACCTGACATGTTACTAAATTTCTGTTATCGGATTTATATTTGTGATTGTCACATGTTCGGCAGTGAAGGAAAACCTCGTGAAATCCGCACGCTCAAGAGATTGTATTCTGAAAGACGTATGGCGTTACCTAAGAAAGGTCTGGTTTCCTTTCTGGATCATGAAGATCTGACGGCATTCGCTCCATTTAAAGATCAGTATCGTCGCCAAACCCTTAGGCCTAGATAGCGGACTGCGTCAATCCTAATGGATTATGAAATGTGACAATGCAAAGAAGAAACCTGATTTCTATTCGGAGCGACTGCCGTCAAAGATTTGCAACCCAGAGGAAAAGTCTGTTTCTTAGGTTAGGTCACAAGTCAATGTTTTCACCTCCAGTGATAATTACAAACATCTACACGAATTCGAAAACACATATATATTTAAGCCAAATACGAACCGTGGACCAGTTCTTCAATACACCGGGTCCTAATCCACTGCGATATCACTGTTCTCACTGCTGTTTTTTCCTCATAAATACACCTAACCTAATACAAACAGACATGATTTCCTTTAGAGCTAGTGATAATTACAAATATGTACATGAACGAAAACATATACTTATATATTTATGCAAGATTCGAACTGCGGACCATTTTTGAAGTAAAACTTCTTTACGCACGCTTGGGTAGTAAGCTGGTGAATGCGTGACGAGAGCGTTACGAAAAGTGTGATCGAGCGAGGCGAACGGAAGTTGAGAGGGAGATATAAGTTAGTGAAGATAGAAAGAGAGAGAGTTACGTTTCGTATATTACTATAAGGGCAAGAGAGAGAGGTGCGAGCACACATTTTCTTTTTCTCTTTCACTCATAGCGAGTTAAGTTTCGTATATGTAAGACACAGTGCAGGCCTATTGTCTGTACCACACTATGGAGCTAAAGAAGTTTTACTTCGGTCGTGTGGTCTAAAGCACACTCGTTTGCAGGAACACCGTTCCTATATGAAATCTATGTTTGTCGGTGTGTACGTTTTTTTCGAATATTCGAATTTTGTATTCGAATTTGAATTACAATTCATTCGTAATTTGAATTACATAAAAAAGTAGAATAGGAATTTTCAGGAACACCGTTCCTATTTCTTAAGGAACATGGTCAAAATGACCGATAAATTAAAAAACAAAAGTTATATAATTGAGGAGCCAGGTGTTCCTCTGGCAATGCAAGCTTGCACATTCTCAACTGGTTATTTATTAAATACACCGGTTCCTTATCCTCTGGAATAGTGATATTAAAAGATAAAAAATCTTTATTTGTCTTTAGACCCTCACGGGCACTTAGACACGTCTTACATTTTCAATATTATATCTTATCATTTTTTTTTTAAGTTTTACTCTTTTTTAATCTACCAGCATTTCAAATGACCATTGGCGAAGAAGAAACGCCAAAAGAAACTTGCCAATATAGATCTTTTTTTCCAAATCATCTTATACATATTACAATAAATATAATGAGTGTACATATAGTGATATCAAGTTAGTTTATTTTTATTTATTTTTATGGTTAAGTTATATTAATTCATGTGCTGAATCATTTCCATACATCTCTGTCAGTTAGATATTCATCGATTCTATAATAACCCTTCTTAATAGAGTATTTTTGATGTGTCTTTTGAACATATTGTCAGGCAAGGACAGAACTGTTTCAGGTAATTTATTATTATAGAATCGAATACAATTTACGATAAAAGATCTATTAGTCTTAGCAAGCCGATGTACTGGCATACGCAATCTATTCCTGCTCCTAAGATTTTCAGTACATTTTGAAAACGAATTTATATTTTTACGAGCGTACATTATGTTCTCATAAATATATTGAGAGATATATTTATTTCTTTAAATAGTTCTCTAAGTGATTCCCTGGAGCCCATGTTATAAATAGAGCGGATGGCTCTCTTTTGTAATATGAAAATAGTTTCAATATCAGCCGCTCTTCCCCACAACAGTATACCATGTGACATAATGCTGTGAAAGTAGCTGAAATAGACTAAGCGAGCGGTAGCCACATCCGTCAATTGTCTAATTCTCCTAACGGCATATGCGGCAGAGCTGAGCTTACTGGCCAGTTTATTTATGTGGGTGCCCCACTGCAATTTTGAGTCTATCGTAATTCCAAGAAATACAGTATCATTAATAAATTCTAGTATATTATTGTCAATGAAAACTTGTGTATTGGAAGACGCCACATTTGGAAGACTAAATTTTATACATTTGGTTTTAGTTGAATTTAATAAAAGATTATTCCATGTGAACCAATTTAGAATAGCAGATAGAACACTATTTACTTTGTCAATATTTTCGCACCGGCGAGCAACATTAAAAATTAAAGAAGTGTCATCGGCAAACAGTAGTGTATCCACCATTTTCTGCACCATGTAGGGCAGATCATTTATATATACTAAAAATAAAAAGGGTCCCAATATAGAGCCCTGGGGCACCCCAATATTAACATTACTGCCTTTAGATTTGACCCCATTTATGTCAACAGTTTGTAATCTATTGTTTAAGTAAGTTGCGATCAAATCAGGGGTTTTACCTCTAACTCCATAATGGTAATATTCCAGCTCTTACTGTTGTCTTCTGTCAGATTCTTCCTCATAAATACACTTATACAAGCAGACATGTTCATGAATACAATGCCGTCGGACCCCCACAACCCAAAGGGAAAATTGTTTCGAAATATAATTACTTGGACGGGTACCTGATGATTATTTCTCTTATTTCACATGACAATTACAGATATGTATATATATGTATATACATGCCCACAGGCTTTATTACTTAAGAGAGGTAGGGCGCATCAAAGCAGCCCGTCTAGGTCTACCTCGACCTCACAGCAAAACCGTAGCCAAATAACAGCTTCCTAGAGGGTTGTTGTGTTCGCGCGAGTGATACTTAATATATCGCAAGCGTTAATAGGCTACGGTACCCAATTTACATCAGGTGGGCCGTATGCTTGTATGCCTCCCAACGTAGTATCAAAAAAAAAGCTTTCAACCATGGAGCAGTTGGTCAAAATCCAGTTCTATATCCATTATGACTGTCTTTTTCAATCACTTGTCCTCATTATCTATACATATAAATAAAATTGAAGTGTCTGTCTGTGATTTCAAAATAAAGCCTTTATCATATTATTATTATTATTTGCTCATATTATTATTTTCACGTTACCAAAGCCTAAATATGCATTTTTAACTTTTTTGTCTGTCTGTCTGTCTGTTTGTTTGTCCGGGCTAATCTTCGAAATGGCCGAACCGATTTTGACGGGACTTTCACTGGTAGGTAGAGAACTGTTATGAGAAGAATATAGGATACTTTTTATCCCGTAAATATTTAGGGTTCCTGCGTAAAAAAATAAAAACTGTTAAAATTACGGGGAAATATCTTCCCCTTCGGGGGACTTTGCAGGTTTTTATTATTTTCACAGAATACGTATTTTTTGTGACATAAAATAACTACGCATTTTTGTGTATTAAAAATAAAATAATTATACGTTGTATCCCGTAAAGGTCAATAGATGGCGCTGTATGAAAATTGAATCGCTCCATGATTGCATCTACGACCCTGAACTTTGTTTTTTTTTTAAACAGAAAGAATTTGAGGTCTATGGAGAAATAAAGGCTACTAAAAGCCCAAATCTCATGCGTGCGAAGCCGCGGGCTTCAGCTAGTCTCTAATAAAATATTAATGTAGCTTCGCAACTACATAGAACAGTTCAGATAATCCAGCTTACATTAACGGAGGTAAAGCGCCATGATCAATCAACGTGGATTTCATCCCATGACTACTTAATAGGTATGCGTTTCCAAGACTGTCAACTGAGGTTATCCGGAGTTATCACCTCGTGGTTCAATCTCCCGTCGTTGTGGCAGATAATTGACCAAAAAAATATGAATTTACTGTATGCCTTTTTAGAACATCACTATCATACAGTTTATCAGTTTGACCCATACCGTTTCACCTTGCACAATACTTAATGCTGATAAATGACCAATTTGCTTATATTTAATGTGTTAAATGTAGCTGAGATTTTTGTTTTTTTTTTATAATTAAAAAATGGCACTGACTTCATATACTGTGTAAATAGGCTTAAATGAGATTTCATTCCGCCATTTTTATTTAAGATTGATTTTTTAGTTTATGTTATAACGCGATTTTGTCACCAACGCTCGTGCGTTCGATTCCCACACAGGACAAACATTTGTGTGCATGAACATGTCTGTTTGTCTTGGTTTGGGTGTTTTACGAGAGGTAGGGTGCAAGAAGGCAACTTCTTCAGGGAAGTACATCAGAAAACCGCAGCTAACCAGCTCTCTGGAGGGTCGTTGTGGTGCTGCGTGTGAGTGAGGTCACCAGTAAGCTCCTAAAGAGTTGTTGTGTAGCAGCAGAGGTGGCATCGCGCGAGTGATACTTAGTGTATTACAAGCGTTCATAGGCTACGGTAACCGCTTCACATCAGCTGGGCCGTATGCTTGTATGCCTCCCGATGTTGTATAAAATAACGTTTATTCAATATTATTCGGTACACATTACATACATTAAATACAAAAGCTAAAAACAAACAAACAAAAAATTTTTTGACTCGGAGTTTTAAAGTACTTCATGTTCGGTCTTACTTGAGAATTGTGTAGAATTGCGAACCAGAGGGAGACTTTGTACAAAAGTCGTCTGCGTGGGTATCTCTGTCTCGCCTATTTCTACCGCCAAGCAGCTATATTTATATAGCTGTGTTCCGGTATGAAGGGTGAGATATGGCAGAGAAATTACTGGATACTGTGACGAAACAGCCTTAGCTCACAAGACTGGCAGCGCGAGAGTAACATCCTTGTAGTGTTGCGAGCGTTAATAGGCTGCGGTGACCATCTAATGGGGGCCGCATGCTTGGTTGCCAATCTAGTTGTATAAAAAAAAGAATAAGTCCTTGCCCCGAGCAGAATTCAGCCACCATTTTTACCTTTCTCCTTAGTGCCTTTGAAACTGAATTTCTTCGACACCGACAATCCCATTGTTCTTGACGATGGTTGTCCTGATGTTAAGTGGTTACCATAGCTTATAAACGCGTGGGATACATAAAGGTACTTAATGTATCGCAAGCTCGCGCGATGCGGCCTCTGGTGCTATCACATCAACTCCTTACTGGTAACCTCACCTTCTTACAGGAACACATCATTTCTCCAGGCGGTTGTTGTCTGGTTTTCAGTGGGTTGCTTTAAAGCATCCTACCTCTCCTAAAAACACTCAGACCAAATTAACGGATATGTCCAAAGCACTTTACCATCTAACTCGTCAAAAGCCGAGGGGTAAGAGATGAATTCTGGAAGTAAGGAACCACACATGCAGATTCTTTCAAGGAATACGATCACATGCATATTTTTGTATGTACAAAAATTACTATCGCAAAGAGATGTCCCGTTCGTAACAAGGGAACACTGATAAGGTCTGACACACATTCGTTTTTTTATCTCGCATAATCTGTATGCAACGGATGTACTTACGTGCATTGCGTAGTACACACCCGCGTCTCTTGAGATATATCTGGGCTTCCTTTATTATTTTATTTCATTTCAGAGAACCAATTTTGTTGGTTCGATTCCTACACAGGACAAACATTTGCGTCCATGAACATGTCTGCTTGTCTTGGTCTGGGTATTTTTAGGAGAGGTAGGGTGCATCAAAGCCTAAGATCTGGGGAAGTAAGTACCTCCACCTCACAGAATACACCAGCCAAATAACAACTCCCTAGAGGGTTGTTGTGTTACTGCGTATGAGTGAGGTCACCAGTAAGCTTCTATGGAGTTGCTGTGTCAGCAGCAGAGCTAGCATCTCGCCAGTAAGGCTTAATGTATTGCAAGTATTTATAGGCTACGGTAACCGCTTTACATTAGGTAGGCCGTATGGTTGTATGCCACCGGACGTAGTATAAAAAAAAAGATACTGACTTTGACCTGGAGCGAATGCCCTTAGACCGCCACGACCCGTGATATATTAATTATCACTCGCGCGATGCCTCCTCTGCTGCTTACACAGCAACTCCTTGGGAGCTTACTGGTGACCTCACTCACATGCAACCCTCTAGGGAGTTGTTATTTGGCTGCGGTTTTCTGTGAGGTGGAGATACTTTCCCAGGCGGACTGCTTTAATGATGATTGATATACCTCTCTTAAATATCTACGCCAAATTCTTAGGTAGCGCACCTCGTCAATCCTCATGGATTAGGAAGCGGGATGATGGTAAGAAGAAGAACTAGATGTACATACATACAGAGAGATAATACAGCATTTCAGCGATATTTTGTCGAGAAATGTATTTCAGTTCCTTACATACATACATGGGTTTTAGTTCGCTATGCGTTAACTGTATTGACGTTCTTATAACTACGTATTAGTACACATACGAGTATATTCCAGATTTTTTTTTATTTTAAATCGTATTTTTTCTGAAATACCTGTATAAATAAATTTAAAAAGCAAAACCTTCCATAAATTCAAAAAATATTCCAAATCGTCGAAGCTATTTAGGAGAAAATTATATATTATATATTTTGGATTAGCTCGGTGGTCCTGTCGTTAGTAACGCCACTTTGATAACAACGCTCGTGGGTTCTATTCTCACACAGGACCCATGATGCCCAGTTTAATTCGACCCCAGGGAAGTCTAGGCGCCACCAAACAGTAATCACCAGTGGCTAAGCGAGAGGAGAATTCGACACCTTCACCAGCACTGGCATGACCTTATTGGTGTCGCTCCCCTTGCGCTTAGTCTCTGTCATTCACAAATCATCTAAACGTCTCTCATTCATTACGTCTATCATCAGTTCGTTCGTCTTATCATTCAATTCACCTCTCACATTCCACGTGCCCATGCAGCACTCGGTTCCCCTCGTCCAGCCGGAATTGGCGCTGCGTGGTGGGTGGCGGCCCCCACCGCCGCAAGCAGCTATATTCGCACCGCGTCGCCTCCGAGAGACGCCCTAGCCCGCACGTCGGTGCACTCTTGGTCCAGATTTGCAATCTGATTGATTGGCAGGGGTTACATGACCCCCAAAACCTTTGTTCTAGTACCACACTTATCTGTGATTAAGTATGAATAATTCAATTTCAACGTATAATGATAATTTCTTTATGGTAAATAATTGCAGTCATAATTGAACATACAATCATGTCGTTATGTTGAATAAAGGCTTATTTTAACAATACAGTTTATTTGCATTATTTCTGAAACTAAACATTCTTTCTTGGACACATTTTAATATTAATAAATGTTTAATGGCTTAATCTTCTTCTTATTAGCGTTCTTCTTAGAGCAATTGCCTTCATACCTCCATAAACCAGAGGGTAAACCAGATCATGCTTAGGTAAGGGTCACACGTTATTCGAAATATAATTTCTCGGTCGTGCGGGTTTCCTAACGATTGTACATCCGAAAATACGAATTTAGTGGTACCCACATGCCAGGACTCGAACCGGTGACCTCTTGTTCACTAGGACGGTTCTTTATCCACTAGGCTATCATTGCTTTTAATGGCTTAATCATTTATTTGTATTTTTTTATACAACGTCGGTAGATTTACAAGCTGATGTAAAGCGGTTATATAATTTAAGAGAGGTAGGGTGCTTTAAAGCGTTCCGCCTGGGGAAGTACCTCCACATCACAGAAAACCACAATCAAATAACAACTTGTTGCTTCCTGGAAGGAGCATGCCTCTTCATATTTTAACACCGACGCTGTCTTTCAGACCAACTCTGTTTCTAACATTATCATTGCGAATACGGTGTACAAGCGTTACCACACTAATTTTGCGCAACGCTCACATTTGTACGTGCTCTTTCTGCCATACCCAGCTCTCGCTTCCGTAAGTAAGCGTTGGGACCAGCACTGCTTCGTATATAGCGATCTGTGCCTTCTGGCTTAAGTTTTTACCGCCAAGAAGTTTTCCCAACGCTCCATTCACGCTATTCCCAGCACTCACTCGTCATTCCACATCAGCGGTGTACCTTCCACCCTTGCTGAACGCGCATCCAAGATATACAATCTCATCCACTTGCTCCAACATTTCATCATCTCAGTAATCCTTCCATTTATTCTGGTTTCTTCCCTTTCAAATACCATTATATTTGTTTTCTTCACATTCCATAAGCCTTTATCCATATAATCGTCTTTCATCATTGTGACCAGTGTTTGCAGTTCAGATGGTGTTTCTGTTAATAACACGGCATCGTCTGCATACAGCAGACAGTTCATCACTAGATCACCCATGCGAACATTCAGTTATTTTCTGCAGACAAGTATCGAGATTCAGAATAAACAGTCTAGGAGATAACCCTGTTTGACACCAATTTTGAAATCAAAATAGGGTGACATGCTACCATCTATCCGCACACATGCTGAGCAATCCTTGTAAGTGGACTGCACAGCACGGAGCAGTGAACCGTCAATTCCATATCTCGGCAATTTGTCCCACAATTTCTTTCGCACAACCCTATCAAATGCTTTCTCAAGATCCACAAAACCGCAGAAAACCTTGTGGTCTTTCTGGTCGTGGCTTCTCCACGATATTGCGAAGCGAGAAAACTTGATCCGTACATCCCCTTCCATTACGGAATCCTCCCTGAAGAAAAAGAATATAGATAGAAAACACCCAGACCAAGACAAACAGGCATGTTCATTCACACAAATGTTTTCCCTGTGTGGGAATCAAACCCACTAGCGTCGGTGTCAAAGTAGCGTTACTAACCAATGTGCCACCAAGCTCATCAACTATATGCGTTCGCAATAGTAATGAAGTACTCCATACCTTGGGTGATTGTGTTTAATAAAAATTCTAGATCAACGTACCAATCCATAAATGTATGAATGAATTAAGCAGCAAAGGCTAGGGCCATCTTGGATACTTGCTAAAATTACATTTGACCCTGAATCATGGTGGTCTAGACATAGCATGATTCTAAGAAATAAATCTGCTTGCTCAGGAATCACAGTGACCGCCATCTTGGATATCTGAGACGGAGGGATATTATGGCAAAATGTAACATTGAAAAATAAATTAGAAATGTAAATTATATTACCATCTAAAATGAAATTTAATGTGGAACCTTCTCTGGAGGTGATTATGAGCAGTGATAGCCCTGGCCTATTGATCAACTGGTCCTCGGTTCGAGTCCTGACATGCACCACTGAATTCGGGTTTTCGGATTTATGTACATATTTGTATAATTACTTGCTCGCCGGTGAAGGAAAACATCATGAGGAAATCCGTATTTTTAATAAATTATATTTCGAAGGACGTGTGACCTTACCTAAAAACGGTCTGGTTTATGGCAGTCGCACTATGTAAAAAGCAGTATCTTCGCCAAATCCTTATGCTTAAGCTTTTCTTTAGGGTACTGTGGCGGCGTTAGACCGTTAGATCACCCATTGCATTTTTCGCTTTGCACGGTTATCGTAAAGAGTCAGTTATTTTTTCGTCACATGTCACTTCCTTCCTTCTGAATATTCCTTCATTTCTGTACCGATTCAACAAGGCAACACAAGTTTCAACACGCGTTTCTTTCTACAGATCAGTTAAATCATGAGGTACCCATTTTTCATATTTTTTTATCTTATTGATTTGATGCAAATGAGTCAATATCGTAGGTAAAGTAACATTAAACCATGCCGCTAATTCCTGGGTAGTTTGACTCGGATCGGCTTCCACCACCTCCTTCAATTCATCGTTATTCACCTGTGTGGGCGGTCTTCCACGTGGTTCGTTCTTCAAGTCGAAGTTTCCATTACGAAAGTGTTTAAACAAAAAACGCACGGTGCGTTCATTAGCAGTCTCCTCTCTAAACGCATGATATTGCGACCCGTTTCTGTTGCGTTAGTTCTGCGTCGGAACTCGTTCGTTCAAAAATTACTCGGATTTTCGTAGTATCCATCTTACCCTTCTAAGCTGAATAAAAAAAAACAGTTGAAATTCCAAAATCAAATGTTGCACATTTTTTAAAAGAATAACCTCATAGGTATCATGTGAAAAAAGTTTCACTCGAAAATCTCCCACCATGAATGTTTAATATCAATTCAAAGTATCTACGAGTATTACTATAAAACGGCAATTTCATAGTTAACCCCTATTATATGTACTATTAATTAAATTTTGAAATTCGTAAAGAAAAGGCTGTGGCAATCGTATTTTGCAAGTTGTTTTGTATAGGAAGCCTACAAAAGTTTTGAAAGAGTGTACTGCGTAGAATGACTTCTGTAGGTATCTGAAAACAGTTTTCCCGCCCGACAAGCGACGCGTTGGACGAAGCCATATTTGATGAATGCGCTTTTACACATTGAAAAGGTGAACGAATAGTAAGTACCTATATACGTATAGGTACTAGAAACAGTTTTTCTTTCGCCAAAATGTCGTTTTACAAAATGTTTTTCGTCAACACCCTGTAATATTGAAACTTACGCGTTTTTGAAATTTACATACGCCGGTTTAGTCCTTGTTGATGGTGTGTAGCTTTTTCAGGTAATAGTCATTAGAGATTTTATCATGCAGGCAATAAGTACGGGTTGTCTTCTGAAGAATTGTTCGGTATGATGTTGACAGCTTCTTTTTACAACCGCACCGCTCGCCGACGACAGGGAGCACCCTTACATACTGGAGCCGCAATGGTTGCGTACTGGGCGGTTCCAGCGAAGTTTTCTTCCGAGAACACCCAAGTTGTGGAATGAACTCCCAGCCGAGGTTTTCCCAAATTGGATTGGATGCATACGGCATGGGGTTCTTCAAGAAGGGCGTGAAGAGGTTTATGCATGGCGCGTGAGTGACACCTCTAGTGTTGCAAATGTCCATAGGTTTGATTGTCACCTTAGCACTATAAAAAAAATGCGAGCCTCACCTAATGCGGAGTGGTTATTTACCTTTTGGGCCGTATCGTACATAACAAAGCATACCTAAGTGATTGTTTTAGGTCATGAATGCTTGCAAACCAAGATCTCTCTCGCATTGCCACCAATAGGTAAAGCTCCGATCAATGGGCCGGTTTTTTATCCATTTATATGGGCTACCGCTGCACATTTTTTTTTATATAATAGTGTTATCTAAATTATTAATGTTTACTCCCTTAAAAAAACAAACAAACTCGCGATCCTTTATAATAAATAAAAAATAAGTGTGCTTTGTTACCACATGACTGAAGTAAAATTTCTTTAGCTCCATAGTGAGATACAGACAATAGGCCTGCCCTGTGTCGTACATATACGAAACTCAACTCGCTATGAGAGAAAGAGAGAAAGAAAATGTGTGCTCGCACCTCTCTCTCTTGCCCCTACAGTGATATACGAAACGTAATTCTCTCTCTCTCTATCTTCACTAAGTTATATCTCCCTCTCAACTCCCGTTCGCCTCGCCCGATCACACTTTTTGTAACGCTCTCGTCACACATTCCCCAGCTTACTCCCCAAGTCAAGCGTGCGTAAAGAAGTTTTACTTCAGAAACCAAACAAACTCGCGGTCCTTTATAATAAATAATAATTTCATTTAAAAACGCGTACATGACGGCGTCCCCGACTGTACTATTCTTATCTCGCTCTCGTATGTCTGTGTGTATGATAGTACATTGGAATTCACAATTCTCTCCTGTCATCAAAACCATTGGATCGATTTGCTGTCATAGGATTTCTGTGAACTGCGAGAGTGACATAGGATATTATCTACTACAAATAAGTAGGTATAATAAAAGGTAGGGAAAAAGGAACCCTTACATTGAACTATTTGATTTGATTTTTGTCTGTCGTTTCTCTCGTAAAGTTAGACATGCAATTGTGAAATTGAACATAGTGAATCATACTGACTCAATATACCAACATTAATTTCTCAGAAACAATGTGTAACAAACTATACGCATAAATATGAAAATGACGGATGTAATGTAATGTAATTGTCAAAAATAATTTTACAAGAATGGTGGTGCAGCGATTAGTAAAGCTAATTTGACATTAACGCTCCTGACTTCGATTCCAACACAGCACAAATATATGTATGTATGAACATGTCTGTTTGTTTTGTTCAAGTAGTTACCTAACCTAACCTAACTTACACACTCACAATAACACCCAGTTATAATGAGTGTTTCTGTGTGTGACTTAAGTTACCAGTAAGCTCCTAAGGAGTTGCTGTGTTCGCAACTGAGGTGGCATCGCGCAAGCGATACGTAATACATTACAAGCGTCCATAGGCTACAGTAACCGCTTTACATCAAATGGTATTTAGTTGATACTTCATTAGGTGGGGCGTTTGTCGCTCCATGTTAAATATATAAACATTAAGGGTGTTTCGTACATAATTTTGTCACTCACAAACGCGATGCCTGTCGTACATAATCTACTACATCAACCCTTACTCATCTCACTGCAAGGCTACGGGTCTCCCTTCAACCGAACGGGTTTAGAGCATACTCCATCACGCTGCTCAAATGCTGATCGGCGGAGGCCAATATATTCAAACCGCCCGAGGGCTGACTTAGCTTAACGACTGTCATCTATCGACAACAACCCGACGGCTTAACGTGCCCTCCGACGCACGGACAAACTCGAGATAGATAAACCCATCCATGGACAGGCTGCGGTCGATGAGCTTAACCTGCGTGTTAGATTAGAATAACAC
This sequence comes from Pyralis farinalis, assembly GCA_947507595.1. Taxonomy (NCBI): domain Eukaryota; kingdom Metazoa; phylum Arthropoda; class Insecta; order Lepidoptera; family Pyralidae; genus Pyralis; species Pyralis farinalis. Next base: position 37,123,487 of record OX382265.1, read on the forward strand.
GCGCGAAGACGCCATCGAGCTCTGTCATACATAATATTTGCATACAATGGTGGTTCATTGACAATGAATAAAATGTATTTACAATAATATTTTGGGCACTATAGTCACAGAATACAGAGCCGGATGGATACCATAACGATTCCAGTTTAGTCTTCCATAACAAACTTGGATACATGTCTGCAGCATCACAGTTATCCTGGAACATCCAATATTTCTGTATACATATTTACAGATACTCAAAGACTAGTGATTGCCCATTGGATAAACAATCGGTCCAGTGACCACCTGGTCCTCGGTTCAAATCTCGGTGGGAGCATGCACCACTAAATTCGTGTTTTCGAATTTATGTACATATTTATCACTTGCTCGGCGGAAAACATCGTGAGGAAACAAAGAAATTAAATTTCGAGAGAAGCATTGGTGACGTAAGGATGAGAGTTGGTCTGAAAGAAAGAGTCAGTGTTAAGATAAGAAAAGGCATGCTCCATTAGTTCGGAGATATAGAAAGAATGTAGGATGAAAGAATGACGAAACAGATATACAATGCGAAAGTGAGGAGCCGAGGAAGACCAAGACTAACCTATCATGGCCAAATCGGTCGTGTTTTACACGACACAATTTACGAAGGCTCATGGAGTGCAATAAATCCCGCCCCAAGCTTCTGGCCTTCATGGATAAGGTGGCGTCAGTCGCAACGCGGCGAAACAGCACCAGAACCAGCACCTATCCTATCCCTTCCCTCCCATCGGACATGACTCAACTCCCGGACTTGACACACACACCACACATCGACACACAAACACCACAAACTGAGTCTTTCAACCTCCTAACATGCGGAGAAGACGGACGACCAGGACTGCGCCTAAGAGGAGTTGCCTTATATATGGATGACAACGCGGAGAGAATAGGGATTGCCTTTTGCAATGCCATGGCAAAAAATACGGTAACGATCTCGCCGGGACTCGGAGTCCTACTTAACGGAAGCACTCGCAAGACCACCATGCGGCGCAAGATGTTCAACGAACTACCAAAGGTGACAATCGGAAACCAGACGTGCAGAATAGTGCGAAAGAACAACAAAACTATCGCGCTGTTCTGCACGGACGACGAAGTCACTGAGTTCGAACAGATGTGCGCAGTGCTGAAGTTCATGGGGCAAAGAGCCGAACCTGCCAAGATCATCAGTATTGACGCCATGGTCGTGGGATACCTCAGTGGGAGTACTAAGGACTACGAAGGAGCCCTCCTGGCCTCGCAGCATCACGAAATCGTGGTATACGAGGACAGGGGACAAAACCTAAGTTTCCTTAAGGCCCAATCCCGGGACCCAGGCGCCAAACTGATTCCCACGGACTGCTGGGATCACCCGATTGTTAACCGCCACGTCAGTGGGTCTGAACGTTTGCAACAACGGGTGATGCAGGAAAGATGTCTGGCAGAACAGAAGCGCAAAGAACCCAGCCACATACTCTCCACCATATTGGCGACCCTCAATAGGAGTGTCCAATCGGTGGCCCAACCCTCCGCAAGAAAAAAAAGAGCAGCGGAAAGGGCCCTGTCCATGGAAGCGGCGGTCAAAAAGTTCACACAGACGCCTCCCCGCCACGGATCGGAACCCCCCACTGGCCCCCGCACAAGAGCAGACATGGGACAAGTGGTCCCCCCCAAACTCAGACCGGCTAGGGAGCCGCAAGACCACATGGTAAACGCCTCCATCGAGTTCGTGGCAGTCACCAGAGCAACGCGGAAAGTAAACATGGATACCTGCAACTCCATCTTGCAGACTTATCACCGCGGCTCGCAGGAACTGCTACGGATAAAATTGGGCGAAGCTGAGGTAGCGATCTACGACAGCGACAGGAACCTAGTAATACTGGGTAACATGTCGGGGTCGTACATGGCAGCATACAGCGCAACCGGCGGTTTTGTGCCCCTGGACGAGAAGAGCGAGGAAGGGAGGATCACCTTTAAAACACCGACAGAAGACCCGGTAGTGGTGGTAGCCAAGTGCACAAAGGTAATGCTGGACGACAGGATCCTCGATATGGCAGAAGCCATAGCGGGGGACCTGTTCAAAGGCAGAAGCCCGAAGCACTGGGTGAGACCCACTATCACATGGGTTAACGGAGTCCCCGGCTGCGGGAAATCCACGTGGGTGGTGTCACAAGCCGATCTGGCTAGGGACATCATAGTGACAACGACAACTGAGGCCGTCACCGATCTCAGGGAAAAACTGGAAACGCGTTTTGGTGACCTAGCCAAAAAGAGAGTGCGGACTATGGCATTCCTACTAGTAAATGGACTACATAAGGGCGAATCGTGTACACGCCTAATGGTGGACGAAGCCCTTACGAACCATTTTGGATCCATAGTCATGGCAATACAACTAGCCAGAGCCAGTGAAGCCCTGCTGATTGGAGATGACAACCAGCTTCCCTACATCGACAGGAACAATCTGTTCAACACCTTATATAACAGACCCAATCTTGTGACGTCAATCTCCCAAAATCTCCTTTGTACGTACAGGAATCCACAGGATGTAGCGTATACTCTTAGAGAAATCTACAGTGGCATATACTCGGCCAAGGCTCGCGCTAAATCCCTATCGCTGAAGCGGTTTACAGGGGAGCGGATCCCGAAACAGGACAACACGCTTTACCTTGTCCACACCCAGGCTGAGAAGGCACTCCTTATCAGCCAGGGCTACGGAGCAAATTCGGGATCCCGCACCCTAACCATACATGAAGCACAGGGACTAACGTGCGAGTCAGTGATTATTGTGCGTACAACCTCCAAAAGATCCCACCTCCTCCAAAGTGTCCCCCATGCCGTTTCGCGGTCTCTAGACACACGGACAGCTGTGTATACCACACAGACTGTACCGACAACGACGCGACAGCTCGGTTTATCCAGCGAGCCGAGACCGCGACAACGGAACACATCAGGGACTATAACCTTAAGATGGCGATGAGGGCGAGAGACGAGAAGATCATCAGAAAGTTGACTGAAAGCTCCGAAGACCCAGCGAGCGGTCCCTCCTCCTCCTCCCAAACCAGCAGACAGAGAGAGGGGAAGGGCGTCATGGCAAGGCTCCGGGATGCCATCTCCCTTCGTTTCCGGAAGAACTGACAAACTGTAACAAAGCAGTGACAGGGATGAGAGATGCGAGCAGTCATGCTCACTAAAATGTCTAGACGAGCGGCGGCGTTGGGGAGCGGGTCATCGAGTTCCCTACAACATGATTGAGCACGGTGATGGCTGCCCTCTGCGTCAACTCGTGAACGGGTGCCGCTCGGGAGGACTGGTCTGCCCCCGTCTCTTGTCCCACTTTCTGCCTATAACAAAAATTAATGTAATCTGACGAATTTGAAAAAAAAAAAATCGACGAAACTAAAAAACAAAAAACTAACAAAAAAAAAACACTGACTTGTCGAAGCACTACTAATTATATTGTAATCGCACTTGCGGAGCGATAAATAATAAACTAACTAACAACCTGACAAACAACCTGTCAAACAAACAAAGGCACGGGCCAAAGAGCCTGTGGATAAGACTTTTTCATAAAAAAATAAAAAAATCGGTCGTGTTTTATCAGTAGGTGATGTCAGGAGCCCTAGGAATCGGCGTGCATGAAAAGAGCTGTGAATGTTAGAGAAGCGAGCGAAGTGTGTAAGGACCGCGTCTTATGGTGCTCGGTTCTCTCTGTCCTACTTTGACCTTATAGAAAACCTCAGCTCAATAAAAACTACCTTGAGGGTTGCTATGTTCCTGCATGTGAGTGAGGTCACCATAAGCTCCTGAGGAGTTGCTGTTACCCACAGAGGTGGCATGGCGCGAGTGTAACTTAACGTATTGTTTTACATCAGGTGGGTTGTGTGTTTCCCGAGGTTGTAAAAAAACAGTTGATAAAACTTCATATTCAGGAACACCGTTCCTATATGAATTCTATATGTTAGTCTGTGCGTTTGTTCGTGCGTTTGTCTGAGCGTTTGTCTGACGCTTTTTCCGAATATTCGAATTTTGACTCCAGATTCGGATTCAGCTGAAAAAAGTAGAATAGGAATGTTCAGGAACACCGCTCCTATCTCTTAAAATGGCTACAATTAAAAAAAAATGTATTGTTATACAATTGACGAGCCAGGTGTTCCTCTGGCAATGCAAGCTTGCGCATTCTCAACTGGTTTTTGTTGGTTTCTGCTGTTTTAAAGTCTTATAAATCGATGAACACCGGCTGTATGCACGAACAAGTGTCACGTCCCGCGTGAGCCGAGCGTGCAAGCGAGAGCGCGGAACAAGCGATAGAGAGGCACGATCGGCCTAAGCGTCCGGCTCGCGACGCATCTATCTCTCTTCCACTCCATCAGCCGATGCGTCCGAGTAGAAGAGTGACAGCGGCAGCACACAATCTACACGTGAACTGTTTTGTCAACTGTTGAATGTTTTCTTATGATGAAAATTATCATCCGTAAACCGACTTTACAGACAACCAATTTTTTTGTATTAATCTGTAGATTTATATTACAGTGCTTTTTTATTCTGTTCTTTAGAATCAATCTCATTTCGGTCTTTTCAGCTCACTCAGTATAAGATGACATTTAATACAGTCAGGGTTGTTTATGTTTATTTAAACAAGTGTACCACGCTTGTACGACGGCACATATACTAACGTATATTTTTTAGCAGACTTAGTACTCCAATTTAAGCAAAGTGGCTAATTATTAATTAGTTCGCTAATTGATTGGTGAACTCTCGCGGCCAGTTGCTAAACGATCAAACGGTTATTCTAATGTCTGCTAAAACGATTGATTGAAAGTTTACGTTTTGGGGTACCAAGAGTACAAACATGTAGCTCTCTCTGCCACTCTAATGTATGAAGGTTGTAATGAGAAGTATGTGAAATAATATAATTTTATGTTACGTTAAAGTAATAAAATTACCATTTTATTAAAATGTCTGTTTATTCATTAAGTGTAAGGTATTAATTTAATACTGTAATAATTTTCATTTTTTTAATATTTAGTTACATTATTATTATTTTACATTTATTTTTGCTAGATGTTGATATATGGACGATTTATACAGGTCATTTTGAATAAATGAACATTTCGATACTTATGAACCGGCTCCTACATCCTTCCACTTTTGCATTATATATCTGTTTCGTCATTCTTTCATGCATTCTTTCTACATATCCGAACCAACGGAGTATGCCTCTTATAATTTATGAAACGTTGATATATAAATAAATATCACGCAAGCTGTAGCCATTGCGCAAATCGACATTTCGTACTTTTTTCTTTTTCGACTTTTGAGTGTCGTATGGTGATGTGGAATTTTGAATTCATTAAAAAAAATTTAAGAAAATTGTGTTTGTGGTATTAAATCAACATATTTTAATATTTAATGGGACTATGATATTGGAATGGAGTGTAGTTCACTCTGACGGCAGCCTACATCTCTTTCGCCAGATCTTTGATTGTTGATCAGCGTTGAGCTATTACATCTAAAAATAATTATTACAGTCGAATGTTAACACATTTGTACACTTTTATCTAGGTATAGTTACATTACGATGTTTATTTAATCCCATCGTCACTCGCGATTAAGCGTAAATCGCTGTTTGGCTACTTTGACACTTACGTCACAAACGTTTATGCCAAATGTGCGTAAAGGTGTGATCATAATAGTTACATTTTATTCATAGCGGCTGTCGGTCACCTCTACTTGCACCGTGTCGTGACGAGTTGTAGTTAAAGACCGTATTCCGTGCGTGAATGATTTCAAAGTGATACTTCTTCTCCACACATATGTGACACACATTTTGATGCCAAATGTCGCTTAAAAACGAATACTTTTCCAATGAACAACCAACAACATTGCAAATGTCGTAACGTGATATATCAAAATATTTTTTTTACGGGAGGCATATAAGCATACGTCCAAACTGAAGTAAAACGGTTTTCGTAATGCTTGCAATATATTAAGTATCACTTGCCACCTCCGCTGCTAACACAGCAACTCCTTAGGAGCTCACTAGTGACTTGATCCTCCAGGGAGTTGTTAATTGGCTGCGGCTAAACATTTACAATGTTATCATATGATGTGGCAAATAATTATTTGTTAAATTTATAACTGTGCTTCATGTCTATGGCATCAGTGAGAGAATAAAGATGTGCTTAGCAGGACCTATATGGAAAAAGCAAGTGATTTGGTATGAATATTTGTCTCAGATAGAAAAAAATATGCTTGTTAGAATTTGTTTCCTCAGTTTAAATTTTTTCTTTAAAAAATGTTTCTTCATATGGTGGCTCTAGTCATTTAGTAGCTTTAAGCAACTTCTTTGATTTAAACATTTAGAATTTTAGACTACTACCTATATAGTGCTTTTTTATAATTTAAGTCGAAATTACGGTAGTCACGTATTAAGCATTAAAATACCTTAGACTAAAAAAGTTCTTGTTGTGCCTGCACCTTTAGCAAATGAACATCTGAGACCTTGAATAAAATAAATACCAAATATTGAGATTTCAGTTATATACATTTGGAAGAAAAATCTTTGAATAAGTGTGTTATGTTGAAATTTGCATCAAAATGGTACTTGTTTTAGTGTGTTACGAACACAAATTCATAGGAATTATCTCACAGCAATGAGGTCCAAAGGTGTTATTATAATATCTTGATACTTGATTAATGGACAGTAAACCTCTCAGATTGCCTAAGACAGGAGTAAAATATCAAACCTTGTTATTCCTACCATTTTTATGTGATTAAATTCGCTGTGAGATACAAGGGAGCTATAGAAAGAGACATCTTTTGGTGGGAGCACCTGGATATCTGTAGCTTGGTATTGGGCTCAGAGATAAGCTGTGGGAATTTCGACGATACTAGGTTGACACGCTATTAAAGTTTGAGGAGAGACTTTGCCTATCTTCATATTATCAATGGATTGTGTCCAAGTAGTAGAACAAGCTCACTGATGGCGAGGAATTCATCCTCACACACCGCAATGGTGGCGAACTCTGTGGTTCCACAGAAGTGAACTCCTTCACGAGATTCTCTTTAGAGACTACAGAATGGGATCTTTAAAAAAGCTTTTGGAGAGTTGGCATTTGAGTGTTGTCCCACTAGTTCACTTTCGCCAGAACCTCGTTTGCTGGTTGACAGGGTGCAGGGCGTGTATTTGAACTTGGCTTTGGCTCTTAAGATGTTAGAGCCACTCTATCTATCTATTACTTCACGGCAAATGCCTTGCGGGTAGGCACAGAGAACCAAGCGCCGCATGATTCGATCCTTACACACCTCACTCTCTTCTTTAACATTTATAGCTCTTCTCATGCACGCTCCCCGATTTCTAATGCTTCTGACGTCACCTTCTGATAAAACACGATCAATTTGGCCATAGTAGGTAAGTCTTGGTCTTCCTCGGCTCCTACATCCTTCCACGTTTGCGTTGTATATTTGTTTCTTAATTTTTTCTTCATGCATTCTTTGCACATGTCTGAACCAATGGTGCATGCCTTTTTTTCATATTAACTTTTAGAGCTACTTATACCTAAACGACTCTCTAAGCTAATGAAGACAGTTATCAGCATTGGTTCTGTAGCTAACAGTATCAGTTGTTATAACTGCTGTTGCCAAACCCTGGCTTCTCACGATCAATTGACCTTACTTGTAGGAGTTTAAACCGCAAGGCTTTATTATTTTGCTCCCCAGGGTTGATTTATTACTTACTCAGATATACTTCCTTAGTCAGATTGGTTTTCAATTACCTGGCTAATTTGTCAGGATATCAGGCTACATGTGCAGATATGGCTAATCGTTACGTCGAAAAAGTGTAAACAAGTATAGTTTTCAATAATTATTAGTCCAAGAATATAATTAATCAATGCCTTCACGGTAGGTCTCTTGAGTGGTAGGCAGGCCTTGCTCACTTTACTTCTTTAACATGCATTTCATGCTCTGTCGTCAGTTTTTATGGCTGAACATCTCCTAATAAAACACAAACAATTTGGTCGTGATAGGTTAGTCTTGGGCTTCCTCGGCTCCTACATACATCCACTTTTATTTTGTATATTAATAATTAGCTTCATGTATCCCGATATCCCGTGGGAACAGCTTGTTATTACTTTCTTTCTCTTTACTGGGCATCTAATGATCATATCATGATGTCGAATATCCTGTAACCTTCCTTAATAATTGGGCTATCAAATACAAAACTATTTTTTCAAATCCGACCGGTATTTCCAGAGTATTGCGTAAACAAACAAACAAACAAATTCTTCCGTTTTATGATTAAGATTTGCTGTGCCGAAATATTGAATGTCACGCCATACATCTCATGTTTCGCATTCATTGCAGATTATAGCAAAGTTTGCTTTTAATACGAAATGTCATACGGCTTGTATCGAACAATTATGTATACTCGTATTCTGACAAAAACATGTTGAACATAAAAATGGCGCCAAGACGTTTTCCCTTAAAATGTCGTGATGACAAATGTTGTGCTAAGTTATGCATACTTCTTAGGTTTTTTTATGTAGCGTCGGGTGGCAACCACTTTAGGCGAATAAATGCCTGTAATACATTAAGTATCACTCGCGCGATACCACCTCTGCTGCTAACAGAGCAACTCCTTCGAAGCTTACTGGTGACCTTACTCACACGCAGGAACACAAGGTATAAGGTATGGTTTACATTAATATGCGTGCCCTATGTTTTGCCTTAAGACATAAATACAGAAAATCATATTGAGTTTACATTGGCTAGCTTTATGAACTTCCATTATCGTGTTAATAGAATATATAATCATACATTAAAACATTAAATATTACAAGATGCAAGCACAATAATATTATATTTAGGTTCATTTATTATGCATCTTCACGGTTAGGATTAGTATATATTTATCTAAATATATCTTGATGTAAGAAACAGAGTTGGTCTGAAAGAGAGCGTCGGTGTTAAAATAAGAAAAGGCATGCTCCGTTGGTTAGGACATGTAGAAAGAATGCAGGATGGAAGAATGACGAAGCAGATATACAATGCAAAAGTGGAAGGATGTAGGAGCCGAGAAAGGCCAAGACTTACCTACCATGACCAAATTGGTCGTGTTCTATCAGAAGGTGATGTCAGGAGCCCTTTTTTTTTGTGACGCGGGGAAAAATGCTTTACGCACACCACCGGTGCCTGGGTGACCTCCGGTGGTAGTGTGGGACTCCCCGTCGGCTGTCCGACGGTATACCCACTAAACAACCCCGCGAAATGCCATCGGCCGCGTTGGTGTGGTGCCCCGGATCTGTCAGCAACAGGGCACTATGTCAGGAGCCCTAGAAACCGGCGAGCGTGCATGAGAAGAGCAATGAATGTTAAAGAAGCATGTGAGTTATGTAAGGATCGAGTCACGTGGCGCTCGGTTCTCTCTGCCTACCCCGCAAGGGATTTGGCGTGAAGTTATAGATAGAAATATATCGTCAGGCAATGTTCCTTGCGGGTTAGTCAGTACTGAGCATCACATGACGTTGTCCTTGCACATCTCATTCAAATCTTTAACATTCGTAGCTCTTGTTGTGCACACTCGGTTCCTATGGTGGCTGACCCGACCTTCTGGTAAAACTCGACCAATTCGGTTGTGGTAGAGTATTTTTCCTGCTCCTGCGTCCATCCACTCTCTCGTTGAATCTATATTTGTTTCGCCATCCATGCGTCCTGCATTCTTTCTACATGGCTGAACCACCGGAACGTGCCTTTTCTCTCTGTTAACTCTTTTTCCTACATCATCATTCCGGTCAGCGGGCGTGACGCCACAAGTCTTGCGCAACGTACGCATCTCGCATCGCACTTAGAAGTAGCCATTAATTTAACATTGAATTTAGAAGGTCCATAATGAAGTAATAGTATTTGCGAGTAAGTATTGTAGCCAATTTCTTTCTTAATAATAGTAATGTAAATATATCAGACGTGTGGGTGTTATGACCATCATTATTTTTATACAACGTTGGGGGACATTCAAGCATACGGGCCCACCTGGTGTAAACAGGTTACCGTAGCCTATGAACGTTTAAAATACATGAAGTATCACCCGCGTGATGCCACCTCTGCTGCTAATACAGCAACTCCTTAGGAGCTTACTGGTGACCTCACCGATACGCAGGAACACAACAGCCCTGTAGAGAGTTGTTATTTGACTGCGGTTTTGAGGTAGAGGTACTGCCCCAGACGGGCTGCTTTGATGCCCCCTACCTCTCTTAAAAACAGCCATGATCAAGTCAAACAGACATGTTCATGCACACAAATGTTTGTTCTGTGTAGGAATCGAACCCGCGATTAGCCGCGATAGATAGTTACATTACTTTGACACCAACGCGTCAAAGTAATGTAACAGCGTGTTTCACCACTGGGCCATATAGCTCGTCAATGTAATATCTCGCTTGCCATGCCTCGAATGCTTATTAAATTTTGAAGTTGTCCGTTTGTTTAGAACATCGAGAACGTGGGTTAGGATGTCACTAACTATGAATTTAGTAATTTTCCGGACAGTTTTTGTATATAGATTTTATATATGGAAAACATATAATATCAACAGACAGACTAACAGCCTGAGATAACAATGACTTTTAGCCATGATTAATCATGATATGATATAGAGCAGTAAGAGCCCGGTAGATAAGGAACTGGCGTATTGACCACATGGTCCCCGGTTTGAACCCTAGATATATACATATCTATCACTAGCTCGGCGGTGAAGGAAAACATCGTGAGGAAATTTACACGTTCAAGAAATTATATATAGGAAGATTTGTGACCCAGGTAAAAATCTGGTTTTCTGGGAGGTCTGACGGTAGTTGCTCCATATAAAAATCTGGTTTTCTGGGAGGTCTGACGGTAGTTGCTCCATATAAAAATCTGGCTTTCTGGGAGGTCTGACGGTAGTTGCTCCATATAAAAATCTGGTTTTCCCTATGGATTGTGAAGGTCTGACGGTGGTTGCTCCACGTACTGTGCGGTTCCAGAGAAGTTTTCTTCCTAGACCTAAACCTCGGCTGGGAGCTCATTTCACAGCTTGAGAGTAGCTGTGAAATGAGCTCCCAGCCGAGGTTTTGCCAAGGGACTACAGCATGGAGTTCTTCGAGAAATGCGTGAAGAGGTTGTTAGAGGGTCGGCAACGCATGAGTGACACCCCAATAGATTAAGAATAGGGTTTACGCGAAGAAGAAGAAGTCGTAAGGTGAAGTAGCAAAGCTAATGAAGGAGTATCCCCAGACGGTATTTATTTCATGCCATATTCTTCATTTGACATGCACTAGGAATAGAATATGACGTGCTCAGTGCCGACTTGGCCGGGTGCACTGCCGTGCCCCGAGACGAGTATAGTTTAGTCACTGATGTCTCCTCCGTAATAGCACTTAATTGTTTGCATCGCACGACTTGCCAAATTACATGAGTCAATAAAAACCGGTCAAGAGTGAAGCGGCACGCGCATTGAGGATTCCGTCAGCACGTGTGAAAAATATATCTTTCATAACTATAATACAAAAAACTCAAGCTATTTTAAAAACTTAACGAAGCGAATGGGGTGTAAGAACCGAGTCACGTGGTGCCCCGTTCTCTCTGCCTACCACGCAAGGGACATGGTGATAAGATAAAAATAGAAAAATAATTTTGTTTACAGATATACCAGTTGAGAATGCGCAAGCTTGCATTGCCAGAGGAACACCTGGCTCGACAATTTTATAACTTTGTCGGCCATTTTGACCATGTTCCTTAAGAAAAATGATATTGGTTTTTAAGACATTCCTATTCTACTTTTTAATTTACATTTCGAGTCTGAAATAAAAATTCAATTTTTTTTTTATTTTGTCGGCCATTTTGACTATGTTCCTTAAGAGATAGGAGGTTGGTTTTTTAGACATTCCTATTCTACTTTTTTATGCTGAATCCGAATCTGAAGTCAAAATTCGAATATTCGAAAAAAAAGCGACAGATATTATTATTATCTATATTATGTTTGTCTGTGTATGTGACACAGACAAACATAATATAGATTTCATATAAAAACGGTGTTCCTGAAAGCATATTTCAAAAGCCTAGTCGATAAGGAGCCTATTTAATTTCGGAAAGTGCTATAACGATTTGCATCAAATATTGCATTTTCTTTTATACGATGTCGGAAGGTACACAACCATACAGCCCACCTGATGTAAAGCGGTTACCGTAGCCTATGAACGCTAGTAATACATTAAGTATCACTCGCGCGATGCATCCTCCGCTGATAACACAGCAACTCGAGAGAGTTGTTATTTGGCTGCGTTTTTCAGTGAGGTGGAGGTGCTTCCCCGGACGGGCTGCTTTGGTACGCCCTACCTCTAAGGTAAGGTATAGCTTTCTAAGTTTTATACGTTGAGGAATAAAACCTGCGACATACAGTAAAGTTTCTTCATCGACTTGTAACAGTTAGAGCGAGTGGTTTCTTCCCGCTGTTGGTATGTATAACTAATTTCGTGTATTTGGATTTTTTTTAGGCTACTAGATTGGCAAACAAGCATGCGGCCCGCATTAGATGGTAATTGACGCTCGTAACACCACTGGTATGTTACTCGCGCGCTGCCAATCTAAGGCTGTTTCGTCACTGTACCCAGTAATTTCTCTGCCATATCTTACCCTTCAAACCGGAGCTTATATAGGTGTTACGTATATATTTGGCAGAGCTGCGATAGCCAGCGGAGCCACATTACCCTCAAAATTGTCGTTTGGGGTAGACTGATGTCATCCAGCTAGCGTTTAGACGGTAATAGTGAGAAACTCCAAAATCGACACACTAATAGCTAACATATTGTAGTTTTGTATCCTTTAATTTGAAATTTAAATGTTCGTTGGTGAGGAAGAACGGTCCAAAATCGTTCCAATTAGAAAAAATAACATATGGGAAAACGTATGGCCGGCCACTCTGCAGTGCAGAGTCTGCACTGCACTCCCATCAACAGAAAAAGTAACAGCACTCGTCGCTAGATGTCGTACAGGGTTCCATATATTTTTAAAAAATTAAAAATAAAATATTTAAATATTTTTTCAATTTAAAAAATATCAGCTCTGCCTACACAGCTTGCTGTTATTTACTAGTTGTAATTATCACTTGTTCGGCGGCAATGGAAACATCGTGAAGCTGCACGTCCAAGAAATTATTGTGATTCGATTCAGAGACGAGCTGTAAGATTGTCAACAATCCTAATCTTACACACGGTATTGGACCCCTTAAGTTTAAGGAGAGATTTTGCCCCCCTTTGTGTATTCTACCGATTGTACAACGGGTTGTGTTCTGAAGAATTGTTCAATACGATGCCCACGGCTACTTTTTATAACCGCACCGCTCGCCGACGGCAAGGAGTTCGCCCTCACACGAAGTTATCTTCCGAGAACTCTCAATCTGTAGAATGAGCTCCCAGCCGAGGTTTTTCCAAGGGATTTCCATGCAGTACATGGAATTCTTCAAGAAATGCGAGACGAGATTTTTTGTGGGTCAGCAACGCACGAGTGACACCCCCGGTGTTGCAAATGTCCATAGGCTACGGTGACTGTTTTCCATCAGGCACGCCGTATGCTTGATTTCCACCTTGGTGGTATAAAATCCTAAGAAAGGTCTGTAGGCCGATTCTACTAAGAAACTGCAACTGCACTGCAGCGCGGCGTGTGACAATATGCGTACATTTTGACGTTTCGTTAAACGTCGCTGCTGTCAGATCGCTTGACGAAACGTCAAAATGTACGTATTTTGACACACGCCTCGCTGCAGTGCAGTTGCAGTTTTTTAGTAGAATCGGCCTACTGATTTTCCTCCCTCTAGGGAGTTGTTATTTGGCTGCGGTTTTCTGTGGGGTGGTGGTACTTCCCCAGACGGGCTGCTTTGATGCGCCCTACCTCGCTTATGCTTAGGTAGTAGACTTTGGCAAAGCTCGGTGGCTCAGTCGTGAATGACGCGACTTTGACACCGACGCTCGTGGGTTCGATTCCCACACAAGACAAACCTTTGTGCGCATGAACATGGTCTTTGCATTTGTCTTGGTCTGGATGTTTTAAGAGAGGTAGGGCGCGTCAAAGCAAGTCTGGCAAAGAACCTCCACCTCACAGAAAACCGCAGCCTAATAACAACTCCCTAGAGGGTCGTTATGTTCTATCCATTAAAGAGTTGCTGCGTTGGCAGGAGAGGCGGTATCGCGCGAGTGATACTCAATTTATTGCAAACGTCGATAGGCTACGGTAACCGCTTTACATCATGTGGGCCGTATGCTTGTATGCCTACCGCCGTTGTAAAACAAACGTAACATGTTTCCAAAAGCCTCCCAAAACTCGACGACGCAATATTTCCTTGACTTCATGTAAAACAGTGGTTTACACTATTATACTGTCCGGATTACGTCACCAGCCATCATTATCCATTCAAGGATATAATCTGCGAATATTGGTTAAAATACGCCATATGGCGGTTAGGCACTTAGGCACTCAGCATAAATTATAATAACCTAATTAAAGTTCACTGTGCACTGGTATTGTATGTTTTTTTTATACAGCATCAGGAGTTAGACTTATAAACAAATAAAAAAAATTGCTTGTATAGGATATCGTAGGCCACAGTATTTAATCATGATATAACCTATAGGGAAGCGATTAGTTTGCAATCTTTATTAGTTTGTAACTTAATTCACAACTACTAGTCGGGGTGAGGGGGTTATTATTTTAAGTCAATTAAAAGTAGGTTAAATTAAACTTTAAGATTTCTTTATGGGAAGCTAAGTGACAACAAAATATTGTCAAAATACAAATGAATAATTTTTTATCCCCGTTTTCCTTAATATTGCGATTTACGCAAATACTTTGACGAGAAATATTCGCTCCTTAGCAACGCATTCGATCTCGTTCATATGCACGACGAGAAAACCTGTTTTGCTCATTCCAAGAGTGTCCCGAACTTTGCACTTCTGAGCCTTACACTGGTGCACAATTCCTTGTCGTTTCGATTTGTTTTTGATTAAAACGAGCATTGGTTAAGAAATGTTAGGTTACAGCCGTGCTGCGCGAGTTATTTGTGAGTCATCGGCGTAATGATGAGTTTTGAGTTCATATGTAAAGATGCAGTCATAACCATACGAGTATCCAATGTTATTATGCTTTAGTGGCAGGACTGTCTGATGTTCAAATCGAGCCGTATCTTTTGATTCTTGCACGCAAATCTTGGCGTGAAAGTGGTTTTACAACATTTTAAGAGCCAGAATTAGTTCAACTGTACATGGTGCATGATACATTAGTGGACTAGATACTGATAAATTTTTGTTGGAGTATTCTAGGTTAGTCGAGAAAATCTTAGCAGAATCGTAGCCATAATATTTATTTTTTATCTAAACATATAAATAAAATTGAAGTGTCTGTGATGTCAAAATAAAGCCTTTATCTTAAGCTCATATTATTATTTTCACGTTACCAAAGCCTAAATACGCATTTTTAACTTTTTTGTCTGTCTGTCTATTAGTTCGTCCGGGCTAATTTTCGAAATGGCTGAACCGATTTTAACGGGACTTTCACTGGTAGGTAGAGGACTGTTCAGAGCAGAATATAGGGTACTTTTTATCCCGTAAATATTTAGTAGGTTCCTGCGTAAAAAATGAAAAACTGTTAAAATTAGGGGGAAACATCTTCCCCTTCGGGGGACTTTGCAGTTTTATTTTTATTATTTTCATTTTTTGTAACATAAAATAACTACGCATTTTTTATGTAATATAAATAAAATACGTTGCCTCTTGTAAAGGTCAATAGATGGCGCTGTACGAAATATGAATCGCTCTATGGTTGCATCTACAACCCTGAACTTTGTTTTTTTTTTTTAAACAGAAACAATTTCATGTCTACAGAGAAGTAAAAGCTACTAAAAGCCCAAATCTCATGCGTGCGAAGCCGCGGGCTTCTGCTAGTATGCAATAAGGAGACGTATATATAAGCATACTACCTACCTGATGTAAAGCAATTATCGTAACCTGTGAACGCTCGCAGTTAACTTAAGTATAACTCGCGCGATGTCGCCTCTGCTGCTCTGCTGCTCTCTGCAGCTACACATTAGCAGCTTACTGGCGACCTCACTCAGTCGCAAGAACACAACAATCCTTCGAGGACTTTTTATTTGGCTGCGATTTTCTGTGAGGTGGACGTACTTGCCTAGACGGACTGCTTTTATGCACGCTCTCTCTCTGTATGTTCTTAAACCTATTGTTTTCTTGCAGGTAAGGAGATAGAGTCTGAAGAAGTGGTGCTGAGATGACATTTATGGGCAAGTCGCGTTCATTATGCTTTCTTCGCCAATGATTCGCCATTACATTACATTAGGCAAATAAACATACCGCCTTATACTAAACTGGTTATCGTAGCTTATGAACTGTTGCCCTTTGTTATTTCCCCTGCTGATACTGCATTACTCAGGAGCTTGCTGGCAACATTACTTACTCGTAGGCACTACAACAGTCCAGGGAATTGTTATTTGACTGTTCTCGATGAGGTACTTTCCTCCAAACCCATTGCTTTGATGCACCTTATCAATTTCTCTCTAACAATAAGAAATGGTTAACATGAAGATAGCCTTACACGTAAGACTTTACTGAGCACCTTTGAGGGTCCAATGGCAAATAAAGATAATCTGCACCAATATAAGAGTGAGTGACTCATCATACGGCACACAGCACGGTAGGGAAAAAAAATTGTGACGATTCCAAACAAATGTAGCCATTTTTACGGAATAAAAAGATTTTGACTTTGACTTTGACTTTGACTATAGCTAGAAACGAAGCCAATCCTCCTGCATATGGTGCACCGCAAAACAAATCTGACGAGAGAGAGGCAGGGCGTATACAATCACCACGATTGGGGAACTACAACTAGCGCCATCTCATGCAGAACTAGAGCCCGCAACTCTTGATACACCTTTCAAAATTTGTCGAACTCGGTGGCGCAGCGATTAGTAACGCTACGTAGACACAACGCTCGTGGGTTCGATTCCCACACAGGACAAAAGTGTGCATTAACGTGTCTGTTTGTCTTGGTCTGGATATTTTTAAGAAGGGTAGGGCACATCAAAGCAGTCCGTTTGGGGAAGTACCTGCACCTCACAGACTACAACAGCCAATAACAACTTCCTAGAGGGTTGTTGTGCTCCTGCTTGTGAGTGAGGTTACCAGTAAGCTCCTAAGGAGTTGCTGCGTTAGCACATTTAACAATATATTGCGAGCGTTCATAGGTTACGGTAACCGCTTTACATCAGGTGGGCCGTATGCCTGTAATGCCACCCGACGCTGTATAAACAAGCTCCCTATGTTTGGTAGTAGGATTACGACCTTGTACTGTAAGCGTTGATAGGCTGCGGTAACAATTTTCCATAAATAACTAATAGTGAAGTCCATTACAGTCGTGGACGTAGAGCGACTGCTCGGCACTCAAGCTAATTGCATCATAAGAGAATTAACACCACTATGAAGCTTCAAGCGAAACTAGAATACTATAAAAATTCAACCTTGCCATGACGCTGTATTGGACATTTTTTATATTTTGCTTGCACGATACTCTATTCCAATTACAAAGTCCCATAACGACTATACACGAGCGTAGGTACTCTGCACGTTTGACATGTATAAAAAAATAAACACTCTCTGCCTATGGTAGCCAATTGGCAAGTATTTTTCGGCATTTCTTCTTCGCCAGTGGTGATTTCAGAAATGCCAGCAGTTAAAAAAAAGTAGTAACATAAGAGAATCGAATAAGATACAATAATATTATATTTCACAAAAATTAAGACGTATCTAAGTGCCCGCGAGGGACCAATGGCAAATAAAGGATTCGTATATTTTATCTTTTAATTAACATTTGAATATATTGCGAACTAGTGACCCAGCAACTTCGTCCTCCTGAAAGTGGAATATGTTCACAATTTCAGCCGGTGAAAGTCCTGTCGAAATCGGCCGGTTCCGAGATAGGTGAACAATAGACAAACAAAAATGTAAAATAATGATTTTCTGATGTAAGTGTCGCGTATGTATTCATAATTTAGTAAAAAGCTGTTATTTTCAAAGTTATTTATCAATGTATATATAATATATCCTTTACTATGTGAAGCAAAAACTTTGTACTCCCTTTTTACGAAAATTACGCGGACGAAGGAGTATGACATTTGGCACAGTTAAAGTTTGTATGGAGAAGAAGTGCAGAAAGCTAAACTTTTTCATAATAATGCTTGGAAAATAAATTAATAAAAAAAATAATTGCATACTCTAGCATACGTTTGACACACAAACATATATGTACCCAAATATACTTTGTTTGTCTCCCCAGGCGGGTTATAAACTTGTTTGCTATAGACATATTAAGAATAAAGCCGGCCAAGTGCATGTCGGGCCACGCACAGTGTATGGTTCCGTATTTGCTTCGCTTTGCTTGCTAGCGGAAATAATAGGAAATCGAGCCTATTGGATTTTTTTACATTCAAAACCAAACTTTACTACTTATAACCATACTTATTGCAATAATGTAACTTAATATCCAAAAGGAAATAAAACTTATGACTATCCAGATCGCTTTTTTTTTGATACTGACTATGTAGTTAGCCCCGAGTGGGCTGTCACTACGTCACCGGACTAGAGAGGCGGGCGTGAGGCGCCACAGCCTAGAAAAACAAAGTTAAGCGACAGCCTAAGGGCCCCCGAGAGGGGTCGGACCTCGGCTCAGGACGTCGCTGGAGAAACAAATCGAACACGCGGGTTCGTGCCTGAAGGGCCTGTCGGAGAGAGGCGCCCAGGTACCGTGGGCTACCGGTACCTGGTGTATCGCGCAGAAGTCCTTACTCTTCGCGCCCGGAGCCGCCGAGCGCGGTGTGTGACTGGAGTGTTGGGGTTGGAGGGGGAGAGGTAGGGGGCGTTCGCAACAGTAATGTGATCATTAGGCATATGATTATTAAGTCCACCCTCGGTTGACTTCTATATGACGATGTAGTTTGTGAACAGCGCCATCTAGTGTAAAATATCGGAACTAAAATTCAGATGAACTGTACTATACAGATGGACTACTACCATGATTTTTTTACATTTCAAAATACAACAGTTTCGTTGGCATAGGAGGGGTTGAGTCTAATAAAAAAATTACACTTAAAACATATATTTCGCAAACGGATCACTATCTTCCTACACCCTAAATGTTTGTCAAAACCTATCTAATGACACCCCACACTATAGGGTGGGAGCAAATAAAAAAATCATCCCCATTTTTGTGGTACCTACTCGTAGGTACCACAAAAAAACTTTTTTTTTCAAGATTCCATTCTTCCACTTTGTTGGCATAGTTAATATGTATATACTCGTAAATATCAAACTACAGCTTTTTAGTATCAAGCATCTCTGAGCTAGACGGACGTACAGACAGACGGACACGACGAAACTATAATGATTCCTTGTTTACTACGGACCCCTAAAAACGGATCCCTCGAGTCGAATGTCCTCATTTAAACGGCACATAATAAATCAAGGTTCATCAACGGCGCCATTGTATACACGTCACATGGCGCCCGAATATATCCGATACAGAGAACTGGCGACATGCAAATCGGGCAAAGGTTGTTCGCCACTTAGTCATCGGCGCCGGTGATGGCACACTGCTCGAATGCTATGCTATAAATTAAATTAGTATTGCAATTGTTAATTGGAAGCTTTTTATTTTCTTTCACTGAATGTAAAACTGTAGTAATTCACGTGCTTCGTCAGATTGATACATGTAAATGTTTGAAATAAACAAATTCACTTCCAATTAACCATAAGTATAAAAAATAATATTATTCAAATTATATTTTTTGAAACCATGTTTCTCGCAAATGTAGGATTTCATTTTATTTCGACCCTTCGACGGATACGTCCTTAGACTAGCGACCAGCCCCGGCTTCGCACGGGTAGTAGAGCAAATTACATGTATACATACGTACTGTAAAGATTAATACTGTTTAGCCGTATAATATATGTTGAAAGCTCCCAGGCGATTTGACTTTATGCGACATTTTCAACAATTATCGTCTTATTTCAACCGATTTGCAAAAAACCTTAACAAATTATACACCTAAACCTTTCTCGAAAATCAATCTGTCTATTGGTGGAAACCGAAAAGCATGAAAATCCGTTAAGTAGTTTTTGAGTTTATCGCGAACAAACTGACAGACGCGGCGCGGGACTTTGTTTTATAATATGTAGTCATAGTGATAACTATAAGTCCAACAAAAGAATTAATTTAATAAATAAAACTCGACCAAATTGGTGTGCGTGCATGAAAAGAGCTATGAATGTCACAGAAGCGAGTGAAGTATGCAAGGACCGCGTCTTATGGCGCTCGGTTCTCTCTGCCTACCCCGCAAGGGACTTGGCGTGAAGATATACATAAGTCCAAAAAATTTATGTTGTTGGCAACAAACACATACTTTTCGTTATGATATATGTTCACATTATTACAGCACATTACAGCCCGATAGAGGATTTTTTATACTACTGAGGTGATAAAGAGGTTGACGAGATTGGCAGTGTAATGGTTAAAAACACTAATTTTACACTAGGGCTCCTGTATTCAATTCCCACACGAGACAAACATTCGTGAGTACGAATATAATAATAATAATAAATATTGCCGGACAAATTACACAGCGCCACCTAGCCCCAAAGTAAGCGAAGCTTGTGTTATGGGTACTAGACAACTGATAAACATACGTAAATACATTTTTTTTTTGTAAATACATACTTATTATACATAGTAAATACCCAGACCAAGACAAACAGACATGTTCATGCACACAAATGTTTGTACTGTGTGGGAATCGAACCCACGAGCGTTGGTGTCAAAGTAGCGTAACAACGCGTTTCACCACTGAGCCACCGAGCTCGTCATTATGTCTGTTTGGGTTGAACATTCTCATTTTTAAGTGAGGTAGAGCGCTTCAAAGCAGCCCCTTTGGAGAAGTACCTCCACCTCACAGAAAACCGCCGCCAAATATTTTGAAAAGCTCGATGGTGAAGTTACTAAGGCTACTTTGAAATCTGGGCTCGTGGGTTTGATTATGTTTATGAACATGGCTGTTTGTCTTGTTTTGGCTGTTTCAAAGAGAGGTAGAGCCCATCAAAGCAACATGTTTGGCACCTTCACGTCATAGCAAACAGCAGACTTAACTCCTTAAGGTTATGTTATTGCGAGTGAGTGAGGTTACCAGTAAACTCCTGCAAAGATGCCGTGTTAGCACCGGGGGTGGCGAAGCTCCATCATTGCAAGAGTAACCATTTTACATCAGATAGGCCGTATGATAGAGTGCTTTCTGACGTTAATTTTAAAAAGTCTCATAAATGCTTTCCAACTAATATAAAACTATTTTGTTCTTCGTTAAGTATTTATGATTGTTTTCCCTCCTTTTTGCCACACTAATTAACAATAGTAACTACTGAAATTAACATAGCTTTCAGAAAGGGCGTGACCACTTGTACAACAATACGAAAGTATTGAGTGAAATTACTTACTGAAGTGAATAATAAAAAGGGAACCTAGTTTAAATAATATTTTACGATTCCTTGTAAATTGGTGTTTAAAAATATTTGCAAGTCTAAATACTTTTAAAGGGAAACTAAAGGTTTTCACTGTCTCACAATCGTTAAACTAATAATCACTTGTTGGAAACCATATAGAATATACACTCAAAGCTGAAGAGCATGAATGGAAAGTTACTCGTAGATGAGTGTGGAAGAAGCGAGAGAGGTATGTTTGGCTCGATGCACCTGGCGTTCTATAGCCTCTGCCTACCACAATGAGAGACAGGCGTGAGGATATGTATGCAAACCATGTAATATAAAAAAATGTTAACAATAATGTCCGAAAATAAACGGGCAAATACAAAACAGAGATATTTTTTCGTTCACTGATTTAACGGATATTAGTATAAAAATACGGGTCAAGTGCGATTCGGACTCGCGCAATTAGGGTTCCGTACGAACTTGTAGGTATGTACATAGTTCGTCCCATCACGGGAATCGAGTCTCGAGGATATTTCCCGGTTTTTTTTTTCAATTACGTTGTAAGTTTCCCTCCAACTATGAAAGCACCGAACATTCCACTAACGAGATGATAAACTGGATTAATGCACAAATTTAACTTTTCCGTTGGAAAACCTGTTGTCTTAATACATCGATATACTTACGTAACTATAAATATATTTCAGATTTTATCCATTACTTGTAGTACATGACATGCACCAAATTTTATGATTCTAGGTCAACAGAAAATACCCTATAGGTTTTGATTACGTTATGAGTGTCAAGGACCACGTCTTATGGCGCTCGGTTCTCTCTGCCTACCCCGCAAGGGACCTGGTGTGAAGATATACCTAGTCCGGCCATAAGTTCCGTTACAAATGAATATGCATTTACTTTTTTGTGAAGTAATGTAATCTTTTAAAACTTATATGTACATATTTATGGAAGTCTCAAAAATAAATGAAATGATTCTGTTCGAAATGCCATTTCTGACTTTGATTTAATCTATGGAATTACGCACTGTTTCCATGGGAAATTTAACCACTGCTTGCTCTAGAGATTTCTTAAGAGACACATTGTCGGCATGTGTCGTTTCGAGCAGGCCATGTCCTCTAAAATTGATCATAGTTTGTAGCCTAAGGGCTTCAGATCTGGGCTAGACGTGGGCCAGTCTTCAGCACTTATAAAGTTGAATGTTGGAACGTTTCGGAGTCATGCTTACGCAGTTCGTACCCAGTGCAGAGACTTGCTGGAAGGTACACGGTACATTTTTAAATGTGTATTGCAGTGAGGTATCACAGCACGCCCCAAGACCTTCTCTTGATACACTTTGGCTGAAGTCTTCACTCCTTTTTCATAAAAATGAAGCTGTGTGACTCCTTGATAAGACACCTACCATCAAACCATTACAGACGCAGGATGATGACCACGTACCTTTCCGAGCACTTGGGCGGCTTCTTTAGAACCACACCACAGCGCTGGCCGACGGCGGAGAGTTCTCACACGCTGGAACCGCAATGGTCGCATACTGTGCTGTTCTATAGATTGTAAATATCCATAGATTATGGTGACAGTTTAGCATCAGGCAGGCTTGTATGCTTGTTTACTACCTAAGTGATCACCATAAAAAAAATCGGAAACTGTAGAAAAAACAAGTCAGCAACATGTAAATTCATATATGTTTTTGTGATACTATAATAATTTTGATAGAATTTCGACCATTGACACGACCACTAGTATACTACAAAGCTTGATGGCAAAGTTAACCAACATCGTCCGTAGTCTGTTTATGACTGGGTTTATTTAATTTGAGCTCTTTAGTACAGAGAGGAAAGTTAAACCTTTGATCGCTGTTGTTGTTGACAGATAACTAGCGCTAGGGCATAAGCCGCATAAAAGTTTTCACAGCTCAATAGCTCTACGGCAGCTGCTGTGCGGCTTAAGGATAATAGTATAGCAGTTATACAGCTATTATATAGCTATTGAGCTGTAGAAAGCCTACTTATGCAGCTTAAAGTTCGCTTTGTTGTCTTTGGGTGGCTTGAACGCTGGCCTCCGCGAATCCGCTGTAGAGCAGTATGATGGAGTATGCTTGTATGTATGAAGGGGTTTAGCCTTCGGTTGAAGGAGGATCCGCATCCCTGCAGTGGGATGAGACAGAGTTAGTCTGGCTATTCGGTATTTGATTAAAAATCATTTCACTTAAAGCTAACTGATCGCGTACGCAATGATGGTGTAAGAAAGAAAGTTGGTCTGAAAGAGACTGGCGGTGTTAAGACAATAAAACGCATGCTCCGTTGGTTCGGATGCAAATGAAGGATAAAATAATGATCAAATGCGAAAGTGGAGAAATGTAGGAGTCGGTAGACCACGACTCATCTACCATGATTAAATTGGTCATGTTTCATCAGAAGCTCATCTCAGGAGCCGTAGGAACTGTCGAGCGGACATGAAAAGGGCTGTGAAGGAAACGAGTAAGGTGTGCAAGGAACGCGTTTTACGGTGCTCGGTTCTCTCTGTCTACCCCGCAAGGGACCTTTTTTACGATAAGAAAATGCTCATGCATACCACACCGCCAGGTGAATGACGACGTGGCTATATCGGACTCCTGCTACAGTCAAAGGGGTCTACTGTTCTGGACAGACGTACCGACTAAAAACCCATCGGTGTTCTCGGTGGGGTTTCGGGAACGATTTTGGTATCACCTCCGAAACCCCACCGGCGGGGGACCGCATGTGTAATTGGGCGCACTTCCACGTGTATCATCTACAAGAGGAACACTCCGCACGCGTCCACTCGAGAACCCCACTCCGTTGGGCAGTAAGTTCCCCTCCTCACCCCCGCAAGGAATCTGGCGGGAAGATTTTATATACATATATCCTTTCACTGAAAATACTTTGTATAGAGTGGTATTTGGTGCATGGCCACTTAACCAATAATCAAGCATTTAACACCATATTTCTTAATTCATTCTATTAAACAGCCAAACGAATTGAAGTGACAATGCCTGTATTTATATTGATTGGTTAAACCTTGATTTTTATTGTATGGAATTGATGAGATAAAGACCTATTCAGTTATGGGCACTTTGGAAAGACAATATACAATGGATTATTAAAAGATGAGAAAATGGCGCCGTTAAGAAGCCGGTCATGGAATGGGTTTAATGGTCTCGAGTTTTTTTGTGCTTCGGAGGACATGTTAAGTCATCGATTCGGATGTTTCCTATAGATAATAGTCGTTAAGCTAATTCCAGACCGGTACAGTGCATCAAAGCAATCCGTGCGAAGAAGTAACACCAGGACATAGGCTCTCTAAGCGTATTTTACCGCCTTTACCATGGTGAGTACTCTGAAGAACTGTTTTCTCTTATCCCACCCTCTTCCTTGTACCTGTCATCGTTCCACTGTTGAGAATATCTCTCCGCGTACCAAAAAGTTCGGCAACTCTAACTCTATCTTTGTCGTACCATTAAAAAGTGGAACGCCTTGCCTGCACATGTGTTCCCTCCTTCCTACAATATGGGATCCTTCAAACGAAGCGTGAAGAAGTATCTTGTGGGTCAGCATGGTTAACTGACAGGATACGGTGTAGTCTTTTGTTAGTTGCAGTTGCGATTTGGGCTCCTCTTTCGTTTACCATCAGGCAAAGAGGAGCCACTACGCTGAACTAATATATAAAAAATTAAAAAATAATAATCTCACAGAAAACCACGGCCAAATAACAACTCAATGGAGGTTTGTTGTCTTCTTTCGAGTGAGTGAAGAGTATGGCTCTGAGGAGTTAGTGTGTTGTAGCCATTGGTAACCACTATACCATCGGGAATGTCAATATTACGCAATTCGACTTTTTTTTTATGCCATTAAGGTGGCAATCAAGCATTCGGCCTGTTTGATGGTAAACAGTCACCGTAGCCTATGTACATTTGCAACACCAGGGGCGTCACTCATACGTTGCCGACCCTATAACTGGCTACTGGTGAAACAATTTGGTAGATTTTTTTTTACTTTTTGTTGTTTATTTTTGTCTCGTACGGCATATTACGACGACGCCGTGTCATGTTGTACGTGTGTCTGTCAATGTACGTTTCCTAAACGGCTGGAACGATTTTGATTTCTTTTTGTGCCTGTTTTAGTGAGTCTCTGGATGGTATAGATTTGCAATTGAACTTTATAGCGACGCGATCGGTTCTAGGATTTTTTTACATTTGGGTGAGACAACGTCTGTCAGGTTCCTTTTTTTTAACCTATGAATGCTTGCAATATATTAAGTATCACTCGCGAGATGTCATCTTTGCTGATAACACGCGACAACCGCCGCGGTTTTGTGTGAGGTGGAGGTACTTCCCCAGATGGGCTTCTCTGACGCGCCCTACCTCTCTTTGATTAGTTTGTTCTAAAACGGTTCATCATCATCATTATTTCAGCCCGTATTGGACGACTGCTGGATATAGAATTCCTCTCTAGAGAGTCACTCGCCTCGATCCTCGATTTTGACGAGCTCGGTGGCTCAGTCGTGAAAGACGCGACTTTGACACCAACGCTCGTGGGTTCGATTCCCATACAGATCAAACATTTGAGTGCATGAGTAATTAATCTTGGTTCAGGTGGCCCACCAAAGCATCCCCACTGGGGAAGTATCTCCACCTCACAGAAAACCGTAACTAATGAACAACTGAGAGTTGTTATGTTCCTGCGAGGGAGCTGTGTTGGTAGCAGAGGTGGCATCGTGCGAGTGATACTTAAATGTATCAAGTGTGGCTAAGGTAACCGCTGTACATCAGATTGGCCCTTATGCTTGTATGCCATTCGATGGTATATAAAAAAATGCTACGTGAATTTTATCACTGCATCGAGTGATTTGTAAATAAAAATGGTTCCTTTATAGTTATTTAATAATATATATTTATTTTTATGAATTTATTTTTATTAATTAATTTCTGAGAGAAAAGCCTGTGACAGACAAACTCGTGTGACAAACATTATCTTGATTGCACCTCTGGTGTTGCAAATGTCCATAGGCTACGGTAACTGCTTACCATCAGGTCGTATGCTTGTTTACCACCTTGGTGGTATAAAAAAATCTTGTAAGGGCACCAATTTTTCTATTAAGTGTTTTAGTACAGCACCCTAAAAACGTACATATTATATATATTACACATATATAGAAAATAATAAAAAATAACAACATTCTATTGTAAATCGTGTCTAAGTGCCCGTGCCCGCGATTCAATTACAAGCGGTCATAGTCTACGTTATCTACTTCACATCAAGTATCGACGAGCTCGGTGGCGCAGTGGTGAAACGCGCTGTTACGCTACTTTGACACCAACGTTCGTGGGTTCGATTCCCACACAGTACAAACATTTGTGTGCATGAACATGTCTGTTTGTATTGTTCTGGGTATATTCTATGTATAATAAGTATGTATTTCCAAAAAAAAAATGTATTTACGTATGTTTATCAGTTGTCTAGTACCCGTAACACAAGCTTCGCTTACTTTGGGGCTAGGTGGCGCTGTGTAATACGTCCGACAATATTTATATTTATTTATATTTGCTACCAAAAACAATATCAAAACTGCAGTTTACTGCAACATTAGGAACGCACAAAAACTATTTTCTCCAAAGTTATAAGTTGCAGCGATATATGAAAACTGCACTGTAACCCAATACCCCAATCACAACAAGCCCCCAATCGATGCAGTTTCACCCCCGGCGCCCGCTAAGAGCGGATTCTTGTCCAAGACCTCCTTTCCTCCGCCCGTCATACCAATATTGAGATTGATGGCAGTAACGGCCCAATCTCGACTAGCCCCGCTCAGAATACTAAGAAAGCGGCCATTCTTCGCTCAATTAGGCCCAATCCGGGCCGCTTTTGTCTCGAAAGTCCTGTGAACTCCCCAGCATACAAAATTACTGTAACATTTTTCATATAAGCCAGATGAGGAAAGTAGCGGTTGGAACTTTTCACCCTGAGAGAATTGCAGATGGCTCATTAGCTTGATAACTGGGTCCGCGGGAGCTGTTTCGATGGTTATGGCCGATACTGGTTTCCAAATTGATGTGCTTTGAGTTTTACTGAAGCCTTCATTGTTCGAGTTGCGATGGGTACTTTAAAGGGACGTATTAGAATCTCGACTACCTAAACGATAGAGCTTCGGTTTTCGTTTTTATATAATTTTTATATACAACATTAGATTGTAAGCGGTCACCGCAACCTATTGACGCTCGCAACACCACGGGGATGTTACTCGTGCGCTGCCAATCTTGTGACCTAAGTCTGTTTCGTCACAGTACCCAGTAATTTCTCTGCCATATCTCACCCTTCAAAGCGGAACACAGCTATATAGATATAGCTAGACACAGCTGGGTAGAAATAGGTGAGACAGAGGTACCCACGCAGACGACTTTTGTTCAAAGTCTTCCTTTGATAAGTTTTATACATACAATGTATGATGTAAAGCGCTCACAGTAGTCTATAAACGCTTGCAATACATTAAGTATCACTCGCGTAATGCCACCTCTGCTGCTAATACAGCAACTCCTTGGGAGCTTACTGGTGACCGTACTCACACGCAGGAACACAACATCCCTCCAGGGAGTTGTTATTTGGTTGCGGTTTTCTGTGAGGTGGAGGTATTTCTCCAGACGACCTGTTTTGATTTGCCCTACCTCTGTTAAAAGTTTTACTGAAGCCTTCATTGGTCGAGTTGCGATAGCTACTTTAAAGGGACGCAGGTTCGAATATCGCATTAGGATCTCTAGTATCTAATCGATGGAGCGTCGATTTTATTTTTTTACGTCTTTTTGAATATAATCGCAATTACTCAGGATTGACAAAACATAAAAAGACATAGTAGGTTTCGAACTGGGGACCTTTGTGCCTGTATAAGATGTGTAGGTACGGCGGAACCAAATATATAACCGATTTTAAAAATTGTTTCTCATATAGAAAGCTACTTCTCAGCGAGTAACATGGGCTGTTTTTATTTCCAAGTAATTAGGTAATTTTAACGAGCTCGGTGGCGCAGTGGCGTAACGCACTGTTACGTTACTTTGTGGTCGGGGGATCGATACACACACACACACCCACATAGGACAAACATTTGTGCGCATGAACATGTCTGTTTGTCTTGGTCTGGATGTTTTGAGAGAGGTAGGGCGCATTAATGCAACCCGTCTGGGAAAGTACCTCTACCTCACAGAAAATCGCAGACAAATAACAACTCCACATAGGATTGATGTGTTCCTGCGTGTGAGTGAGGTCACCAGTAAGCTCCTATGGGGTTGCCGTGTTAGCAGCCGGGGAGGCATCGTGCGAGTGTTATTTAATGTATTACAAGCGTTCATAGGCTACGGTAACCGCTTCACATCATGTGGGCCGTATGTTTGAATGTCTTCCGACGTTGTATAAAAAAAATATTCAAGTAAATATGTTTTAAGAAATAGTTGTTTTGTTAACTGACACCAACGCTCGTGGGTTCGATTCCCACACAGGACAAACATTTGTGCGCATGAACATGTCTGTTTGTCTTGGTCTGGATGTTTTGAGAGAGAGATAGGGCACATTAATGCAACCCGTCTGGGGAAGTACCTCTACTTCACAGAAAACCGCAGCCAAATACTAACTCCATATAGTATTGTTGTGTTCCTGCGTGTGAGTGAGGTCACCAGTAAGCTCCTATGGGGTTGTTGTGTTAGCAGCAGGGGAAGCATCGCGCGAGTGATATTTAATGCTATGGTTGAATAATGTATGGTTGAATGCCTTCCGTCGTTGTATAAAAAAATATATTCAAGTATATAGGTTTTAAGCAATAGTTGCTATGATCTATTTGTATGGCACTAATTTATCTTCATTTCTACCTCCTCGTACGAAGCCTGGTGGATTACTAGTTTGTGATGATGACAATGGCGAATATTGGTCTTTATTACCTGCAGTTTTTTTATTCGTAATACGCGTTTTTTTTTAAAGTAATTCGCCTATATAGATAAAGTTATGAAGCAAAATCAATCTTATTTAAATTCAAAATATGATTCAAATTATTAGAGCCGTATTCGATATACCTGAAATATATATATTAAATAAACATATGCATATGAAAAGACTAAATATTTGGGCATATATAACTATAAAGTTACGTTATATCAAAACAACTTACAAGTAACTTTTTCACTGTGTTTCAAACAATTTTCTTTTTTTTTGTACCTTTCGGTTTACCTTTTAATTTACCTTGATAGAAGATACTGGCCAAATAAGGTTGATTAGTAATTTCTCCGAAACAATTTGCGTAGTGTTTATAATATTGACACGATTTTAAGAGGATGAAATATAATGCGAGTGTTTGATTTTTAATGACAATTATATTTTGGCTGTAAACAATTTAATACCGTATATACTAGAACAATACTGTTATTTGTAGAACGAAACACACAGAGTGATATATATTTTCCTGTGTCATAACAGATAGATAGACTATGTCCATAATATTTTAGAAAATGGAAGATTCTGATAAGTCTTTTTTGGGTAGAATATTTAAAAGGTAAAACAGGAAACCTATAGTTGACATTCTATGTCTCCACTTCATAAAGTAAATGGTTTACTAACCCGAATTATATACTTATTTTGTAATGTGTGTGTAATTACTCAATCAACTTGTGATGTCTGCGTTTCAATTGATTACTTTGATGTGTGTTTAATTAATTTATTATATCGCCATATAAAATATAGAAAGAAAGATATCACTTTTGATATTCAGCATCCAAGTGTTGGAATAACATTCCCCCACCAATCAGAAATTCACAATATGTTATATGTTTTAAAGTTAGGTACAGGGAATATCTTTGAAATTTACAAAAAAGCTGATAAATCATGTGCATACCGTATCTCCTTAAGACTATATATATTCAGTATTTGTTCATAATAATATTTATCAATAAAGATAATGTTACTATGTACATACATGAACAATAATAACACTAATTATCATATTTATTTATATATTAATACCATTACATATTATGAATAGGCTTGTAATATTATTGTTTACTCGATGTCAGGCACCTCTTTTACTAATGGTGTCCACAGAATACCAGCGTCGAGGTACTTCGTGCCAAGACATTATGCTGAGTGGAGACCTATTTGGTACACACGCTGTAATTTAGCCTTAAGTTTCTTCAAATTTATGTAAAATTTTTGTGTTGCCAAAAAAACGTTTTTCTTTCTTTCTTTAAAGATTAAATTGCAATCACGAATGTGTGTTTAATATACTCGTATACTCGTACATAAACGTATTTAAAATTTAATGAAACGGTTATAATTAATAATTCTAATAAATGAAATTATAAGTAAATTTTAATTAGGAATTTTCATGAAGTTTTGACATCAATATTTTTCATTCTGTATAATTTTCATAAATTTTTAAACTTTTCTATTTTAGAAGTTATACTTCTTTAGGCGCGTTATGAAAAAATGATTAAGAGTGAAATTTTAAGATGCGCGCGCATCACTGTTACATAAAAGTAACAGGTTGAAGGTGCTAAATTTTTCACGGTATTACCGGTAGATGGCGCTATAGTTATAAATGTATAACATTTGTACTTGACATTTGACTTGTGTATATATATGTATATATACTTGTATCATCCATACTATCCATAATCATCGCCGCTACTACTTGAAAGACGTTTTTTAATTTTACTCCAATAACCCTTCTTATAAATTATAATACTATTATTTAATATAATTAATACAAAATATTATTAAATTATTAATGTTAAATATTTATTTAATAATGCCAAAGAAGTATAACTTCTCACGCGCGTTCATAAGTACACGCACCCATTTTTTTTTTATAAATAGTTCAGAGAAAACAAAAATAAAATAAAAAATGCACTCCGATCGTACTTCGAAAGTGGTTACAAGCTAATAAAATGTATGTGAAGATTTAGATATGACACTATTTCGGTTCCGTCATACATAAATTCATAATGTAATGGGCAGAGCGTGTCCCGCGATCCAACCGGAATGCCAGAATCGTTCCACTATTGTTACGTCACGTCTCTGTTAGGATCAGTGGACGAATTTTAACGTTACAATAGCAGCCTCTCATATTTATACGACCTTAAGCCCGGTCGCATATGATCAAAAATATTCTGTCTCGTATATTCACAGGAATCAACATATATAGTAAGTGATTAACAAATTATTACCGCATATCACATGATGTGGTGGCGTTAAGAGCTGTGAAAGCCTGGTTGATAAAAAAATTACCTATTGACCAACTGGTCGCCGGTTCGAATCGTGGCATGTTACATGTATATTTGTAATTATCACTTGCACGATGGTGAAGGAATACTTCGTGTGGAAACCCACAGGTCCTAGAAATTATATCTCGAGATGTGTGGGCTTACATATTAAGGGTCTGGTTTTTCCTCTGGGTTGTGGAGATTTGATGGCAGTCGCTCCATGTAAAAATCAGTATCTTCGTTAAATCCTTTGGCTTAGGTAGTGGACCCAGGCATCTAATGGGTTAGGAAACGGGATAACGTGGCATGGTGACATCCTACTCGTAAAATCATAATTTGTAAGGTGTTACCAAAGAATCAGGCAAGCAAAAATTATTACATAAATCATGATTAGTTACTCTTGTTAAGAAATTAATAATAGGTAGATTGTTAATTTATACATAAATACATACCATCACGCCTATCCTCTCATTGGGGTAGGCAGAGACTATGGGATGCCAGGTGCACCGATCCAAACATACCACTCTTATTTCTTCTACACTCATGAACATTATCAATTCATATTTTTTTAATTTTTTAGGGTTACCTAACTCACAAGGGAAAACGAAACCGTCTGTCTTCTGTCTTTCAGGACCATTTTTATCAGGGTCGGGTCGAGCTGTCATGCAGAAATTAATATCAAATACTCAAGTCTGTAATGTGAAAAATAAAATATACTTCTAAGTCAACGCAATCAAAAGATACGGCTGTTTATGCCTAGTTTATGCACATACGAGTATTTTGATACTCTTAGGGATACAAAACTTATATAGGGTACTTCCCGTTGACCTAGAATCATGAAATTTGGTAAGAAGCAATGTCATTAAGCACAAGTAAAGTAAAAAATTCGAAAACTGTAAATTTGAATTAAACAATTTTTTTAACGGAAGTATCGCGTGTTTTATTTGTTTTGTTGACGTTTCGAACGCTTTGCAGCGTCCGTGGTCGCAGGAAATCTTCCTGCGACTACGGACGCTGTAAAGCGTTCGAAACGTCAGGTTCAACAAAACAATATTTTCAGGTTATTTCAGGTTCAATAAAACACGCGATACTTCCGTAAAAAAAAATGTTTAATTCAATGTGTAACAATCGCGAAAACCTAAGACAACTGTAAATTTATAGTTACATCACAAAAAATATTTATTTTTTCGAGAATAACTTGCGGCAACATATCTACGGAACCCTTAGTGCGCGAGTCGGACTCGCACTTGAGGACTTTTTTTATTTCATAAACATTTGTGTCTTAGCGGTGAATATGCAGCTTTTGGCGGCGTGTAAGTAATCAAAGCCAGATACCTACTGAAAACCTTACCTTTTTATCTGAACAAAAGCTGTATGTCTGTAAAATAAATTCATTTTATATTCATGCACTGTGTAATAATGTCATTGGTTGTGGACAATGTATTTGTACATATGAATAAAGTTCCTTTTATTTATCACACTTACCCCTAACCAATCACACTTACCCTTTCCCACTCACGTTTACCACTTTCAAATCTTATGTCCAAAGTTCGTAAAATGAAAATCATGACTAATTACAGGTGATAAAGCTTTTTCTTCGGTTATTCATAAATATTTTAACGATGGAAAAAACAGTGTACATTTTTAGGGTTCCGTACCTTATAAGGAAAAACAGAACCCTTTCAGGACCACTTTGTTGTCTATCTGTCTGTCATGTAGCACAAGTAAAAAAAAAATCCGAAATCCTAAATTTGTAGTTCCATCACAAAAAAAAATTTTTGCGATAATAATTTGCGAAAATATTTTTTTACGGAACCCTTAGAGCGCGGGTCGGTCTCGCACTTGACGGCTTTTTTATAATTTTCCTGCTCTACTTAGTACACTAAGTAGAGTCTGGCACCGAATTGATTGTGTTTTACCAGAATGTGATGTCAGGAGCCCTTTTTTTTTTTTTGTGACGCGGGGAAAAATGCGTTACGCACACCACCGGTGCCTGGGTGGCCTCCGGTGGTAGTGTGGGCTGTCCGACGGTATACCCACTAAACGACCCCGCAAAATGCCATCGGCCGCGTTGGTATGGTGCCCCGGATCTGTCGGCAACAGGGCACATGTCAGGAGCCCTAGGAAATGGCGAATGTGAAAGAAAGAGCTATGAATATTAATAGAAGCTAGCAAGGTGTGTAAGGACCACGTCTTGTGGCGCTCAAGTCTTTTTTTTTATTTCTTTATACTACGTCGGGAGGCATACAAGCATACGGACCACCTGTAACGTACTTCACCAGACGGACTACTTTGATGCCTTCTGCGTCTCTTAAATACGTTCAGACCAAGACGAACAGACGTGTTCATGCACACAAATGTTGCCCTGTGCGGGAATCGAATCCACGAGCCTTGGAGTTAAAATAGCATTACTCCGCCACCGGGCTCATCAAAAACGTAGACGGTACAAATAAGAAGCAGTTGAGAATGCGCAAGCTTGCATTGCCAGAGGAACACCTGGCTCGTCAATTATATAACAATTTGTCGGCTATTTTGTCATGTTCCTGAGATAGGAACGGTGTTCTTGAACATTCCTATTCTACTTTTTTGGGCTGAAGTCAAAATACGAATATTCGAAAAAAAGCGACGACAAACACACAGACAAACATATAGATTTCATATAGGAACGGTGTTCCTGAAAAGAAAATATTATGAATTATCGCTTATATGAGCGGTATACGGAATTTTTCCAGGTCGAGTTTGTGTACGCTTTGTTAGGTTTTCTGTATATTAGTTTTCAGGCTGAATTAGTAAAAGCTGGTGCCTAATTTTCTTAGCCAGTGATCTAAATAATATATGTATTTATGTTGCATCTTATGAATAAATTCAAACTGATGTTTTGAATTTATTTTTTACACCGTTGAGGTTCTATGTTCGTTGCGAATATTTATTTTTTATGAAAGTTACTGTTATCTTGGCTTAAACGATCAGTAAGGTTACTCTTGAAGGTAATACCAATTTGTTTTTAGGGTTCCGTACCTTAAAAGGAAAAGGAAACCCTTATAAGATCACTTTGTTGTCCGTCTGTCTGTCGAGACCTTTTTCTCAGGAACAGGTAGAGATATCAAACTGAAACTTATATCAAATATTCAAGTCTATAATCCCTTTGAGTAGTGAAAAAATAATACTTCTAAAGTAACGCAATCAAAAGATACGACTGTTGCCTCGTTTATGCGTATATTTTGACACTCGCAAGGGAATCAAAACCTATAGGGTACTTCCCGTTGACCTAGAATTATGAAATTTGCTAAGAAGCAATATCATGTAACACAAATAAAGGACAAAATCGGAAAACCGTAAATTTGCAGTTACAAAAAAAATAACTTTTTTACGACAATAAAATAACATTTTCGCAAGAAAATAACATCGGGTAACATCAACAACAGTATAACTTAATCTACCGCAAGCGTTCATAGGCTACTGGTAAGTGTTTTACATCTCGAGGGCTGCTTTTAATCATGAAACGCTTGTATTTTTTTTTCTTCGGACAAATTACATAGCGCCACCTAGCCCCAAAGCAAGCGAAGCTTGTGTTATGGATACTAGACAACTGATAAACATACGTAAATACATTTTTGTTTCGTAAATACATACTTATTATATATAGAAAATACCCAGACCAAGACAAACAGACATGTTCATGCTCACAAATGTTTGTCCTGTATGGGAATCGAACCCACGAGCGTTGGTGACAAAGTAGCG
Source organism: Pyralis farinalis (assembly GCA_947507595.1). NCBI lineage: Eukaryota > Metazoa > Arthropoda > Insecta > Lepidoptera > Pyralidae > Pyralis > Pyralis farinalis. Next base: position 37,159,043 of record OX382265.1, read on the forward strand.
TAACTGCGCGTTTTACCACTGCGCCGCCGAGCTTGTCATGCTCGTCGTATTCTCATGCAATAACTCGAGAATAGCCATTAATCCGTGGAAACTGTTTTAATTTTCTTTCTTTTTCACGGTATTTAAGAGTCGATATCATGATGTTGAATAGCCTATAACCTTCCTTAATTATTGGGCTATCAAATGCTAAATGAATTTTTCAAATCCGATCGGTATTTCCAGAGACATGCGCGTTCAAGCATACAAATTATTCCGTTTTATATATTAGACGACATACTTTTTAGGGTTCCGTACCCAAAGGGTAAAACGGAACCCTATTACTGAGGCTCCGCTGTCCGTCCGTCCGTCCGTCCGTCCGTCCGTCCGTCCGTCCGTCCGTCCGTCCGTCCGTCTGTCACCAGGCTGTATCTCTTGAACCGTGATAGTTAGACAGTTGAAATTTTCACAGATGATGTATTTCTGTTGCCGCTATAACAACAAATACTAAAAAATAGAATAAAATAAATATTTAAGGGGGCTCCCATACAACAAACGTGATTTTTTTGCTCATTTTTGCTTGATATTGATAACGGCAACAGGTAGACGCTTGAAATATTCACTTTAAGAATAAATAATTAAATTAAAATAAAACAAATGTTTAAGGGGGGCTCCCATACAACAAACGTGTTTTTTTTTTTGCTGTTTTTATAGATAATGGTACGGAACCCTTCGTGCGCGAGTCCGACTCGCACTTGGCCGATTTTTACTGTTTAAGATTCGCTGTGCCGAAATATTGAATGACACGCCATACATCTCATGTTTCGCATTCATTGCAGATTATAGCAAAGTTTGCTTTTAATACGAAATGTCATGCGACTTGTATCGAACAATTATGTATACTCGTATTCTGATAAAAACATGTTGAACATAAAAATGGCGCCAAGACGTTTCATCCTTAAAATATTGCGAGAGCAAATGTTGTGACATAGCATATTTAACTTTCTCAAAAATTGCCAAAATATTTTCTCAAATCCGACTGGTAGTTCCGGATATTAGCGCTGCAAACATACAAACAGAGTTTACGACTTTGTATATTAGTACAGATGAAATCTATATTTTTTTTTATCGTTAGTATCGAACGTATTACTAATTATACAATTTTAAAATCTATTTATATTTTATAAATATCATTAAAATATAAATTTTATCCACTTATTTATTACACTAACAGGTTTTCCTCATTCGCATTACATACTTTGGACAATCTCGGTGGCTCAGTGGTCAGTAGAGCTGCTTTGGTACCAACGCTCGTGGGTTCGATTCCCACACAGGGCAAACATTTGTGTGCGTGAACATGTCTGTTTGTCTCGGGTTAAATGTTTTTAAGAGAGGTAGAGTGCACTTATACAGCCCGTCCGGCGAAGTACCTCCACCTCACAGAAAACCGCAGCCAAATAACAACTCCCTAGAGGGTTGTTGTGTTCCTGCATGTGAGGTCACCAGTAAGCTCCCAAGGAGTTGCTGTGTAAGCAGCAGAGGAGGCATCGCGCGAGTGATAATTAATATATCGCAAGCGTTAATAGGCTACGGTACCCGCTTTACATCAGGTGGGCCGTATGCTTGTATGCCTCCCGACGTAGTATAAAAAAAATCAACAAATAAAACAGTCAATGATAATAATAAGGGACTGCTTACTTTAATGAGATCGCCTTCAGCTTTTTATTTGTAAAAAGTAACTTTAATATTAGTTTAAACTTAGTTCCTTTCACGCACGCTCGCCAAAGATAAACACGTGTATGTATATATTCATGCCGGTCCCCTGCGGGGTAGGCAGAGAGAACCGAGCGCCATAAGACGCGGTCCTTACATACCTCGCTCGCTTCTTTAACAGGCATAGCTCTTCTCACGCACGCTCGTCGGTTCCTAGGGCTTCTGATATTACTTTCTGGTAAAACACGATCAATTTGGCCATGGTAGGTGAGTTCTGGCTTTCTTCAGGTCCTATCCATATACTTTCGCATTATATAGAAAAAAGTAGTTAATATATAACAGAATAGTATTTGATACTAATTTACTTCTGGGTTATTTTAGAATTTATTGCATGCATGCATTTTGGAAATAGACCATCAGCTCAATATGTTATTGATGAAGCTGAGGATGTTTCCCGCTGCGCCGATGAGATTATAGCTTTTAATGAGACCATCGTGTTTTTCACAACATTCCCCGACGGAGATTTCAAACTATATCTATACCTATACAGAAAGCGGAAAAAATTTGTCTGAACGCGCTAATTTCTGACTAACTAGCGGTCGGAATTGAAAAATACTTTTGGCAGTTTGTATAAAATAGCATTTTGCAGTTTGTAGTCTATTTCTTGGGAAAGCTTCAGCTTCAATATCACGATACGGCTTTTAGAACCTGAGAAGAAAGAATGAAAATAGGAAAAGCGTTTCCCATGGGTAAAAGCGCGCGGAGACATGTTCACACAAGTGTTTGTCCTGTAAGAGAATTGAACCCACGAGCGTTGGTGTTAAAGTAAACGTAATAGCGCGTTTCACCACTGCGCCACCGAGCTCGTCAAAGGTTAGTGATGTATGTAATAAAATCCAACTCGTTCTTCAATATATGTTTATTATTTCAACTAACTATTAATTACCAAGACTTAAACACTATGCTGCCTCTAATAATTAATTAATACAATATTTTTCCACAGTAGATGTTACATCTAGCTCGTCTCGAACGAAACTGTTTTCAATCACCTTAGCTGACTACAAGATAACTCGTTATCAAAACAACAACTTACACTAATTTTTAAAAGTACTTCCGGAATACAATAATAAAATAAAGTCTTCATCTAAATTACATTTATTTTCAATTAGATTAAAATATGAAAACAAAATACAAATATATTCTTGATTTTGCGAAATAGGTAACAGTAATTGAAACAATTCGGTCTCTCAATTGAGTAACTGAAAAGTCAGTTGAGTGATTGAACTTAAAATAAAGTACTGTTTTATAAAAATATAATAAATCACAACATGTATAACGATTTTACTGGGGAAATACCACTGATAGCATACAAGCATACAGACCACCTGATGTTTAGAGATTACAATAACCTATGCACGCTTGCTATACATGAAATATTGCTCGCACGTTGCCATGCTGTAAATGCAACAACTCTGTAGGAATTTACTGCTAACCCACTCGCAAGGACACAATAATTCTCGAGGGAGCCGTTATCTGGATGCGGTTTTCTATGTGGCGCAGGAAATTTCTCAAGGATGATTTGAATTAAAACTTAAAACGTGTTACCACAGTGTAACTGATTCTATTCGACGTCTCTGCTGTATATATGATTTAAAAAGTTTCCTTAAAAATTGAGAAAATTGAAATAACTAAGGTAACAATGCTCCATTGGTTCGGATATGTAGAAAGAATGCAAGATGAAAGAATGACGAAACAGATATACAATGCGAAAGTGGAAGAATGTAGGAGCCGAGGAAGATCAAGACTAACCTACCATGACCAAATTGGTCGTGTTTTATCAGAAGGTGATGTCAGGAGCCCCAGGAACCGGCGAGCGTGGATGAAAAGAGCTACGAATGTGAAAGAAGCGAGTGGAGTATGTAAGGACCGCGTCTTATGACGCTCGGTTCTCTCTGCCTGCCCCGCAAGGGACCTGGCGTGAAGATATACATACATACAAAGTAACAAAACATTTTTGTTGCAAGATTTGCATATTTGTCGAGACCCAGTCTACAATAAAAAACGTTATACCCCTAAACATTTTCTATTGAGGAATTCACCTACCCTCTTAGATAGAAGAAACTCCCTGTTTAGGATTTCCTAAGCCCATACAGTGTTACATTATTTAAAAGAGGTTTATACGGGATCAGCAAAACGGTAGCGATGCGCCTGTTATTTCAAGTGCCATGCTACTTATCTTGCTTAAGGCAAAATCGATTGCAATCTTAGATATAAAGGCAACAAACAAGAACTATAACTTTATACTATGTCGTATTTGCGTAAGACAAGGTAGGATGGGGGGTCTAGACCTAGGCTCGAAACTCCTCGTCTAGGACTAAAAGAGGTAACAATGGCGGTATTAAGCTAAAAATCTACCTCTACATTTTAAGCTACCGATTAAGAGCTCTCCTGATGTCTCTTCCTTAACGCAAAATACGACTTTTGTGTCTGAACACTTCAAAAGGAATCGGGGGACAAGTCAAAGCTACGTATCTATTTACTTGTCGCTGAAGAGGCAGATATCCCCATCTGGCTTACATACATTTCATGGGCTATTAAACCCGGCCCTCTAACTGATGTATTTGGATTTAAATGGAGCAGCGAATACCACTTTTGTTGGCGTATTTTAATAATGCCGTGGCTATATTCATTCAAAGTTGGTATAATCTGAAAATCTGTATAAGTTATATGTACATATATTTGTAAAGTGTTTTTTTAATGTAGAGTGGTCAATCTTATTATATTAAAACGTTTGACTCGCAAAAAAACTTTTATTTGAAATTATATATAGGTAATATCAGAATATAGTAAGAAAAAATATTTATGACAAGAAATGCACTTTTTTTAATGATTCTTAGTATTAGTATTAGTATTCCGCGTATTGCAAAAGACATGAGAACAATAAGCTGAATAATTGAAATAAAAGTGGATAAAGCGTGGTTTGGTAATATTTATTACAGAAACGGGAGTTTTGTGAAATGTTTTACCAGCACAGCATACAATAGGCTTTATTTTCCTGACTTAAAAGTGAACTTATATTAAAATATTTTTAATATTACATATTGAAAATAATTAAATATGGTATAACAATTACATTTTTGTGAATAGGTATAGCAATTTACAAAAGGATTTTTCCGATAATATATATCCGATAATATAAATGCGACTTAAGATTGTGGTATTATGGCACTTTGTAGACATACCTAAATGATTATCTGTCACACTAGTATCCTTCTAAGCAGTATATAGGTATGTGTTTAGAAGATTGTAACGATTCAACACTGAACTTGTGAAATTAGCCGGCTCGTGTAGTAAACGCAAAACTGTCTCATAATACTTTTATTCAAAAACTAGTATGAGTATCTATGATTTCAACAATTTGAGCTCAGTCTTAAAAGTTATATTCAGTGTGTTATACGTATTTTCGGGTTATTTACTCAAAACAAAAGAACGACATAATACATAGAAGCAACACGGTTCGTGAACAAAAATAAAACATGTCAATCGATGAATTAAAAGATAATATTCTAATGCAAAGATTTTAGTTAGGTACAGTTTAATTAAAAATGTATATGACAGTTTCGAGTAATTGATTAATTTAATTTAATTAATTAATCATTATAAAGGAAAGGTTACATAGAAAAAAAAATAACAACATGACACTGAAATGTAAATACAGTGAAAACTTCGTACAAACTTCATCAATATACATAAAAATCAACTAGCTTGCTAGCTAGCTAGTTAGTCCCGCAAAAAATCTAAAATGGCTCGATCGAATTGACTATTTTCTTTCAAGGTTTATTTTAAGACAAAAATCGGACGAAGTCGCGAGTATCAGCTAGTTTAATTTGTATAGAACCGTACCGACGTTGGGCCTCTAAATTCCGGCTTTCCACCTTCTATTACTACTTTCAAAATCAACCTTGGTGCTACGAGGGAAATATCATCTAAGAATTGGGGTCTGGCAAAATAGAGATAGGTTACCGGGTCTCAAAGAACACCACATTCCAATAATAGCTATTTGTGGAGAGTGTAATTGCCATCGTAAGTTATCAGGAAGCTATGAAAATGTTGCGTTTTATGTCAATCTCTTAGGTTTACTATATGCGTCTTGTATACTGTTGGAGTGGCGTCGTCCTTGAATGTGGTGGATCCATAGACATCGCGGGTTTGCTGTCTGGGAGGTGGTGACAAATAATAGTAGGTGACAATATACTGCGTGTATTCATTTGTCACGTATAAGTACACCATTTCAGTACATATTATTAGGATTCCGTAGTAAATTCGAAATATATGTAGTTCCGTCATTATCTGACAGTTTCTATATCATAGTCATTTTACTCGCAGACTATCTGAGTTAGAAATCTAAAATTAAAGTACGTTTATCCTATTACTTTAAACGGGTGAGAATGGTTTTATTTTCTAGTACTAAGGTGGCAAACAAGCACACGGCCTGCCTGATGGTAAATAGTCACCGTACCCTATGGTCATTTGCAACACCAGGGGTGTCACTTTCACACACGCCTTTCTTGAAGAACTCCATGCCCCATGCTGTAGCTGTAGTCCCTTGGTAAAACCTCGGCTGGCTCATTCACAACTTGTGAGTTCTCGTAAGAAAACTTCACTAGAACCGCACAGTACGCGACCACTGCGGTTCCAGCCTGTGTGGGTGAACCCGCTGTCGGCGAGTGTTGCGGTTGTAAAAAGTAGCTGACGGCATCATATCGAACAATTCTTCAGAACACAACCCGTTGTATAATCGGTAGAATACACAAAGGGAGGCAAAATCTCTCGTTCAAGTTAAGGGCTCAATACCGTGTGTGATCTTAGGATCGTCGACAATTCTCACAGCTCGTCTCTGAATTACATCATCATATTAGTATAGTACCGTTGTAAACGTTTATAAATATTACTAGACTCACATGCTTCTTTTAGGGTTCCGTACCTCAAAAGGAAAACGGAACCCTTATACGATCACTTTGTTGTCCGTCTGTCTGTCCATCTGTCAAGACTCTTTTTGTCAGGGACGGGTGGAACTATCAAAGTGAAATGAATACCAAATACTGTAATCTGTAATCCCTTCAAGCAGTCAAAAAACAAACTTCTAAGTCAACACAAACAAAAGATACGGCTGTTTACGCAGGGAATCAACACCTATAGGGTAGTTCCCCCTAGAATCGTGAAATTTGGTAAGAAGAAATATCACGTAGCACAAGTTATTAGTGGGCCTCGAACCGGGGACCTTTCTGATCGTATAAGACAGCTCACGACCCGCTCGTGGGTTCGATACCAACACCGTTCAAACATTTGTGTACATGAACATATCTGTTTGTCTTGGTCTGGGTGTTTTCAAGAGAGGTAGGGTGCATCAAAGCAGCCTGTCTTGGAAAAGTACATCCACCTCAGAGAAAACAGCAGCCAAATATCAACTATCTGGAGGGTTGTTGTGTTCCTGCGTGTGAGTGAGGTCACCAGTAAGCTTCTAAGGAGTTCCTATATTAGCAGCAGAGGTGGCATCGCGCGAGTGATACTTAATGTATTACAAGCGTTCTTCGGCTACGGCTTTCATGATCTCTCTGCGGACAGACACTAGAAATACACGGCCTCTAGTCCCCGGCGGTGCGAAGAATCCCCTTTCCCGCCAGGCAGAGATCCGGCTACCAAAAACGACGGCGACTGGACCTGGTAACATATAATACACACGCATTGAGGAATGACGAGAACATTAGACAACTGGAAGAAGAAATAAATAAGTTGCATTGAGATATCATTGGATTATCAGAAGTTCGAAGAAAGGGCGAGAACACGATGACCCTTGAGTCCGGCAACTTGCTCTATTTTCGGGAAGACGAACAGCAGTGACAAGATGGTGTTGGGTTTATCATTTGAAGTTCTCTCCGTAACAACATCGTGCCAATAGGGAGTGGGTCGACAAGTGTAGCGTTGTTCTTAAAATCACCAAGCGATACTCGCTGAAGGTGATACAGGTCTACTCGCCGGTCTCGACACACCCTGATGAGGAGGTGGAGGCAATGTATGAGGATATCTTTAAAGCCATACATGCCTCCAGGATCCACTACATGGTTGTTATGGGTGATTTCAACGCAAGGCTAGGCCAGAGGAGCTGGACAGAGTGGGGCAATTTGGAATAGGACAGCTTAACCAAAGGGCTACGAGGAGGAACTCTATATGATGAACTCCTACTTCAGGAAGTCACCACATAGGAAGTGGACCTGGATGAGCCTTAACGGTTCCACAAGGAATGAGATAGAATTTAACTTGACCACCAGAAGACAGATATTCAATGACATCTCAGTGATCGGTAGCGATCACCGTATGGTGTGAGGCGTCTTGAATATCAATGTCAGACTGGAAAGGTCCTACCTGATGAAGTCTACTCTAATACTTTCAAGAGCCTATATCCAAAACCCCGAAAGCTTTCACTTGGAAATCCAAAATCGCTAGGAAGGCCTAGAGAACTGCGTCTCCGTTGACGAGCTAAATAGTGGTCTGATAGAAACTGTCCATGTGGTTGGAGCTAACTTTTTTAAGCCCCGCCGCACATACAAACCTCAGAAGCTTTCAATCCAAACCGTCAGATTAATGGAAATTCCACGAGAAATGAAATTGCAGTCTTCTTTGAACACAATGCTTGAAGATCTCTACAGAGCCTCCCAATGAGCGGGTCTTAAATTGAACATGGGCAAAACGAAGATCATGTCGAATGTACATATTGTACCCACTCGGTTGAGAGCTCAGTTCTTGAAGTTGTTGATGAGTATGTCTACCTAGGACAGACAGTCCAGGTAGATAGATCCAACTTTGAGAAAGTGTTCTTTCAACGAATTCAACTGGGATGGGCAGCGTTTGGTAAATAGCAAAAGATTTTATCGTCTAAAACACCGCAATGTATAATGACGAAATTTTTCGACCAGTGTGTGTTGCCTGTGATAACTTACGCCATAAAAATCGTTGTGTACTATGTGCCTCATACGGAAGCTCAATGTAGCTCAGCGTGCGATAGAAAGAGCCATGCCATTGGAGTTTCTCTGCGAGATAGATTCAGCACATTCAGCACAATGAGCACATCTAGTAGCAGCAGAGCAGTAGAGTTACCGACGTAGCTCTAAGGATCAGCAAGCTGAAGTAGCAGTGGGCAGGTCACACAGCTCAGAGAACTGATGGCCGTTGTGACAGAGTGTTCTCGAAAGTCGACCACGAACCGGAGTACGCAGCGTAGGACGGTCCCCCACACGATGTTGCCGTGGGAGTCTTGCCGTGGGAGTCTAAGGGGAAGGCCTATATTCAACAGCGGACATCCTTCAGGCTGATTATGATGATGATGATGATGAAATGTAACGTTGGACCCCCCCCCCCCCCCCCCTAACAAGTTTCATAGATTTTCCATACAAGAAACATAAGCGAAAAAGCAAAACCTCCTTTTTTAAATCCGTTTACCTATATATGTCAGATACAATTCAACGCACCGCCTGCCACAAATTAATGATATCGATGCATTTATTAGCGGATCATCACGCCACTAAATTATTGGAAATATTTTAAGTTTAAAATGATAGAATTGAACAGCCATTAATCAGGATCCCGCCCCTCCATTAGCGAAAATGCAGCTTTGAATGACGCCTAATTCGTTTTGCGCTGCTACGACGCGAAATGAAATTCTAAACCAAACCTTTCAAAACTTTCGAATATTGTTGTGCCTTTGATAGTAGCAATGTGTAGATTTTAAGCTTCCTTACCAAAGATGAAAAAGACACTGAAAAAATATTTATTCGGCAAGTTTTACTTAGGTAATTAATATTGACTAGCTGGTTGGTGCTGTGGTAAAAAGCGTTTCAACTTCAACTTCATTTATTTGCCAAATGTAGGTACATAGATGTTTGACATTGATAAAAAAGTTGCTCACCGCTACAATTTGCCTATTGGCGTGCAAATATAATTACATTTTTATTAATTAGTTACCTATGTTACAAACTGAGTTATTTAAAAGCTAACATCTCTCATTATTTTTTTTACTTTAATATGATTCCTAATTTAATTAATATTGTATGTCGTATGTTAGATAGGTATACTTTAAAATTTTACTACCGAATATTCTTGTCGCATAAATAATAATTTATAGAATAGTAACATTTATGAATTAATATGTCATACAATTTATTTTTAAATTTAGTCTAAATCATTATTTTGATACAATTAGGCAATTTGTTATAAATAATTTGTGCCATGCAACAGAAATTGTTTTGCATCAGTGTAGTTTTTACTAGTGGTATTTTTAGCTGCATACTGTAGGCTTTTCGTATTTGCCTGTTCCTATTCTCCGATACAAGGCTATAGGTATCTACTTGTATATTTGTATTTACGAATATATTTATTTCGTAGATGTAAAGCGATGTAAGGGTCAAGATTCTGAGACTTCTAAATATGGGTTGACAGCTATCTCTAGGCTCCAGGTTACGCATTGCTCTAATACATCTCTTTTGTGCTTTAAACATTATTTCTCTATTTACTGATTGCCCCATAAATTATAGCGTATCTTAATGTTTATGCTACATATCCATAATAAGTTGTAAGAATTGCTTCTCTGTTCACGTATTTTGATAATTTAAATAGAGCATATGCAAATTTACTTAACTTAGCGCAAATTTCCTCCGTGTGATTTTTCCACGACAATTTGCTGTCTATCGAAACACCCAAAATTTTTGTCATGTCAACTGATTTTTTTTTTTTTGTTTTGATAATCAATATTAATAATAGTTTGTATCGGTCTTCGTGTAAAGTTAATTATTTTAGTCTTATCTAAATTTATAATTAAATTATTACATGTCAACCAATTTATAATATTATGGAGTGTTTCATGAATGTCCAGAGTATATTGTTCATCCGTCATCACATTTAATGATCACGGTACAGTCATCTGCGTACATGACCATTGGTTGTTTGAGGTGCCTTAGTAAGTCTACACTAAGAAGAGCAGTGGACCCAGAATGCTTCCTTGTGGTACTCTATATTTTATTATTTTGCTTTTGGATCTAACTGTAATTTCTTTAGCCGTTGTTGTGCATATTTGTCTTATTTCTACGCATTGCTCCCTATTGTTTAGATACGATTTTAGCAAATCTAGAACATTACCTCGAATTCCATAGTTCTCAAGTTTTTTTATTAAAATACCGTGATCTACGTGGTCAAATGCCTTGGTCATGTCCATAAATACGGCACGTATGGGATTATTTTTGTCCATATTCATGTAAATATGTTGTACTAAGTCTCGTATTGCCATATTAATTGTTTTACCTCTTCGGAATCCTTTTTGTTCTTTGACCAGGATGTTATGTTTCTCAAGGTATGTATACAACGCTTCGTAAATGTGTTTTTCAAATTTTTTTGCGAAGATAGTTATAAGTGCTGTCTGTGGTTATTTATATCAAATTTAACTCCTTTTTTATGCGTGGGTATGACTACAGTGGGTTTTCATTTATCGGGATAAATTCCTTTACTTGCGCATAAATTATCTCTGGTGCTAACGCAGTAACTCGCGCTGTTATTTTATTCTATTCGCGCTGTTATATTATTCTACCTCTCTTAAAAACAGCCAGACCAAGACAAACAGACATGTTCATGCACATAAATGTTTGTCCCGTGTGAGAATCGAACCCACGATCGTCAGTGTCATAGTCGTGTTATTAACCGTTGTTACAAATATATTACAAATTTGTAGAGTCTAAGAGGACTCTACAAATTTTAAAGAATAAAAGTTAACAGAGAGACATTATTTAACTAGTAGCGGAGTTGTCAACTAGCGGATGACACTATACATATGAGGTAAACTGTATGATTGCTTTATATATATATATATATAGTCGCCGTAGCCTACGGACATTTAGAACACCAGGGGTGCGACTCGTGCGTTGCCGACCCTCCAAAAAAATCTCTTCACGCCTTTCTTGAACAACCCCACACTGTAGTCCCTTGGAAAAATATCAGCTGGGTGCTTGTTTGTCTCCTGCCGGTAAAAAAAAAAATATCCGGCAGTTATCATTATCAAAGATGGCTGTGTATGTTTTTACGTAGAGACGAATCTTTTACAATTGTCCCGCGCTGGGGAGACCAGTGACAAAGCACTCTCGAGCCGAGACGTCTGCCTCTACCTACTGCAACATTTAACTTTAAAATGTTTCATACAATTTTCACTCCAATTCATTAAGAACGAATGCATCCACCACGAACTAGTTTATTGTGACAAAGTTCTATTAGGGTCAATCGTTTGTTAATATGGAACTTTGTTACAATGACGATTATGATCAACATGGACTGTTTATTTTATAGCCGTCTGCATAAATGAGAGCTAGTGTGAATTATACAGTGTTGATAGATGATAACTTAGTCGAACTAAATGACTTGACGAGTCCGGTGGCGGAGTGGTTAGAAATGTTACTTTAACAAAGTTCGTGGGTTCGACTCCCAACAAAACAAACATTTTTGTACATGAAAATGACGGTTTATCTTAATGTGGATGCTTTTAAGAGAGATAGGGCGCATTAAAGCAGGTCGTCTGAGGAAGCACCTCCACTTCACAGAAATCCGCAGCCAAGTAACAACTCCCAGGAGGGTTACTGTGTTTTCTTTTAATACAACGTCGGGAGTCATTCAAGCTTACGGCCCACCTGATGTAAAGCAGTTAACGTAATCTATTAACGCTTGTAATAAATTAAGTATCACTCGCGCGATGTCTCCTCTGCTTACACGGCAACTCCTTAGGAGCTTACTGGTGACCTCCCACGCAGGAACACAACTCTAGGGAGTTGTTATTTTGGCTGCGGTTTTCTGTGAGGTGGAGGTACTTCCCCAGACGGACTGCTTTGATGCGCCCTACCTCTCTTAAAACATCCAGACCAAGAAAAACAGACATGTTCATACACACAAATGTTTGTCTTGTGTGGGAATCGAACCCACGAGCGTGGGTGTCAAAGTCGCGTCATTCACGACTGGGCCACCGAGCTCGTCAAGAGTTCTACGAGTGAGTGAGGTTTCCAGTAAGCTTCTAAAGAGTTACCGTGTAAGCTGTTTGTCCTGTATGGGAATCGAACCCATGAGTGGTGTCAAAGTAATGGAACACCACGTTCCACTACTGCGCCACCGAGCTCGTCAAAATTAATTATTTTATTAGTTATTTTATCTATACATTATTTTATCTATACAAATAAAATTGAAGTGTCTGTCTGTGATTTCAAAATAAAGCCTTTATCTTAAGCTCATATTATTATTTTCACGTTACCAAAGCCTAATTACGCAATTTTAACTTTTTTGTCTATCTGTCTGTCTGTTTGTTTGTCCGGGCTAATCTTCGAAATGGCTGAACCGATTTTAACGGGACTTTCACTGGTAGGTAGAGGACTGTTCAGAGCAGAATACAGGGTACTTTTTATCCCGTAAATATTTAGGGTTCCTGCGTAAAAAATGAAAAACTGTTAAAATTAGGGGGAAATATAAATATAAAATATATAAATATCTTACCCTTCGAGGGACTTTGCAATTTTATTTTTATTATTTTCATAGAATACGTATTTTTTATAACATAAAATAACTACGCATTTTTATGTAATATAAATAAAATACAAATACGTTGCCTCCTGTAAAGGTCAATAGATGGCGCTGTACGAAAATTGAATCGCTCTATGGTTGCATCTACGACCCTGTACTTTGTTTGTTTTTTTTAAACAGAAACAATTTGAGACACCACAGAGAAATAAAGGCTACTAAAAACCCAAATCTCATGCGTGCGAAGCCGCGGGCTTCTGCTAGTTATTAATATAATAGTTATTTTATTATTTAAACCCCTTCGTTTGTAGGGAAACTGGTGGGATGAGAAAGTGTGCGGTTGGAAATACGTCACTGTATTAGCTATCTCTGCAATTGCAATCTTACATTGTAATTAAGTAACATTGACAGTTTGCCATGTTATTGTGAAGAGGTCAAAGGAAACGTGGGTAGATACGCCGAGACTTTAGTATTTAAGTCGATTGGTTTGTAGGCAATAATTGATTCTGTTCGCAGTTTTGATGCTATGAATAATGTGCATAAGTTTTTTCATTTGCGGTGTAGACAGAAGCGATTAGTATGTCGTACTAACGAAACTCATACTGACAGGTATTCAGGTAATTAATGAAAAGCATCTGTTTACTAATCAAAGCCTTTTTCTTAGAGTTATCACCATTTCGTAATCTATTAGGATTGGCGGGGACTTATATATTTTTAAATTTGATTTTTAATAATGTCACCTTTATTAATTATTATCATTTTGTATCTTATTTGGTAAATATTAATAGGTTTACGATTGTAAGTAAACATTTTTGTATCTAATTTGGTCAATAATAATAGGTTTATGATTGTACGTAAACATTTTTGTATCTTATTTGGTCAATAATAATAGGTTTATGATTGTACGTAAACATTTTGTAAATAACGGATAAAGAAAGTCAATTCTTTCTTTATCCGTTATTTAATGACGCGTTTTGACGAGCTCGGTGGCTCAGTGGGTTCGATTCCCACACAAGGCAAGCATTGGTGTGCATGAACATGACTGTTTGTCTTGGTCTGGATGCATTAAGAAAGGAAGGGCGCATCAAAGCAGCCCATCTGGGGAAGTACCACCACCTCACAGGAAACCGCAGTCAAATAACAACTCCCTAGAGGGTTGTTGTGTTCCTGCGTGTGAGTGAAGTCACCAGTAAGTATGGAGTTGCTGTGTAAGCAGCAGAGAAGGCATCGCGCGAGTGATACTTAATATATCGTAAGCGTTAATAGGCTACGATACCCGCTTTAAATCAGGTGGGCCGTATGCCTCCCGACGTAGTATAAAAAAATATATTATTATTAATATTGATTAATAATAATAAGATTTATGTATACCTTTATCTCAACAAATAAATACATTCGTTCATTCTACCGAGGCCCAATATTTAAAGAGTTGGCTTGTGGCGGCTGGAACAGATCGTTGATTCATCAGTTTTGAATATGTCACGCCACACACGCAGTGTAGAGTTCAGTCGTTTGTTAACCTCGAACCTCTAACAAAACGCATGGCTATTTGGAAGTACCTACGAGCGCATCGGGTTTTGGCAAACAATATAAAGAAGGACGTAAGCGCAAGATGTATGCGCAACATATGGGTACTTTAAACTGTCTGTATTTCCGTTTGTTTCAATAATATCAGAAAGTATATACATGTTTTTAAATGTATTTTTTTTTAAGTGAGGGATGACTGTGGAAACTAGAACAGATTGTTGATTCAACGACGAAACACGTGTCGCAGAGACGAACGGAACAACTAGGGCAGTAATGTTGGCGGGTGCATTCGGTTCATGTTTCAGAAGCCGAGGCAGAAACTACCGGAGCAGCCACGATAGCATCATGCGTCTGCTAACGGTAGTGGGTGGGTGTCGGCCGACGCTACTTCGCATGAATTAATCTACCTACCCTAGCTGGCAATATAGATAAAATTGCCAGCTAAGGTAGTACATATTTTCATATTACGCTGTCACAAGATATCGAGCGATATGAAAATCAGATGAGATGTCGAGTGATGCAAAGATATCACCGTAAGATGATATAATGATTCGTATTATCTTCGCCGTTTGAGTCGGCATAACGCTGGATCAACAAGTAGCTAAGTTTCGGGCATGGTTTGAAGATCCAGCGGGGCGTATATAAGCTTTATCTACATAGCTATGCCACAAAACATAATTATTTGGTAGAAAGGCCTTCGTGCAAAATTGCCAATATGGTGAACACGAAATGTAGACACAAACGCGTGAATAGAATAAGCGTTGTGATTGGCGCATATTATCCTTTGATCACACCTTGGGCGTGCTCGATTTATCTGCACGGTCAGTACTATTCAGATGTTCTAGGACTATACTTCCCATTGCTGAGTGAACTTTCCTATCTCAGCTTTTTCTTCTTTTACTATGTTACCCCTAGGATTACAATTAATTTTGATTATCCCTTTGTTTTTGTTTGTTTTGTTTGTTCCAACACTTACATTGTGGAATGTACTTGACCAGTGATTTTTCTATGCTGAAGATTTTCATCTCTTTACAGCACAAAAGTAATGACTGAAAACCTACACTCAAAGCTATAGATACAATGTTCATATTAATAATAGCGTGAAATCGTGAATTTTTGCATAGACTAAAAATCACACATGGCATGATGTTTTTTGTTAAAAATCTAATAAAGTTTTTTCACTTCACAAAGTTAGTATAGCAAATAGACCTAAGGTTACCTCCCAAGTAAGCTAATGGGGAGTTAGCAAAATAAACACGCCGTTTCTGTATACTTTTCTGACTAGAAACATCTGGCGAATGCCTGCCAAATTTATTATCGGTTCGTGTTTATTATATTAAAAGAAAACTAAATTTTAAAGTTAGGCCGACTATTATCCAAAAGCAAAGCCCATTTACACAGTTGCTTTTGAAGCGTCGGTTTCCATGAAGTGTTTATAATAGGTTTTACATCATAACTTGTTAATCTATACTTTTTTCAATACCTATGGTACCGGCTCATTGAGCAACTGGTCATCGGTATCCTGGCATGTACCACTAAATTCGTGTTTTCAGATTATATATATATATTTGTAGTTATTACTTCCTCGGCGAAGAAAAACATCGTGACGAAAACCCGCACGTCCAAGAAATTCTATTTCTAAAGATGTGTGACCTAACCTAAGAAAGGTCTGGTTTTAGACATGGGACCTAGAAGTCTGACGGCAGTCGTTCTATGTAAAAATCTGTATCTTCGCCAAATCCTTAGAGTTAGGTACCGGACCTCGCCAATCCTAATTAGATTAGGCAAGGGGATAACGCTAAGAAAGAAAAAAGAAACTTGTAAAAAAAAGAAGAAATTACGATTTAAGCATTGGTTTAATAATGTAATTGAAAAATAATAAAATAATTTGGTTAATCGTGGAGACAGCCGATAGAGAAGAGCTGTCCAGTGGATTAAGATTCGGACTGTTTACCGATTAGTCCACGGTTCAAATCCTGGCGGAGGCATGAACTATTAAACGTGTTTTCACATTTATGTACACATTTGTGATTACCATTTGCTTGGCAGCAAAAGAAAACGTCGTGAAGAAAACTCGCATTTTTTCAGGAAAGGTATAATAGACAAACTTAAAAAGTAAAATCTTATGTAAATACAAAATTTTCTGTCCGGTGGAGGCACTTCCCCAGATGGGATGCACCTTGCCTCTCTTATAAACACCCAGACCAAGGCGTGATATGCACACAAAAGTTTGTCCTGTGTAGAAATCGAACCCACGAGCGCTGGTGTCAAACTCTCGTTATTAACTGCTGCGCCACCGACCTCGTCTGTATGTATGGTAAGATTTGAAGTGTGACAATACACATTGATATTCAGGTTCCGTCCTTGATATATTACGAAGGTGTCAACAAAAGGAATGCAATATCATATTTTCACAATGCATTTCAGTTTACGCGTGTTCGCCTGGGGATTGAAACATGATATTACGAGTATATCTTGTTGAACCATGGGCATGGAATAGAGTCTAGTTTTTACCCGACTGACCGAAGAGGAAGCTAATGTTTATCTCACTGTTATCTATAGAGTCGAAGCGTTTTGTAGCGTAAACTTCTTCAGCATCGTTGTGATTTGAAACTCGATGAAACGAAAAAGCGACAACCACGTAATTCTATAGGATTTAACGTGCGAGAGAATGAGATAGAAAGCTTTATACAGTGTTTATTACAGGGTCCGAGCGTTGAACGTGTGTTAGTACGTGTGTGTGCGCGCCCGCGTATTACGAAGTATTGGAATAAGGCGTCATAACAACCGTGGTGTATTGTACACGGGTATTCCTTATATAAATATTTTATTAGTTCGATTAAAAACATTTTTACAAGTTAGTCAAAAACGAATGTAGAATATTGTCGTAATTAACGGAAAAAAGAAAAGAAAACATTATTGAAAAGACCGCAATAATTCAACGGAACATGTTTGTTAATTTCGTGTAAATGCATAATAATTTTAAACTTGGTGTCAATATCATAAATAATAATAAATCTCAACTTCGAATGCACATTCGCTCGCTAAGCATATTTTACCGCCTGTACCATGGTGAGTGGCCTGAAGAACTGTTTTCCCTCTCCCTTCCGTCATAGAACCACACGTGCAGACTTGCGTTGCCATCATTCCACTGTTGAGGACATTTCTTCTCGTACTAAAAAGTTCGACAACTCCAATCTCTGTCGTACTTTTAAAAAGTGGAACGCCTTGGCTGCACATGTGTTTCCTCCTTCCTACAATATGGGTTCCTTCAAAGGAAGCATGAAGAAGCACCTTGCGGGCCAGCGTGGTAGCGTCAACTGACAGGACTCTGTTGCCAATGCAATTTTGGGTTCCTTTTTTCGCTTATCATCAGGAGAAGCGGAACCGCTGCTACTTCACCACGATAACACGCCCGCGCACACTGCGCTCAAAACGATGGTCATCATGGACAGCACGCCGGTCCGTACCGTGTGACTTCTATTTATTCCAGAAAATTATTAAGCAAATTATTTGTATAATAACGTAAAAACAATGAAAATATCGGTATAATTTACAAAAAGTGTTTCTAGTAAAAACCGTCTAAATCTTGTAGGTTGTCTGTGGTTAACGCGTCTGCCATTTTCTGTTGTATTTTCAATTTACCGGTATAATGAGCGTTTTAGGGGTACCAGTATACAGTATGGGAAACACAACAATAAAAAATCAGCTCAAAGGTAAATTAAATTAAACTAAATTTCGTCACCGGAAGATGCGCTGTCAGCGTTCTAGCAGGCTGTTAATGAGGTGTGCTTGAACTGGAATAAGTGTATCGAAAACTGGTTCATACAAATGAAACTTTGTATAGAGGCTTGTGGAGAGTACTTTGAAAATCTATACATCTATACATACATATAAATAAAAATGAAGTGTCTGTCTGTGATTTCAAAATAAAGCCTTTATCTTGAGCTCATATTATTATTTTCACGTTACCAAAGCCTAAATACGCATTTTCAACTTTTTTGTCTGTCTGTTTGTTTGTCCGGGCTAATCTTCGAAATGGCTGAACGGATTTTGACGGGACTTTCACTGGTAGGTAGAGGACTGTTCATAGCAGAATATAGGGTACTTTTTATCTCGTAAATATTTAGGGTTCCTGCGTAAAAAATGAAAAACTGTTAAAATTAGGGGGAAATATCTTCCCCTTCGGGGGACTTTGCAATTTTATTTTTATTATTTTCATAGAATACGTATTTTTGTGACATAAAATAAGTACGCATTTTTTATGTAATAAAATAAAATAAATATACGTTGCCTCCCGTAAAGGTCAATAGATGGCGCTGTATAGAAATTTAATCGCTTTTGGGTTGCATCTACGACCCAGAATTTTTTTTTTAAACAAAACGAATTTGAGGTCTATACAGAAATAAAGGCTACTAAAATTCCAAATCTCATGCGTGCGAAGAGGCAGTGATAGCTCAGTGAGTAAAAACCGGCTTATTGACCAAATGGTTCCCGGTTAGAATTTTGGCATGTTTGTAATTATTACTTGCTCGGCGGTGAAGGAAAACTCCGTGAGGGAACCCGCATCCAAAAATTATATTTTGAAAAATGTGTAACCTTACAAAGGTCTTGTTTTTTCTATGGGTTGTTGAAGTCTGATAGCAGTTGCTCCATATAAAAATCAGTATCTTAGCCAAATCTTTAGGCTTAGGTAGTGGACTCTGGCAATGCTAGTGGACTAAGAAACTTAATAACGCTAAGCAGAAGAGGCTCCGGCTAAGACACATCAAAGCAGGTCAGTTGGGGAAGAATCTCGAAGAGAACTGTAATTAAAATATATTATTATCTTATTGATGAGTATCTGACTGAGAAAAAAGACTGGCTGGAAATGATTCAGAACATGAAATGCATTAAAGAACATTTTCTTTATTATTTTATCACTTAATAACTGTAACAAGCCAAAATGCCCTGAGAATGTGGATACTGGAAAATCCTCGGGAGGAAATGAATTTTGGGGACAAATCACCAATGTTCATAAATGTGATATCAACAAATACCAATATTTATCTTATCAGCATGCTGGTACCATAATTGGGCCAATCGATATAGTAACATTAAGTTATGTAGTACACTACGATACGTATTTCCTCTGATTTCGTTCAGACGTTACCAAACTAGAATAAGATATTTTAAAATTGCTATTTTATTGTAACTTTTCTAAAAGGTATTGGGACAGGCCCGCCACTCATTCTCACCACGAATTTAACCAGAAGAAATTTGTAGGAGTAGGAAGTTTTGGAATTGACTTCCCCTATTGGCAAAGTGAGAGACAGCAATATGACTAATAAGGCATTAAAAAAAAACCTCAAAGAGATGGCTAGTCAAGGGAAGCTCAACTGCCGTACACCATGGTTTACGGGATCCCTTGTGGGGTAGGCAGATAGAACGGGGTGTCATAAGACGCAATCTTAATACACCTCACTCGCTTCATTATCATTCATAGCTCTTTTCAAGCACGCTCACCGGTTCCTGGGGCTCCTGACATCATCTTCTAATAAAACACGACCATTTTGTGTCATGGTAGGTGAGTCTTTGTCCTCCTCGACACCTACATTCTTCCACTTTCGCATTGCATCAGTCATTCTTTCATCCTGCATTCTTTCTACATGTTCGAATCAACGAAGCATGCCTTTTCTAAAAGGTCTTACATACATTACACTGTATAGTTACCGCATTTAATTACGTTCCTGAAAGATTTTGGCATACACTCAATTAATTTGCCGCTTATATATGAACGGTAATAAATAAATGCCATTTTGTGGCGTTGCTTAGTTGTAAACTTCAAAGGAATTAATTATTAAGATAAAGGGTTTTTCTATTGCAGCCGGTAAATGAAACAGCTCGCAGACAAAGATCAGGACGTAGTGTGAAGACCCTTGTAATAACATTTATTGCTATGCTAACATTCCGGCACGTATGAATTGGTGTTAAATTGTCGCTAAGATGATTGACTTACAAATAAAATGAATGATAATATACTCGTACATTCACCAAAACTTTTACTTAGATTCCAAGAGTAAAATAAGAACTGATGAAGAACACAGGGAGTAGTTCAACTAGCTGGCCGAATCGAACACACCAAGATACAAGTCTGTGCATTCTCTGTCAAGAAAACTACATTTGCTGCATCTCCACAATTCCAGGACACGTTCCTAATATTCGTTTACACATGGTATCGGGAATTAGCCTAAGAGATTTTGCCTCTCCATGTGTACTAATACAATGGATTATATTCGTAGATCTTTTTTTATTTCACTTCAGAGAAATTTCGTTTATTTTATTTCACAGAAAGTTTTATCTCTTTCGGTATTGTGAAATACGCAGCACATTACAGCTGTCTGTCCCTTTTCCAATACAATAAAAATATTACGTGGTATTTATATTCCTAAGATTGTATTTTTTATTTAATATAGTCCCAATAATGTGCGGATATGATGCGTACAATTTTTTTTCTACATTGAACACACACACATAAGAATTCATTATTATATATTTGAAATAGAACTGCCGTGTTCTATGGTTTACAAAGGTTTTCATAAGCACTTTAACTACAATAGTCACTTTCTGAAGTATTACGCTTGGAGTGATAATACTAATGCCCGTCAAGTGACCGTAGGCTACGGAAACTGCGTACCACTGAAATGATATAAAAAAACCGTCAAGTGCGAGTGCGACTAATGCACCGAGAGTTCCGTAAAAAATATTATTGCGAATTATTTTCGCAATGGAAAATATTCTTTTGTGATGCAACTACAAATTTGCGGTTTTCATATTTATTTCTTTACTTGTGTTTTTTTCAATTTATTGTGGTAAATAAACAATGACACAGTAAACATTATCAAAAACAATATTATACAAGAATGTGAGTGACTGTGCCATCAGCACCGTTCACCACAGATTACTACCATTACATTACATTGTTGGATAGCGTGTAGTGGTATTTAAATAAAGACAGTATAAATACATAAAATAAAACAAAAAACGTGTAACATGAAAACTTAATTGTATATACGAGTATGTGCACGTACGCACACTCTCATGCACACGTGCACACACATACACACATTCACACACGCATCTTATTTGAAGGTGTCAATCTACATGTTATTGCTACATGATATTGCTTCCTACCAAATTTTATGATTCTGGGTCAACGGGAAGTTTTGATTCCCTTGCGAGTGTCAAAATATGCCCATGAACGAGGCATGAACAGCCGTATCTTTTTAGGATTGCGTTGACTTAGAAGTTTGATTTATTCACTGCTTAAAGGGATTACAAACCTGAGTATTTGATGTTAATTTCAGCTCGATAGCTCTACCCGGCCCTGAGAAAAAGGGTCTTGACAGACGGACAGACAGACAGACAGACGTACAAGAAAGTGATCCTATAGGGTTTTGTTTTTTTGACGTACGGAACTCCATAAAGAACAATAAAAAGACCTCACTCACAAACCCACTGAGTTATGAAATCAGAAAGATCTGACAAAGTCACTTCGTGTAGAGCAAACATCCATAGTAAGTTTTAATCAGGTCTGACAATATCGAGTGAGTCCGTTAACAGATAGCATGAAACACAGACTTATCAAGTGACAAATCGACATAGGACAAGATAAGGCTCATATCAGTAGTACCTTGTCTGTTGGACAGACATCAGAAAGGGATTAACCCACCGCAAGTGTTCTCCATGACTCTCGCGTAGCCTGAATTAACAACAGCAAACTCTACCTTTATCTAGAAACTAAATTTATAAAATTATGAAGTTCTCAAACTGGGATAGACTTTGTAATATAAACAAAATAATTGACTTGTAATCAAGTAATCCAAAGTCTGTGTATCTATTACCTTGGTTATGTTAACTTTAAGCGTTCGTGTTGGCAATTTTTAAACATGAATGCTCTAAGTTAACGGTAACCAAGGTATTTTTAAACAACTGAGAGCATATTGCCTATCGAAACACTAAAAATAACGATTTTGGCCCATGGAAAAAACAAATTGCATAGCCCATCTCATTCAATGGATTTTCATTTCCAGGGCCCGATTGAAGTTGCATAAAAGAAAGAAAATGTGTACAAAAACGTTCAAAGCTAAATATTACAAAGTACCGCGAGATATGATAAAAACACGTAATTAAACACAAAACAAGGTACTCGACAAACTTGCAGCAAGTTTGTCGAGTACCTTGTTTTGTGTTTAATTACGTGTTTTTTTTAAATATCACAAATGGAGTTTGAATTGCGAATCGTGTGCATTTCTTTCAGCTAATTTGAATCGTAGGATATATCCTATATTCGTGACCTGCTCCAGGTCAATGAGACAATATACCCATGAACAGGTCACGGCAGGTATTGGGTCTATAACAAATGTCGGAAAATATCGGGCTATTGAAATCTAGAGGGATTATTAGAACTGGGCTATTGCAGAAGAGGGACGGACGCCTGCCTTAACTATCATATCTGATGTTACTTCCGACAGGCGGTGGCTCACCACTCACTAGATGGACCCCCGAAATGCCAGAGAAAGTCGGCCGGGGGCAACACCGGTGTGAGAGTCAGGGGTGTCGAGAGGTGTGCTGCACTTTCTCAGAAGTTACTCGCGGCATGCGGCCCTTTAACACTTCCACCACTGGAGCATATTACCTGATAAATAAATATGCTCTATCGACTCTTCTCTGGGTGGCCAATGAAGGCAAGCCAGAGCTGAGAGTCCTGAGCTTCCACTCCGATCAACGAAGACACGCCGTAGACGAAGGCTTTGATCGACTCTCTGGAGCACTCGGGTACCCGTGGTGTCGTTACGCACCAACAGCTCGCCACAAGCTGCCCTGCGGGGAAATTGTTATTATTACTTTTATTTTTGTACCTAAATAGTTTTTACTAGACATTTGCCGTCAGATATTTATTTGATATATGGTGATAAAAAACAAAACTTCAAGAACATACTCCCTATGATTTATTAATATTTATAAACACAACCCTGAGAATCATATCAATTATAGAGTGCAGGCTAACAGCTGCGACACAAGACCTTGTTGCGAATTCATTTACCTGGATAAACTCCTCAACATAGACAATAATCTAAAGCGGAGAGTTCATGTTGAGGCAACTGCTAAGAGAATTAGCAAACTTACAAATAGACATCAAAACTGGGAACTTCGCTAAGGCCAGATTATGGAGCTTTGTTACTATAGTTTCCCGCCAAAAATTAATGTACTACTTCGTGTATAGGGTATTACTAAAGCTATTCATTGTTGGTAAACAATGGATAGCTTTAGTAATGGCTTTAGTAATTTAGCTGTAGGCATTCCACCACCGTGTTATATCATAAAACCTATAGCAAAGCTTTTCACATATCGCCTATTCAGCGCAAGGGAAATAGTAGATATATAGTAGAAGATCAGAGGAAGAGCAGAGATAGCCCAGTGGATAAAGAACAAGCTTATTAACGGGTACCTGATTCAAATCCTGGCTGGGGCATGTACCACTAAATTCGTAAAATTATTTGTAACTAGCTGCTGCCCGCTGCTTCGCCCGCGTGGAGTCAAATAACGTAGCCTATGTGTTAATCCAGATCATAATCTATCTACGTGCCAAATTTCATTCAAATCCGTTCAGCCGTTTAAGCGTGAAAGAGTAACAAACATCCATACATACAAACTTTCGCATTTATAATATTAATAGGATTATTCGGACATGCAGATAGAATGCAGGATGAAAGAATGACGAAACAGATATACAATGCGAAAATGGAAGGATGTAGGAGCCGAGGAAGACCGAGACTAACCTACCATGACCAAATTGGTCGTGTTTTATCAGGAGGTGTTGTCAGGAGTCCTAGGAACCGGCGAGCGTGCATGAAAGCCGCTATGAATGTTTGAGAAGCGGGTGAAGTGTGTAAAGACCGCGTCTTATGGCGCTCGGTTCTCTCTGCCTACACCGCAAGGGACGTTTTGGTTCCTAAGAGTATAGGGCGTCTTAACGTGAAAATATCAAATTGAATTAAATAATTGCTACCCGTCATGGTCATATAATATTTCCGCACATTGGGACTAACTGCCTGTAATATGGCTATGGATAAATTTAATAAAATATAATTTTTTCAATTAAATAAATTTTAGGCACAATTGAGCTTAAAACAACAACATCAGAAAATTAATAAGAAATACAATCTTAGGAATATAAATATCACGTAATATTTTTATTGTATTCGAAAAGGGACAGATAGCTGTAATGTGCTGCGTATTTCACAATACCGAAAGAGATAAAACTTTCTGTGAAATAAAATAAATTAATTTTCTCTGAAGTGAAATAAAAAAATCGGCCAAGTACGAGTCGGACTCGCGCATGAAGGGTTCCGTGCCATTAACTATAAAAACGGCAAAATAATCGCATTTGTTGTATGGGAGCCCCCCTTAAATATTTGTTTTATTTTAATTTTATTATTTATTCTTAAAGTGAATATATCACGAAATATTCTGTGAATATTTCAAGCGTCTACCTGTTACCGTTATCAATATCGAGCAAAAATGAGCAAAAAAATCACGTTTGTTGTATGGGAGCCCCCTTAAATATTTATTTTATTCTATTTTTTAGTATTTGTTGTTATAGCGGCAATAGAAATACATCATCTGTGAAAATTTTAACTGTCTAACTATCACGGTTCATGAGATACAGCCTGGTGACAGACGGACGGACGGACAGCGAAGTCTTAATAATAGGGTTCCGTTTTACCCTTTGAACCCTAAAAAATGTGTGAAATTTATAATAATCTATATCACGTAGTGGTTATTATCATGCAATGTTTTCAAATAGAGGTAGGACGCATCAAAGTTGCCCGACTGGGAAAGTACCTCCACCTCACGGAAAATCGCAGCCATAGAACAACTCCCAAGAGGGTTGTTGTGTTCCTGCGTGTGAGTGAGGACACCAGTAAGCTCTCAAGGAGTTGCTGTGTTAGCAGCAGAGGTTGCCATCAAGCGAGTGATACTTAATGTATTACTACTTTACATCAGGTGGACTGTATGCTTGCATGCCTAGTAAATTATGTGCCTATATATGCCTAGAAAATTCAGGGTCGGCAGCGCATGGGTGACACCCCTGTTGTTGCAAATGTCCATATGCTACGGTGACTGTTTACCATCAGGCAGGCCGTATGCATGATTGTTACTTATTGCCACCTTAGTGGTATAAAAAAATTAGCGACCTTTTGCTAAGGTATACCTAAGATATGGAGAACTATACTCGGGCAGTCAATCTAAGCCAGAAGGTACAGCTCGCTGTACACAGCGCGGTGCTAATTCTAACGCTAACTTATGGAAGTGAGAGCTGGGTATGGCAGAGAGAGCATGAAAGTAGAATAAATGCGGTCGAGATGCGAGCATTGCGCAAAATTTGTGGCATAACGCTTGCTGACCGCGTTCGTAATGAAGACGTGAGAGAAAGAGTTGGTCTAAAAGAGAGTGTCGGTGTTAAGATAAGAAAGGGCATGCTCCGTTGGTTCGGACATGTAGAAAGAATGCGGGACGAAAGAATGACGAAACAGATATACAATGCAAAAGTGGAAGGATGTAGGAGCCGAGGAAGGCCGAGACTAACCTACCATGACCAAATTGGTCGTGTTTTATCAGAAGGTGATATCAGAAGCCCCAGGAACCGGCGAGCGTGCATGAAAAGAGCTATGAATGTCACAGAAGCGAGTGAGGTATGCAAGGACCGCGTCTTATGGCGCTCGGTTCTCTCTGCCTACCCCGCAAGGGCCTTGGCGTGAAGATACGTGAAGATAAGATACATACATACATACATATACTCGGGCAAACGGAATCTTCAACGAGGAAACTTCGTCTAGTCCAGTTACTTGAAGTATGAGGGTATTACGAAACGAGCTTTCCGATTCGACTAATAGACAATATGACACATCGATTACGTCATACGCTACATTCGTAGAAGCTCCCCTTCCCCATACACTCCTAACTGGCTAATCTGTTTGTCGAACAAACAGCGATCTCTTACTACACGCTTGCCGTGATATTTGAGAATTTCGAGTGGGTTCTATTCGAGTTTTCTTTGTAAACATTTAAATGTTTTTTTTTTTTTTATAATATACGGCAATAGTGTTGCTACTTTATGCCAGTGTCAAATACTTCAGTTTAGAACCATTTGAAAATCTTAATTCTATGTTCCAGTTTCAGGAACTGTGCTGAAAAAATACTTGGGAAGGGTAATGGAAGGGGCCCACCAATCAATCCAATTTAAATGCCACCCGTAAAACGATAGTGATTTTTACAAGGTTTCCTTGGTGAACTTATTCACTTCTTCCAAAAAGTGCATAAATAAACGTGTTATATTTGAGTTTTTTCATTACTGTATAATTTCACTAACACTTATGTTACAAAATACTATCGAAATTGTCACACAAAACTAATTTTATACTGAATTGTAAAAAAATTAGCCTTTAAATAATTTTCTGCATTTTCTCACAACGTTTTCAGAACGTTTATGGTTTCGAATTTCGAAACATTTCTGAATTTCGAAATTATAAAATTATATTAAAAGGTCATTAATTGTGAAAGGGTAATTATACAATAAATGACTATTTAACTGATAAGAATGCTTGCAATTAATAATGACTTTTTTAGATCACTAAGGCGGCAAACAAGCGTACGGCCTGCCTGATGATAAGCAGTTACTTCAGGGGTGTTATTCTTACGTTACCGACCCTATAAGAACCTATTCACGCCTTTCTTGAAGAACCTCATGTTGAAGCCCCTTGGGAATCCGCAGGGAGCTTATTCCACAACTTAATAGTTCTTCGTAGAAAAACTGACTACCCTCAGCATCCCCCCACCTGATGTAAAGCGGGTACCGTAGCCTATTAACGCTTGCGATATATAAAGTATCACTCGCGCGATGCCCCCTCTGCTGCGTACACAGCAACTCCTTAGGAGCTTACTTTTTGTGATGATAGTCTCAATTCATCTTTCTAAATATGTCTTCGTGATTACTGATAATGTTTATTCAATTGTTCCAGGTAACGCCATAATGATCGAGAGCTTCACAAATGTGATATCTACTGTACACGTGAATCATAAAACGATAAACCCATAGGTTCAAGTGCGAATTAGATCTGACATTGGCTTAAAAATAATACTTTGATACGGCTTGCTGATAATTAGATTGCGTAAGTGTTATTGCTCATTATATCTCATTAGGAGACGATATTAGGGGAACCATCATCTACGAGAGCTAATGGTTATAAGGTTATGTTTTTATCTATTTTTAGTGGGATTCATAAGGTAATGTTTTCGTAGTGTATGTTTTGTTATCCAATGAGGAGATGTACTTGATTGTTATGGAACTGCATTCAATTACAGCATATCGAAAGACATTTTATTTAGCGGAGATTTTTTTTACCCAACTTGTTGGGAATTGTTATTTTGCTGCAGTTTTCTATAAGGTACTTTCCCAGACAAGCGGCTTTGATACGCCTTAACTCACTTAAAAACCGTACATGTTCATGCAGATAAAGACCTTTCAGCGACTTATTTAGTTGCGATTTTCTGTGAAGTGGAGGTACTTCCCAGTTGAATTGCTTTCAAGTTGTTTTATCTCAGCCTAATCCCTAAGGCTTAGCGTGATGGTATAAATAGATTTCGTAAAGATGTAAACAAAATTTCTTTAATTTGTTCAATTCAAAATGAATTTGAATTTGTAGGAGTAAAATGAGATGTCATGAAAAAAAAACGGGTTGCACTCCGGGAGTGCCGGCAGAAGTGAAAACTTGAACATTAACGTTGTGCATTTTTGAATATTTTGGAATGTTTAGGGAATAATTTCGCACGAATTGCTTTATTTATCAGTATAAAAGTACTATCTAGAGCCATCAGCAGTCACCATCCGTGGATACGCGTAGCAGGCTGTAGTACAAACAAACACACACGCACACTCGCGCAAGCGCCCTGCGCCGCTTAAACCAAACAGCGATGTTGATAAACTACGTTGAGCGAAACGCGTAAGCGCCAACAATTTCATGGCGCATACAACGTTTTGGTCGCGAGAAAATAATGCCCTATGAACGATCTAGCGCTTCATGTTTTAATTGTTTAATTAGAGGCAACTAATGTTTTAGCGCTGCAGCGTACTTATGTTCTAATTCTCACCAAAATCTTACGGTCAGGGTCACGTGTCCTGATGCGAGTTTAAAATTTTTTACTCACCCAAAAACTGCACAAGGCCGCTAAAGTAGTTTTCACTTCAAAAAGGTATTATATCCGTGGCTGCTATGAAGATGTTACGCAAGTGTGATAGTACGATCTTGAAAAGTTACACTTCTTTCGTGAGTGTAGTCACGAACAAAACTCGAGATACATGTACGAACTAGTCTTGTGGTATCGATTTTAGTTGTCGGATTGCGACCAACGTCGTGGTGTCGATTTTAGATGTTGGTGTAGTAAAAATTAATTCTCATCATTTCTCACTAATGCGTCAAAAGAAGTATAACTTCAAAAATGAATTCAAGCGAGTACCGGTGGTACTTTCAACATGGAGATCAGAAGTTGACTTCACAGCCCTTTTGTAGTGACATAAGTGGGCTGAAGATTATTAACTTGGACAAAGAATGACCAAAGCAAATACCGTCTATGGGAAAACTAGTTGAAGTAGCTATCATTCTCTTAAACTGATTTTAATCGACATCAAAAAATTGATGTTTTATATTCATCTCGTAAGTTTTTTTATGCAAGTTCACCGTTATATCAACTCAAAATATTTGAATTATTCTCGAACTCAAAAGATTGGTCGAAAAGTTTAATAAAACTACTATGGTTGTATCGTAACACCTAATCACTTGCGGGGTAGGCAGCGTGAGCCGAGTGCGACTAGGTCCTTGTATACCAACTCGCTTCTTTAACATTCATAGCTCTTTTACCTATGACTCTTGACACCACATTCTACACTACCAATATGTTCGTAGTAGATGAGTCTTGGTGTTTCCCGGTTCCTGTATCATTCTACTATTGCGTTGTCTGTGTCTTCATTATTTCCTCTCGTATTCTTTCTAATTCTTTTTCTTTCTTTAATAGCCCAATGTAATATTGGCGAGTTGATAAATATTTGAAGTGGATGAAAGAGTTTACATGTGATCTCATTCACACCACAATCCTCTAGAGAATTGTTATTTGGCTGCGATTTTCTGCGAGATGGAGCTACTTCCCCAGACCTTACTTGCTTTGATGCACTCTACCTCTCATAAAAACACTCAGACCGAGGCAAACGGACATGCTCATACACACAAATGTTTGCCGTGTGTGGGTGTCGAACCCATGAACATCGGTGTCAAAGTAGCGTAACAACGCGTTTCGCCACTGCGCCACCGAGTTCCTAATATACCTATCTATCAATCTACAACTTGACACCAAATCCCTTGCGGGTTAGGCAGAGAGAACCGAGCGCCACGTGACTCGTTCCTTGCATACCTCACTCGCTTCCTTAGCATTCATTGCGCTTCTCATGCACGCTCGTCGGTTTCTAGGGCTCCTGACATCACCTTCTGATAGAACACGACCAATTTGGTCATGGTAGGTAAGTCTTGGCCTTCCTCGGATCCTACATCCTTCCAATTTTGCATTGTATATCTGCTTCGTCATTCTTTCATCCTGCATTCGATCTACATGTCCGAACCAACGGAGCATGCCTCTTCTTATTTTAACACCGACGCTCTCCTTCAGACCAACTCTGTTTCTAATATCATTGCGAATACGGTCTACAAGCGTTACGCCACAAATTTTGCGCAACGCTCGCATTTCGACGGCGTTTATCCTACTTTCAAGCTCTCTCTGCCATACCCAGCTCTCGCTTCCATAAGTAAGCGTTGGGACCAGCACTGCATTGTGTACAGCGAGCTGTGCCTTCTGGCTCAAGTTTTTACTGCCAAGAAGTTTTCCCAACGCTCCATTCACACTATTGCCAGCACACACTCGTCTTTCCACATCTGCGGTGTACCTTACATGACTGCTGAAAGCGCATCCAAAATATACAATGTCATCCACTTGTTCCAACACTTCATCATCAACTGTGATCCTTATATTGGTTCTGGTTTCTTCTCTTTCAAATACCACTATCTTTGTTTTCTTCGCATTCATATACCTACATTGTTTGTTTAGTGGTACAAGTCACACGGAGACCTATAAACATTGTAAACCTGGGTACGTATGGCGGACCTAGATTCGATAACATAATTTGCGAACCCAGGGCCGCCAATATATCCATGATTAGGTCTCGTGCGAGCGGAAAGGGATGTTGTCAGCTTCGTTACAAACTCGGTAGCGAAAATACAACATACAGTGTACTGATTTCTTTTTATACAACATCGGGAGGCATACGAGCATACAGCCCACCTGATGTAAAGATACACCAGACCCTATCAACGCTTGTAATATATTAAGTATCACTTGCGCGATGCCTCCTCTGCTTCTAACACAGCAACTCCTTATGAGCTTACTGGTGACCTCACTCACACAACAACCCTATAAGGAGTTGTTATTTGGCTGCGGTTTTCTGCTAGGTGGAAGTACTTCGCCAGAATTTGCTTTGATGCGCCCTACCTCTCTTAAAAAACCCAGACTAAGACAAACAGACATGTTCATGCACACAAATGTTTGCCTTGTGTCGGAATCGAACCCACGAGCGTTGGTGGCAAAGTCGCGTCATTCATGACTGAGCCACAGAGCTCGACAAACGTATCCACACTGATATGAAACAATTAACGTAAGTTATAGATAATTGGACTTTGCTAAGTCCGCTGCCAATGCAACATAACAACAGAGCAATGTTGCGTTTATCAATATTTATATTATGAAGAGTTTTATTGCGGTTCCGTTTTACCCTTTGGGTACGGAACCCTAAAAAACACTCTTCCGCTCTAATATTAGTATAGATATATATTTAGGTTATTATTATAATGGGCTTGTAGGTATTTTAGTACAAATAATTATTGTAAGTGTATTACCAGTAATAAGCTTATCCGATCGAAAGCTTTTATCAACATTATCGTATGCATTATTAATAATTCATATAATCCTTCGACCGCGTCTCGAATTATTATAATAGTGATGCGGACAAAAATCTATGCGTTCCAATCTACCAATAGTACATATAATAAGCGTCCCAATCTCGACGACCTCGATGGCGCAGTGGCGAAAAGTGGTGTTACGTTACTTTGACAACGCTTGTGGGTTCGATTCCCACACAGGACAAACATTTGTGCGCATGAACATGTTTGTTTGTCTTGGTCTGGGTGTTTTTGAGTGAGATAAGGCGCGCGATAGCAACCCGTCTCCCTTTCTTTCTCTCCCGACTTTAAACACAGAAAATCGTTGCCAAATAACAACTCCCTAGGCGGTGGCTTTGTTCGTGCGAGTGTGTGGGGTTATCAGTATGCTCCTAAGGAGTTCCTGTTTTAGTAACAGAGGTGGCATCGATACTATATGTGTCGCAGCCGTTAATTGGCTGCGGTAACAACTTTACATCAAGTAGGCCGTATGCTAGTATGCCTCCTGACATTCTGTAAAAATAAAAAGCCATCAATGCCAGTCATACTCGGGTTCCGTAAAAAAATATTTTCGCAAATATTATCACATTTTTTTTTTGATGTAACTTTTTTGCTGATTTTTAGGGTTCCGTACCCAAAGGGTAAAACGAAACCCTATTACTGAAGCTCCGCTGTCCGTCCGTCCGTCCGTCCGTCTGTCACCAGGCTGTATCTCTGGAACCGTGATAGTGAGACAGTTCAAATTTTTACAGATGATGTACTTCTGTTGCCGCTATAACAACAAATACTAAAAAATATAATAAAATAAATATTTAAGGGGGCTCCCATACAACAAACGTAATTTTTTTGCTCATTTTTGCTCGATATTGATAACAGCAACACGTAGACGCTTGAAGTTTTCACAGAATATTTAGTTATATATTCACTTTAAGAACAAATAATTAAATTAAAATAAAACAAATATTTAAGGGGGGCTCCCATACAACAAACTTGTTTTTTTTTTGGCCGTTTTTATAGATAATGGTACGGAACCCTTCGTGCGCGAGTCCTACTCGCACTTGGCCGATTTTTTTGCTACATGACGTTGCGTCTTACCAAATTTCATGATTCTATAGTATATAAAATATCTAGTGTTATTTTTGGATTTTTTTTTTCTATTGGATCTACCATTTTTTAGTTTATGTTTTTGAGGCAGGTTATAGAGTTTATTCAATATCACAATAAGACCTGTAAAGGCAGAGGAAAAAGAAAGAAAGTAAGAAAGAACGGATATATCCTGTATCCTGGCAACCCGTGGGATGCCAGGATACAGGATATATTCGTGTGTGTATCTATTTTGTATATGGTTGTCTATTAACTTCACGCCAAATCCCTTGCATGGTAGGTAGAGATAACCGAGCTTAGCTTCTTTAACATTCATTGTTCTTCTCTCTGGTTTCTAAGGCTCCTGACATCACTTTCTGTGAAAAACTTTTTTTTTATATGGTCGTGATTATATTTATTGATATTTTATTAGATAACAAAAGTAAAGCACTGAGACGCAAGATATAGTTTTTGGTGTTATATTTATTTTGTTATGCGAAATAAGTATAACTTCTTTCATTCATATAAATACAACTCTTTTCTAAATTTTTTTGAACGATATTCCCTCCACGTTGAAATTCAATTGGTCAGATCGTTGCATAGTGAAGCTCGGTGTTGCCAGGTTTAGCCGGGTGTATCACTAATTGAGAGAACAATTAGACGGGCCTGCCTTCATTAAAATAGGTTGTAATGAGGTAACCCTATCCCTTGAGGTACCTATACCTACCTGATGATCGAGGTACAGTAAAGGAATAAGTAAAGTCGACAAAGTTTTCTTTTTAGTTTTCAAAGTTTTATGTGAAGCTTGGTCTTAGGTCTGGACATAGTTTATTGAGGAAGAAACTTTTTTAAGAGCTTTTTTAGAGCTCTGCAAAGCTCGGGTGATGCCGCTGGTGTTTGGTAAATGTTTTCAGGTTACATTGACCTATTTAAATTAACTGGTATTAAATAATTATAATATGTTTTAAAGAAGTGAATAAGATGGGTAAGGACATTATGGGGGTCGGTTCTCTCTGCCTACCCCGGATCTCGCATATAAATATACATACATACAAATAATTAGAAAAATAAATAAACTTATAACGATCTTTACTTATTGCTCTCCGGCTTTTGCTTATATTTACTAACTAGCTGCTGCCCGCGGCTCCGCCCGCGTGGAGTCAAATAACGTAGCCTATGTGTTAATCCAGATCATAATTTATCTACCTGCCAAATTTCATTTAAATCCGTTCAGCCGTTTAAGCGTGAAAGAGCAACAAACATCCATCCATACATACAAACTTTCGCATTTATAATATTAGTAGGATTCATTAAAAATAGTTTCGGTTTGCTTCGTTGGTACGGACATGTAGAAAGAATGCCGCAAGAAAGAATTACAACAGATACACAAACGCGAAGGTAGAAGGATGTGGGAGCCGAGAAGGACTTAGACTTAGGTATCGACCATAAGGCGTGGTCAGGAGTATGAGATGAGCAAGAATTGTTAAAAAAGCGAATAAGGTATGTATAACCTAGTGATGTGTCACTCAGCTCTCTCTGCCTGCCCTGCAAGGGATTTGACGTGAAGTATACTACGTCGGGAGGTATACAAGCATACGGCCCACCTGATGTAAAGCGGGTACCGTAGCCTTTAACGCTTGCGATATATTAAGTAACGCTCGTGCGATGCCTCCTCTGCTGCTTACACAGCAACTCCTTGGGAGCTTACTGGTGACCTCACTCACACGCAGGAACACAACAACCCTCTAGGGAGTTGTTATTTGGCTGCGGTTTTCTGTGAGGTGGTGGTGCTTCCCCAGATGGACTGCTTTGATGCGCCCTACCTCTCTTAAAACGTCCAGACCGAGACAAACAGACATGTTCATGCACACAAATGTTTGCCTTACCACCGAGCTCGTCGATAGAGAGAATTGAAGATTTGTAATGAAAACTTGATCTATTTCTAAATTATATTAAATCAGTCTTACTTAGTCCGCTCTTTTGGACGTACTTGCACGAAATAATTAGTCGAATTAATTACCTAATCACGTACATCGGCTACTTAGGGTATAGTTTATTGAATTCGTGTCATAATTTAGTCGAGCGCAGTGGTAGAGTGGTTTGTGACGCTACTTCGACACTGTCACTCGCGGGTTCGATAACCACTTAGGACAAACATTTGTGTGCATGTACATGTCTGTTTGGCTTGGCCTGGGTGTTTCTAAGAGAGGAGATTTGTGCGTCAACGCAGCCCGTCTGCGGTCCCCACCTCACAGAAAACCGCAGCCAAATAACAACTCCCTGGAGAGTTGTTGTGAGAAGACCACTTTGGGAATCCCTGATTTAATGCGTCGCCGACGAGCCAATGTCAACAGCATACTTGTAGCTTCAAGTGTCACTTGAGTCGGCAGTGCCCAATAACTACCAATTCCTTTTTGACTCATCAGACAAACATATCCACACTGATATGAAACAATTAAAACAATTAACGAAAGTTATAGATAACTAGCTGCTGTCAAATAACGTAGTCTATGTGTTAATCCAGATTATAATCTATCTATGTGCCAAATTTCATTCAAATCCGTTCAGCCGTTTAAGAATGAAAGAGCAACAAACATCCATCCATACATACAAACTTTCGCATTTATAACACTAGCTGCTGCCCGCGGCTCCGCCCGCGTGGAGTCAAATATAGTTGCCTATGTGTTAATCCAGATTATAATCTATCTACGTGCCAAATTTCATTCAAATCCGTTCAGCCGTTTAAGCGTGAAAGATGAACAAACATCCATACATACAAACTTTCGCATTTATAATATTAGTAGGATTAGTAGTCTTGGACTTTGCTAAGTCCGCTGCCAACGCGACATAACTACAGAGCAATGTTGCATTTATCTATATTTATATTATGAAGAGTATTATTGCGCTGATCAGAGGGAGACTTTGTACAAAAGTCACCTGCTTGGGTACCTCTGTCCCACCTATTTCTACCGCCAAGCATTTATGTAGCTGTATTCCGGTTTGAAGGGTGAGATATGGCAGACAAATTACTGGGTACTGTGACGAAACAGCCTTAGGTCGCAAGATAGGCAGCGCGCGAGTGGTGTTGCGAGCGTCAATAGACTACGGTGACCGCTTACCATCTGATGCGGGCCGCTTCTTTGTTTGTAGTTGTATTAAAAAATCTTTGAATATGTCTTATGACAAGCTCCAGTGTGGAACCGAGCATGAACATGTGTATTTGTCTTGTACTGGGTGTTTTTAAGAGAGATAGGGCGCGTCAATGCAGCCCGTCTGGGGAAGTGCCTCCACCTCACACAAGGCCGCGGCTAAATAACAACTCCCTGGGGAGTTGTTATTTGGTGTTGCAAGCGTTAATAGGCTACGGTAACCGCTTTATATCAGGTGGTCCGTATGTCTGTATGCCTCCCGCCGTTGTATAATATATACATATATATATATATATATATATAGGCTGTTCAACATCACGATACGATCCTTAGAAGCTGAGGTAAAACAAAGAAAGTAGAAAGCAGTTCTTACGTGATACAAGCGAATGAAGTCAGGGGGTGTATCTAATCCTACATAAACGCTACATTGCCCTAAGGGTCTTTTGTATCAATCAAATATTCTCTGGCGAAAGGATATAAGCAGAAAATTAGACCTTAGCTTAACAATATGGACACAATGTTTGGTAAAGTTACGCACAATGATAATGAGGCACAAAAACACAGCATCCTTTCATTCGCATCATTATTTTTTACGGTTGGTTAACCGTCCCCCCCTCATTTGCTAATCTTTCTCATTTAAAAGGATGCTGAATATAAATTGTTGATAATTGCAAGAAACACTTACACCATTCGCCTTTGCGTTATCTTTTTTTTATACCACTAAGGTGGCAATCAAGCATACGGCCTGCCTGATGGCAAACAGTCACCGTAGCCTACTGAAGCGATTTTTTAATTTTTAACGTGTAATTTACATTCAACTGAAACATTGTTGGGTCGCCAGACGGATGTATTTTATTTAATTAGTGTCCAATATATGCACATTGTCTTTATGTTGTATATGTTTAGAAGATATGAGATATGATATGAGAGAGGGGAAACGACAGTTATTAGAATTAGAATAAAAAATTAGAATATCTCTTCGCGTACCAAGTTCGGCAACCCTATCTTTGTCGTACCATTAAAAAGTGGAACGCCTTGCCTGCACATGTGTTCCCTCCTTCCTACAATATGGGATCCTTCAAACGGAGCGTGAAAAAGCATTTTGCGAGTCAGCATGGCAGCGTCAACTGACAGGATACGGGATGTAGTATGTTGTCAGTTGCAGTTGCGATTTGGGCTCCTCTTTCGCTTACCATCAGGCAAAGAGGGGCCACTATGCTGAACTAATATATATAAAAAAAAAAGTTAGTTACCGGGTGAGTGAGAGTTGACACTTATCTCGCTAGTAAAATATTCGAGTCAGAAAAAGATATTATCGACGTCGAAATATATGAATATATACAATGGCATACGGCACGACCAGATATATTTATAATACGATAGATATATAATATATTTAGATGATATATTTACTGCCTACCCCGCAAGGGACCTGGCGTGAAGATATACATACATATTTAGAAGAAACAGAAGACAATGTTTGAAAAAAAGCTACGTAAATCTATTGAATGGTGAAAGGCATCTATACATTACATAAACGTTTATGTACAAATCCAAATATGTTTGAAAACTGCTGTCGTATTTTTTTTTCTAAATACAACGTCGGAAGGCGTACAAGTATACGGCCCCCCTGATGTAAAGCGGTTACCGTAACCTATCAACGCTTGTAATGCATTAAGTATCAGTCGCGCGATGCCTCCTCTGTTGCTATCACCGTAACTCCTTAGGAGCTTACTGGTGACCTCACTCACACGCAGGAACACAACAACCCTCTAGGGAGTTGTTAGTTACTCGTCTGCGTGGGTACCTCTGTCTCACCTATTTCTATCGTCAAGCAACTATATTTATATAGCTGTGTTCCGATTTGAAGGGTGAGATATGGCAGAGAAATTACTGTGAAGAAACATCCTTAGGTCACAAGATACGCGATTATCTTCCCCGTGATGTTTCGAACGTCAATAGGCTGCGGTGACGCTTACCATCTAGTGCGGGCCGCATGCTTGTTTGCCAATAAGTACTACTAACGTACTAAGATAAGTTACTATAGCTGCAAAAGTGTATCATTCTTAAGAAGGGGTTAGGTTTGTGTGGGCTTTAAACAGTCATATGCGAAGCACCAACCCCCCTTTGTGAGGGAGGCGAAAGAAACTGGGGTTCTAGCCTATCTGTACTATACATCTCATGAGAACAACTCTCATGAAATGTAAAATAATATGTAAAGTGCAGGTAAAGGGGAAACCATGCCCAGCTAATTGAATCATGTGTACTCATTAACCTGCAGTCTGATTTTTACACGACCACAGCAATAAATCACTTGACGTCACATGAACCCCCCACTCAAGAAACCGTGTTTTTGCACCTAAATATATCACCGAGTCGACCAATGGGAGGATATTTTAACCAATGGGCCGATAAGTGACGGGTTGTTGATTCGTGAACTAACCAATAGGAACAGTGTGTTCTACTTTACCGACCGACTCGTAGCGGTGCGTTAATTTACTACGCAAAATCATGTCATTATGCGTAGGTAATTTCATTCGTGAGCAAAACCAAGGGAAATGGTTGTGGATTTAGTATTCGAGCTATTCGAGCCTGTTGACCAATGGTCGAGGACCTCGGTTGAGAGCTCGATGGTGTCGTTGCGCGTGTCATACTAACCGAACACGCAGGCTATGCAACGTCGACCGCAGCCTGTATATGGATGGGTTTATCTATCTCGAGTTTCTCCGTGCTTCGGAGGGCATGTTAAGTCGTCGGTCCCGGCTGTTGTCGGTAGATGACAGTCGTTAAGCTAAGTCCGTGGCCCTCGGGCGGCTTGGAAACACTGGCCTCCGCCAACCCGCATTTGAGCAGCGCGGTATGCCGTATCCCTGCAGTGGGATGAGTAAGGGTTGATGTGGTGGTGGTGGAAGCCGATAAGAGCTGCAATTTTGATCTGTGAAGAAGCCAATAAGAGTTGCGCTTTGGTTCTTCACGGGTTTTTTTTCATGGACGAGTAATACGGTATAGGGAGCTTATATCACTTTACATTAAGTCGGCCGTATGCATGTATGACTCTCGACGTACAAAAAAAAAAACAAAAATCTATGGAAAAAAAAACAACTATAATGCGACTGAAAAATATTCTTTTTCTTTGCTACTTAAGCCTAAGGTTATTTAGCGAAGACATTATTTTTTAACCGACTCCAAAAAAGGAGGAGTATTTTTTTAATGTTTGTTACTTCATAACTCCATCATTTATAAACCGATTTGAAAAAAACTTTTTTTATTTGAAAGAGAATAATCAGATTGGTCCCATTTTTTTTTCATATCATAAAATTCAGTTCTGATAGTGGGGTTCATGAAGATTTGAGAAACCTCCTCATATATCACAGGCACACATACCTATAACGATTTCGGTATTTATAGCAAACAAAAAAAATATATCGAGAATTCGCATTCAGAAGTATCATTTGTTTAGTTAAATAGAGCTGGTAAAGATGGCCATCGTAACTTATCAATGTTGAGCTGAAGACAGATTGCGTAGCCTTATCATTTCCACCAATGATCTGTCGTCGGGTGGCCGATTCAATAATTTGTTGCCGTCTAAATCTGACAAAACTACCGATGGAGACGGTATTTTTTTGTTAAAATTTTTACATGTAGCGACTTTTTCAGACTTCCACAACCCAAAGGGAAAACCTGGACAGTTACTCTTGACGCTAATTCTAATGACAATCCAATTCCAATGTCAAAGTTTTCGATCATATTTTATAATCGCGACCACAATTTGGTCAACATGCTATTGAATCTTATTATTAGTACCTAAACGAACAATCGAGGATGAAGATCAACTTTGCCGCTCCTGGCGTGATCCAAGAACTTCATTCCAATACCGATTTATCGGAATTGGGTGGCTCGGTGGCTCAGTCGTGAATGACGCGACTTTGACACCAACGCTCGTGGATTCGATTCCAACACAAGGCAAACATTTGTGTGCATGAACATGGCTGTTTGTCTTGGTCTGGATGTTTTAAAAGAGGTAGGGCGCATCAAAGCAGCCCGCCAGGGGAAGTACCCTCCACCTCACAGAAAACCGCAGCCAAATAACAACTCCCTAGAGGGTTGTTGTATTCCTGCGTGTGAGTGAGGTCACCAGTGAGCTCCCAATGAGTTGTTGTGTAAGCAGCAAAGGAAGCATCGCGCGAGTGATACTTAATATATCGCAAGCGTTAATAGGCTACGGTACCCGCTTTACATCGGGCGGGCCGTATGCTTGTATGCCCCCCGACGAAGTATAAAAAAAAAGAGTGACCCTACTCTAATCTCTCTTAGGTGAATTCACACGGTCTTCTCCTATCCTCGTCGTATCCTCACGATGTTTTTCTTCACCGTCGAGCAATTGATAAATATGTACATAAATCCGAAAACAAGAATTTAGTGGAATCGAACCGGGGACCAGTTAGCCAATAGACAGGTTTCTTATCCATTGAGCTATTACTGCTTTGAACTGAAAAATATTATAAACAATTAACAAATCTCTTGAATTCGCAAATCCCAAACTAAATCTTGTCTATAGCCGAAAGATAAACTGCCCCAAATTGCGGTGTTCGCATTGATTTGTTTATCACACGTCCCGCCATCTTGATAATGTTGTTAATACTTTATATGTGAATAAAATACATCGCTCGTGACCTAATTCTTAACTAATTCTCAAGGGTACGACGTGAAGAATCCTTAACCAGATGGAGAATTCGTTACACAAATAAATAGTTCACATGGGTAGTAACGCCTGTAAAAATATACACACAAAATACGTGATTGATTAGATCATAGTTCTAATTATATTAGGGGTTAAAGTATGAAATTGCCGATTTGTACTGAAAAATTAAAACTTCTTTTTCTAAGATGTAACAACATATTTGATTAATCACAATATTTGCCCTCATTATCTATATTGCTGCCGTCTAATTGAAAGTTTATTTATGCCTTTGCGATAGAACTGTGGGGATCTAGATTCGACAACCTGCGTGAAAGCATTTTGTACTGCCTCCTGGGAAGAACATTTTTTACCACGTAGAAAATTGTACAAATCACGAAAAAAATGGTAGTCAGTTGGAGCAACGTCTGGCGAATGCGAATAATGACGTATGGTTACTAACAGCAGCTCCTGAAGAGTTACAACGGTTTCTCGTGCAGTGTGAGGTCTTGCGTTACCATGCAGCAATAATGGTGAAGATCGATTCACAATCCGGGCCGGTTCGCTGCCAGTTTGGCCATCATTGTTCGAAGTTCAGCACAGTAAACATGTGCTGCTATTAAAATACCTCATAGTTATCTTGTGAAAAATGTTTCACTCGAAAATCTCACACCATGAAGGTACAATGTCAATTCAAAGTATCTATTACTATAAAACGGCAATTTCATACTTTAACACCTATTATTTCGAGAGTGGTGGCACAGCGAACCGTCCGAGGAAGTACCTCCAATTCAAAGAAAACAGCAGCCAAATAACAGCTCCCTAGAAGAGTCGTGTTTGTGTGAGTGAGGTTACCAGTAAAGCCCTAAGGAGTTGCTGTGTTAGCAGCAGAGGGGGCATCGCGCGAATGATACTGAATGTATTGCAAGCGTTTATAAGCTTCGGAAACCGTTTTACATTAGATGGGTCGTATCCTAGTATGCATATATATTCACCTTTTCATTCTTCTTTATAAAAATTCTTCTTCTTGAGTGTTATCCCATTACCATTAGGACTGACGTGGTTCGCTATCTCTAAGCCTAAGGATTTGGCGAAGATAAGATCTTGACACGGAGCGACTGCCGTCAGGGCCTCCACAACGCAGAGGGAAAACCAGACCGTTCCTAGGTTGGTAGGTGGTCTTTCGAAATTGTCTTGGACGTGCGGGTTTCCTCATGATGTTTGGCATCACCGCCGAGCCAGTGATAATTACAAATATGTACATTAATCCGAAATCACCAATTTAGTGGTACACGCCAGGGTTTGAACTGGGGACCAGTTGGTCAATTCACGACAATCAGGTTCTTTTTAATACAATGCCGTGAGGTAAACAAGCATACCGCCCACCTGATGTAAAGTGGTTTCAATTAAATGCTCGCATTACAGGACGTATCGCTGGCGCGTTGTCCCACCTGTTGTTAACTGCAATTGTATATAAGCTACACTGTTGACCTCACTCACTCGTAGGAACATAAGAACTCCCCAGGTAGTTGTTATTTGGCTGCGATTTTCTGTCGAGTCGAGGTACTTCCCAAGTCGGACTGTTTTGACGCGCCCTACCTCTCTTAAAATGTTTTGCTCATGGAAAATAAAGATTTGCAACATCTACGTCAATTTTACTTTCGAATTATCAAAGGAATCATGGGTAACTTAGAACTTGGGTAGTATCTATACATATAAATAAAATTGGAGTGTCCGTTTGTAATATTAAAATAACCGCTTTTTATTAAATGCATATGGATGTATACACGGTACATTATATCAAAAGGAATATTTTTACAATTTTTGTCTGTCTGTCTGTTTGTTCCGGCTAATCTCTGAAACGGCTGGACCGATTTTGACGGGACTTTCACTGGCAGATAAATGCGGTAATAAGGAGTAACTTAGGCTACTTTTATTTTAGAAATTTTACTTATTTTTACTAATATAAATAAATAATAAAAAAATAACTATTCCACGCGGACGAAGTCGCGGGCACAGCTAGTTTTGAATAAAAGTAATATGATATACAATACGATAATACCAATGAGAGCACTGATAGCTTAGTGGATAAAGAACCACCCTACATATACTGGTATTGGTTCAATTTCGGTAAGTATAGGCATTTCGGATTTATGAACATACTAGTTGTGCTCGCGACTTCATCCACATGGAATTTAACAAAAAGTTATTGTTCAGTTCGCAGAGTTTACGATAACTTATTAATAAGCAGAGTAAAATAGCGAACAGCAAAATAATAATAGATATGTATTACGTACTTCGTCTGCTCGGAATAGTATTTTTTTTTTATTATTTATTAATATTAAAAAGAAACAAAATTTCTAAAATAAAAGTAGCCTAAGTTACTCCTTATTACATCAGCTATCTGCCAGTGAAAGTCCCGTCAAAATCGCTCCACCCGTTTCAGTAATTAGCCGGAACCAACAGACAGACAGACAAAAATTGTAAAAATATTCATTTTGGTATATACGGTACATATACCAAAATGTACATTTTTACAATTTTTGTCTGTATATATAATATACATCCATATGCATTTAGTAAATATTACAAACAGACACTCCAATTTTATTTATCCGTATACATTTGTAATTATCACTTGTTCGGCGGTGATGGAAAACATCGTGAGGAGATCAGCACGTCCAAGAAATTATATTTCGAAAGACACGTGACCTAACTTAAGAAAGATCCAATGTTACCTCAGGGTCGTGGCGATCTGACAGCGGTCGCTCCATGTAAAAGTTAGTTTCTTCGCCTAATCCTTAAGCTTAGTGGACCACGTCAGTCCTAATAGATTTGATAATAATATTACTAATTTTATACGACATCCGTTGGCATACTAGCATACGGCCCACCTTATATAAAACAGTTACAGTCGTCAGAGGACGGTAGTTGCTCCATGTAAAGATCAGTATCTACGTCAAATCGTTAAGCTTAAATTGATCCAGCGAATCCATTGATTGTAACTGACATTGTTCTTACTCTTTGCCATTAAGTCATGTCTAATAGAGTATACATTACTTTCTGAGTCAACAACAGTGCGCCATAATAGTTTTCGAAACCAGCATACGATATTTTAGTCTCAGTACGCAATAAAGTCTAATTTTAAGGTTGTTTATAATGCGATCACACGTAAAATCCCTTGTTGCGTGTGCCCACAGCATAACTTCTTGCTTTATTTATACCGACAGGCGACAGGAATAAAAAGAACTACTATGTATATATTGTATGTACTAAGGTTATACGAAGGTCAGTTGCATGTCTTGGGTGTTTGAATATACTTCGTCCGGCCGTAAGTTCTGTTACTAATGAATATGCGTTTATTATTTCATGAAGTAATGTAATCTTAACCTTCCTATACTCGCGCGTTGGTCTGTGAGACCTACGAAACACATTTTTGTAATTATTTTTATGCAGGTAAATCCTAAGAAGTCGAGTTCCTTGCTAGCTCCCGGATTTGTGGCTAACTTCATTTTAGTGCACGCCGCGCGTTCAGGCGAAAAATACTTTTGTTTGGAACATGCTGTAACCGTATGCCCTGATTGTTATGGTGAGGTTCAAAACTAAGCCAAACATAGATATATATGTCCTTTAATATGTTTATTATTATTATTCAGAAGTTTATTTTGTTTTTAAAACGAAGTTCAGATTTTAATTTTGTTTTCCTAGTACTTAAGAAAAAATCTCAAATTCGAAGACTGATTTGTGATAGACTATAAGTCAGTAAAATAATTAATAAATTAAGTATTATTTATACTATTTTGTTTCATTACATCCTAAATTTTGAAATAATAGTAATAGTTTTTGGGCTTCTTAGTAAAAAAATATGTTGTAGCGGTATAAACTATCGGCCTGTGACGTGCGCGAGTAT
Source organism: Pyralis farinalis (assembly GCA_947507595.1). Taxonomy (NCBI): domain Eukaryota; kingdom Metazoa; phylum Arthropoda; class Insecta; order Lepidoptera; family Pyralidae; genus Pyralis; species Pyralis farinalis. The sequence goes on from OX382265.1 coordinate 37,203,755, forward strand.
AGGTGTTACAAAAATTGGCGCGAGTATAGGAAGGTTAATAAAACTTATATGTACATATTTAAAGAAAGTCTCTGTAAAAAATTAAAAAAAAGATTCTTTTCGAAATGGCTTTGATACATGCCTTTAATCTGTCTGGCCACGATTCTATGGATTTACTCACTGTTTCCATGGGAAATTTAGCCACTGCTTGCTCCAGAGATTTCTTAAGAGACACAATTTCGAGCAGGCTATGTCCTCTAAAACTGACCATAATTTGTAGTCTAAGGGGTTCAGATCTGTGCTAGACGAGGGCCAGTCTTCAGCTCTTATAAAGTCCGGAACGTTGGTTTCGTGCCCGGCTTGGGTAGTTCGTGCCTTGTGGCCAGGTGCATAGTCCTGCTGGAAACTCCACGGTACATTTTTGAAATGTGTATTGCTGAAAAGTTTCACAACACGATCCAAGACAGTCTCTTGACACACTTTGGCTGAAGTCTTCACTCCTTTTTCACGTAAAAAGGCTTTATATGATAAAAGCTTTATAAGAAGGCCAAGACTTACCTACCATGATCAAATTGGTCGTGTTCTATCACAAGGTGATGTCAGCAGCCCTAGAAACCGGTGAGCGTGCATGAAAAGAGCAATGAATGTTAAAGAAGCGAGAGTGAGGTATGTAATGATCAAGTCACGTGGCGCTGGGTTCTCTCTGCCTACCCCGCAAGGGATTTGGCGTGAAGTTATAGATAGACAGATAGCTATATTGAATATAATCAAGACTAATCCTGTCAGCGGCGAAATTTATCAGCTGAAGACCATTAAATATTTACCCCATTGAGCTTGTCTGTATATTGATGACATTTATTATTGGAATGTAGGCCATATGCAAACCGTCCTAGCAAAATTAGGACTTCGAAGCTATCGTTGAACATTTCATCACATTTGGTGACTAACATGGTTTGATTGTTGGCATGGCCAATTCAATGAGATTGGCTTAATAAGCGTCTCGTGAGACAGTAAAGCATATTTCTGCTTTATGACCAATGTGTGTGGGTACAGTCGCTTCAAAATAACTTACTATTATTCTTCGGCATGAGATATAGATATTTATACAACCTAAGTATTGCTGTTCAGAAGAGTTTCAGATAAATAAATGGACGCCCATGGATAGGCCGCGGTCGACTTTACTTGACTTGCGTGTGTGTAGCTCCCATGCATAATGATTTCGAGTTTTCTTTGAATAACACAATACAATACAGAGCGACGTAGAATATAAAATATTAGCAAAGGTTTTTCTCTTTGCTTATCTTGAATTCCACAAAAAATTTAACCACTTGAGTTTTCTCGTAAAATAAGTACCTATAGAAGTACGCTATTTTTTTTTATTCAGTTATTTTTTGGATTTATTATTATTATTTTAAAAAAAGAACAGAATTTTAATATATATAGAAATAAAGTAAACAAACTACTGAAACAAAATTGCTATTATTCAGTCGGAGAGTTCATGTCTGATAGGAGTCTCGGAAAACATGTGATTGTTTGGATTTTCGATACCAATGTAGTAAAATTGACAAGTAAAAAACACAATGTACCTACTGTACCGAAATTGCCATACCCTACCAGGGTCCATGTTTAACTGATAAGAAATAGATAATTGTCTGTAACTGTCTATAAACATGTGCAATAAAATAAATAAATAAATTTAAAACTTAGAACAGTAAAATGTATGATATTTTTAACCTCTGCAAATAGAACCGAGCACCAGACGACGAGGATCTTACACACATCAATTCAATTCATTTATTTCATAACAATAAAATATTGTGATGAAAATACATGCATCTACAATTGTACAATTTAAAAATGTCACAATTACATTATAAATAATTACAAATATACACACAATTAAATACAATACGAAATGTTCAATACTATTCAAACAATGTCAGCACGCGTCATTCAGATATTCGTCAACGGAGCAGTAGCACTTTTTCAATAAAAATTGTTCGCTCGCTACTTCCACATTCATAACTCTTTTCGTTTGCCAGTTGGTAAGGCTCCTGACATCAGTTTTTATAAATCACGATCAATTTGGTCATGGTAAGTCAGTCATAGCCTTACACGGCTCCTTTGTCCTTCCACTTTCGCATTGTATATCGAAATAAATATAGAATTAATTATAAACCCTATATGTTGGACTAATTTACTGCCACTGTCATATTTAGCTAAAAAATCATATTAGTACAGGCCAAATTACAACACAGTGCAAGCGTTTAAACTTTCTAAAACCTTTTCAAAAAATGCTAGGCGACATTACGACAATGCGAAACTCGGAGTAGCCCAACTATGCAGGACGTAAAAGCAGCTAAAAGCGCTTTAGCAAAAAGCCGTGATATATAGCGTAAAAATCATAGAGAAAGTTGCCAACATTTTTTCATCCCTCTATATCACTTTCAATTATTAGTACTTTCCCTGTCGTTCAAACGATGTACTCTTTTTCGTAGCGTATCTTAGCACCGATCGCTTCAGGATTTGGCGAAGATATCTGTACATAGAACATCTCCCATGAGACCTCCACAACTCAGAGATAAAATCAGAAATTTCTTACACATCTTTCGATATATAATTTTTTGGGACGTGCGGGTTAATATCACAAATAGGGACATAGGCTCTCTAAGTGTATTTTACCGCCTTTACCATGACGAGTGCTCTGAAGAACTGTTTTCCCTTATACCACCCTCACCTTTCCGTCATAGAACCACACGTGCGGGCTTGCGATGTCATCGTTCCACTGTTGAGAATATCTCTTCGCGTACCAAAAAGTTCGGCAACTCCTATCTTTGTCGTACCATTAAAAAGTGGAACGCCTTGCCTGCACATGTGTTCCCTCCTTCTACAATATGGGATCCTTCAAACGAAGCGTGAAGAAGCATCTTGCGGGTCAGCATGGCAGCGTCAACTGACAGGATACGGTGTAGTATTTTGTCAGTTGTAGTTGCGATTTGGGCTCCTCTTACGCTTACCACCAGGCAAAGAGGAGCCACTATGCTGAATTAATATAAAAAGAAAACCGAGAACATAAGATCCATACAATTGACATAGGACCTCAAAATTCAGAAAGACGTAAGGTGTAACTAAAACTTTACTTCTTTGCGAATTTTGTTATTCTACATCAAGGAATATACTCGTATATATTACTAGCTACTCGACCCAGCTTCGCACGGGTGATCCAATCGTTACCAAACTTCACAGGATCACCTGCTGGGCTAACCTGAAGATTCACTGAAAATTTCACCAAAATCTGCCCAGCCGTTTTTGAGTCCATAGAGGACATACAGACAAACATTCATTTATATATATATAAGGAAAGATTATTTTACCTTTCTGTGACTAAGTATTATGTACATAAAATGTTATATTTACAAGTACGGAAATAGGCCATATTTTTTTATAAAATGTGCCATGAGAATTAAGTACGTTCTGGCAACGGAGGTAAAGAATGTAAACAAACATTCAACGGTGCACAATATTATTTATATTGTATTGAGTTTAATAGCCTTCTCCCGCCTAGCATTACCACCACTGTATACGAGCTCGGTGGCTCAGTCGTGAATGATGCGACTTTGCCACCAACGCTCGTGGGTTCAATTCCCACACAAGGCAAACATTTGTGTGCATGAACATGTAAGTTTGTCTTGGTCGGGACGTTTTAATAGAGGTAGGGCGCATCAAAGCAGCCCGTCTGGGGATGTAGCTCCACCTCACAGAAAACCACTGCCAAATAACAACTCCCTAGAGGGCTGCTGTGTTCCTGCGTGGGAGTGAGGTCACCAGTAAGCTCCCAAGGAGTTGATGTGCAAGCAGCAGAGGAGGCATCGCGCGAGTGATACTTAATATATCGCAAGCGTTAATAGGCTACGGTATCCGCTTTACATCAGATGGGCCGTATGCTTGTATACCTCCCGACGTAGTATAAAAAAACCACTAGGCTAATCACTTCTCTTTTATTTAATATAACTTATTATGTATTTACTTTAATAAAATTAGTTAAAAGTTGGAACCCGACTTCGACAAAAACTGCCCCACTGCCAAAGGATTTGAACTTACAAGACTTGTACTTAACTCTAGACCCAATACATATGCATGAAAAAAGGAATATATGAAATATGGCATCGTTTCACAACTAAATTCGATCTCCGCCCCAAAAATAGAATCCGTCAACTTCCTTACAATTGACCACAAAAGTATTCTTATGTAGCTGACTGTACAGTTTGGCATCTGAAATATGATCTAGGCTAGTAAAACTGCCGCATTCGTTATAGAAATAGACCTTCATAACTTACGCAATTGTAAATTTAAAGTTTTGTAATTTATGTACATACGAGTATTTACACACACCAAGTACTCGCCACAACACTAACCATGTTTTAAAAGTTAAGATCAATCTATATTATGTCATTCAGAAAGTGCGGAGCTACCTGCTACAGTCACAATATACTTAAAAGGTGATTCCGTCAACTTGATTTCACTCGAAAGAATGAATAAACATATTTTTATTGTATGTATGTATGTATATCTTCACGCCAGGTCCCTTGTATGGTAGGCAGAGAGAACCGAGCGCCATAAGACGCGGGCCTTACTTACTTCACTCGCTTCTCTAACATTCATTGCCGGTTCCTGGGGCTCCTGACATCACCTTCTGATAAAACACGATCAATTTGGTCATGGTAGATTAGTCTCGGTCTTCCTCGGCTCATATTTTAACTTATTTAGTTTATTTATATTTCTCATTATCACTTGCACGGCGGTGAAGGAAAATTCGCGGATACAAGAAATTATATTTCAAGAGACGTCTGATCTGACCTCACCTCCCCCTTAGCACCGTACTCATTCGTAAAGGCATGACAATCCTGCTGGGAATCGTTTTTAGGCAGCCAGCCCTTCAAGGTGGAGGTGATTCCCCAGTAGGATAGTACCTCTGTATTTCTAATTTATGTTACGTAAAATATCGTTTTGCCTTTTTGACAACTTTTGTATGCGATTCCATGCGATATTGATAAAAGATAAAAAAAAGATAAAAATCATTTATTTGCCATTAGACCCTTACGGGCACTTAGACACGTCTTACATTCTTTAAATTAAATCATATTGTATCTTAATAATTTTCCAGTTTTTTTTTTTTACTTTTAATCTCTCTTTTTTAATCTACCAGCATTTCGAAAATGACCATTGGCGAAGAAGAAATGCCAAAAGAAACTTGCCAATATGGGTCTTTTTTTTCCATCATTAAAATATATTACAATAAATATATGTGAGTGTACATATAGTGAAATCAAGTGGTACAATTAAAGATATATTAATACATGTGCTGAATCATTTCCAAGCATCTCTATCAGTTAGATATTCATCGATTCTATAATAACCCTTCCTGCACAGAGTATTTTTGATGTACCTTTTGAACATATTCTCAGGCAAGGACAGAACTGTTTCAGGTAATTTATTATAGAATCGAATACAATTTACAATAAAAGATCTACTAGTCTTAGCAAGTCGATGTACAGGCATACGCAATCTATTCTTACTTCTAAGATTTTCACTAAATTTAGAAAATGACTCTATATTTTTACGAGCATACATTATATTCTCATAAATATACTGAGAGGTAACCGTGAGGATATTTATTTCTTTAAATAGTTCTCTAAGAGATTCCCTGGCGCCCATGTTATAAATAGAGCGGATGGCTCTCTTTTGTAATATAAAAACAGTTTCAATGTCAGCCGCTTTTCCCCACAACAGTATACCATACGACATAATGCTATGAAAGTAGCTGAAATAGACTAAGCGCGCAGTAGCCACATCCGTCAATTGTCTAATTCTCCTAACCGCATATGCGGCGGAGCTGAGCTTACTGGTCAGTTTTTTTATGTGGGGGCCCCACTGCAATTTGGAGTCTATTGTAATTCCAAGAAATACAGTATCATTAATAAATTCTAGTATATTATTGTTAATGAAAACTTCTGTATTGGCAGAAGGCACATTTGGTAGACTAAATTTTATACATTTGGTTTTGGTTGAATTTAATAAAAGATTATTACATGTGAACCAATTTACAATGGCAGATAGAACACTATTTACATTGTCAATATTTTCGCACCGGCGAGTAACATTAATATTGACTTTGGTAATTCAAGAATTTAATTTTATCTTTCTGTATCTCACGCATATAATGTTACCACGGTACCTGCTTAAGATCAATCAGGCCGTATTCTTGTTTCACACCATAATACGGGCAGGGGTAAGGAGTATAAAAAAAGTCGGCAACTGAAATACACGTGAAGGAAAACTGAAGCCAAATAACTTCTTGAATGGTTTTTAATCCTCAAGGTTCTGAGAAGTTGCTGTTTTAGCAGCGGGGCTGGCAACACATGGCTGATACTCCCCGATGTATAAAAGAAGAGTGTCTCATCGTAAAAGCTCTACGTATATATGAGTGTAAAAGTTCTGCTCGGGAACGTATAACGAAAATCCTTCTAAATAATGGTACATCATATCAGCGTTGAAGGCGATATTCCCCGCAAAAGTTCCCTGAACGACGGGCCACATTAGCTTGCGGTGCTCGTCGCCCGCTCCACTTGGCGGATCAAATCGGACTAAGTAGAATTGCGATGGAATCCCCCTCGTTCGCACCCCGCCCTCCCTAATTGCGGCTCCATTCCGATTTATTTGAGAATCATGACCTTGTGCTAATGACATTTTATGGTGTGACGCTGCCTTTATTTTCTTACAAATTGTCCTGAGATTATAAAGTGTTCTCAGTGTCGGATTGTGTAATTTGTGACTCGAATATTAATTAATCCGACGCCAAAAGGAGGTTAAAAGGTATTGTGAAATAGTATATATATTGGCAAGTTTCTTTCGGCATTTCTTCTTCGCCAATGGTCATTTGAAATGCTGGTAGATTAAAAAAGAGAAAACTTAAAAAAAAAAAATGATAATATATAATATTGAAAATGTAAGACGTGTCTAAGTGCCCGTGAGGGTCTAAAGGCAAATAAAGAATTTTTATCTTTTATCTTTTTTTAGTGAATATTTTGAATATATTTTTTTTTTATACTACGTCGGGAGGCATACGAGCATATGACACACCTGACGTGAAGCGGGTACCGTAGCCTATTAACGCTTGCGATATATTAAGCATCACTCGCGCGATGCCTCCTGTGCTGCGTACACAGCAACTCCTTAGGAGCTTACTGGTGACCTCCTGGGAACTACCCCTACCTCACTGAAAACCGCAGCCTAATAACAACTCCCTAGAGGGTTGTTGTGTTCCTGCGTGTAAGTGAGGTCACCAGTATGCTCCCAAGGAGTTGTGTAAGCAGCAGAGGAGGTATCGCGCGAGTGATACTTAATATATTACAAGCGTTAATAGGCTACGGTAGCCGCTTTACATCAGGTGAACCGTATGCTTGTATACCTCCCGACATAGTATTAAAAAAAAATTGCTCTGTATTACCAGCGTTTTCTTAAATTTTAAATACATACATGATGAGAGATTTGAAGTAATGACCATATGAATCATCATTTTTTAGAGTTCCGTACCCAAAGGGTAAAACGGAACCCTATTACTGAGGCTCCGCTGTCCGTCCGTCCGTCCGTCCGTCTGTCACCAGGCTGTATCTCATGAACCGTGATAGTTAGACAGTTGAAATTTTCACAGATGATGTATTTCTATTGCAGCTATAACAACAAATACTAAAAAATATAATAAAATAAATATTTAAGGGGGCTCCCATACAACAAACGTGACTTTTTTGCATTTTTTATAGATAACGGTACAGAACCCTTCGTGCGCGAGTCCCACTCGCACTTGGCTGATTTTTTGTATGACTGGTGTGAACTGCAAAACAGAGGGAATTATAAAAATTTATATTTTTATTCGCATTTCAAATAAACAACAATTTCAAGAAACTCTACATGTTACATATAATAAACAGACTTATTTAGTAAAGAATTTAGATTTAAGATTTTATACAACTAAACTATTTTTTTTATCAAATAGATATTTGGTAAAATTCTACTAATTAGTGGAATTTACATATATCCACGGGCAAAATTCCTTTTAGAATATGTGTCTAAACCTAAACATTTACTAAGATTGACTTTACAATTACATGAGAACAGTCGCAGTTGATAGGTTCATAAATGTTTTGCGATTCACAACTATTTTCTGTATCCTGCTTTATTTTTAACTAGCTCTTACCCGCGGCTTCGCTCGCATTGATAAAGAATATATAGATATTTTTAATGAAAAATATCCTATTTTACTTCTGATACCCCCAAGAATATGTGTACAAAGTTTCATGATGATCGGTTGAGTAGTTTTCGCGTGAAAGCGTAACAAACAAACGGACATTCACATTTATAATATTAATTATAATAATTATAATATAATATATATATTATATTATTATTATTTATCTTTCTACTCACGGGTATTAATCCCGGTCATTTGATAGGCTTGCGCGGGGATAAAGATCCAACGCGTAGAGGCCCCTTAGAAAAGATTGTATGTAATGTTGTACACCTGCCGTAATCCGCTCCAGGGGATATCAATGGGGCAATATACCAATGAACAGGCCACGGCAGGTATTGGGACTATTGGAAATATGTCGGGAAAAAGTGGGCTATTAAAGTGAGATTTGGAGGTATTATTAGAACCGGGCTATTGCAGAAGAGGGACGGACACCTGCCATAACTATCATATCTGACTGTTACTTTTGGCAGGCGGTGGCTCGCCACTCACTAGATGGACCCCCGAAATGCCAGAGATAGTCGGCCGGGGGCATATATTATATATTATTATTATTATTAAGTAGGATAGTCAGAATACAGTTTCCCACTATTGAATTTGTAATTAACACTAAGAATCATAGTCACTGTTTAGAGCTCAAAGTGTAAAACTTTAAATGAATCGAAGCGAGAAAGTTATGAAGTTTATCACATCATAACTTCACGAACTGGGAATTATGATTTATTTCGAAGGGAAGCGCTGTGCTGAAGCGCGAGTGATACTTAGTGTTTTTAAGCGTTCATAAGTTCCAGTAACCACTTTACATGAGGTGGGCGTTATGCTTGTGTGCCCCTACATCTTTCGGGTTCTTTACAGCTAGAAAAACTATTTCTTTTGAACCAGTTAAAATATCAAGTTATTTGATTCAAAAGAGGTCCCTAAAATGCTGGCAATGGAATTATGACTATTGATTGATTCTTAGAATGCTCTCTCTTCTCTTTTTCCTAGCGTTATCCCGTTTCCTAGCCCATTAGGATGGGCGGGGTCCGCTATCTAAGCCCGAAGATCTAAGCATCTAATCTAAGCATGAAGCGACTGCGGTCAGACCTCCATAACCCAGAGGGAAAACCAGACCTTCTTAGGTTAGGACACACGTTTATCGAAATATAATTTCTTGGACGTGCCGGTTTCCTCACTATTTTTCCCATCACCGACGAGCAAGACATGGTTACAATATATACATAAATCCAAAAACACGATTTTAGCGGTACATTTTAGGATTCGAACCGGGGACCTTTTGCTCAACAGGCCGGTACCTTATCCACTGGGTTATTACTTCTTCCTGATTCTTACAACGCTCACTTCCAATAAGGCAACCCAATGACTAGATTCCCTCTTCAAATATAAAACCAGACTGTACCACAGAATCATTCATTAGTTCAATTGTGTAATATTGATAATTTTTTAAAAACTTCTTAGCTATAAAAATCATTCGTTATCATCTGGTTTAGGTCAGCTTTGGGTAATGGATCCTTTATTATCAACTAGCTGAAGCCCGCGGCTTCGCACGCATGAGATTTGGGCTTTTAGTAGCCTTTATTTCTCTATAGACCTGAAATTCTTACTGTTTAAACAAAGTTCAGGTTCGTAGATGCAACCATAGAGCGATTCAATTTTCATACAGAGCCATCTATTGACCTTTACGGGAGGCAACGTATATTTATTTTATTTTTATTACATAAAAAATGCGTAGTTATTTTATGTCACAAAAATACGTATTCTATGAAAATAATAAAAATAAAATTGCAAAGTCCCCCGAAGGGGAAGATATTTCCCTCTAATTTTAACAGTTTTTAATTTTTTACGCTGGAACCCTGAATATTTACTACTACTACTACTATAACTTCACGCCAAATCCCTTACGGGGTAGGCAGAGAGAACTAAGCGCCACGCGACTCGATCCTTACATACCTCACTCGCTTCTTTAACATTCATTGCTCTTTTCATGCACGCTCGCCGGTTTCTAGGGCTCCTGACATCACTTTCTGACAGAACACGACCAATTTGGTCATGGTAGGTAAGTCTTGGCCTTTCTCGGCTCCTACATCCTTCCACTTTTGCATTGTATATCTGCTTCGCATTCTTTCATCTTGCATTCTTTCTACATGTCCGAACCAACGGAGCATGCCTCTTCTTGCTATAACACCGACGCTCTCTTTCAGACCAACTCTCTTTCTAACATCATCATTGCGAATACGGTCTACAAGCCTTACGCCACAAATTTTGCGCAGCGCTCGCATTTTGACCGCGTTTATTCTACTTTCATGCTCTTTCTGCCATACCCAGCTCTCGCTTCCATAAGTTAGCGTTGGGACCAGCACTGCATTGTGTAAATATTTACGGGATATAAATTACCCCATATTCTGCTCTGAACAGTCCTCTACCTACCAGTGAAAGTCCCGTCAAAATCGGTTCAGCCATTTCGAAGATTAGCCCGGACAAACAAACAGATAGACAGACAGACGTTAAAAAAGCGTATTTAGGCTTTGGTAACGTGAAAATAATAATATGAGCTTAAAATAAGGGTTTTATCTTGAAATCACAGACAGACACTTCAATTTTATTTATATGTATAGATGTATAGATAATTCACAATTAAACAAACGGAAGATTCTGTGGTACAATCTGGTTTTATATATGAAATGGTTTTGGTCAGCTTTGGGTAAAGGATAAAGTCCTTTACCCAAAGCTGACCTAAACCTGACTCAAATGTAATCCGATCTTCAAGATTAACTGCGAGTCGACTTAGTCCGTATTTTCCTTAAGCTGCACAACTATGTCAGATGTATTGTCAAATTAAATTTTGTCAGCAGTGTATTTTGATGACTTCCAAAAACTGTGATAGAATCATCGTCATTTTGTTTTCGTACTATGCACCTATCTTTATAATTTACGAGAAATGGTTACGATGTTTGATGACTACTACAAAAAAAAAATCGGCCAAGTGCGAGTCGGACTCGCGCACGAAGGGTTCCGTACCATTATCGAGTAAAAACGAGCAAAAAATTACGTTTGTTGTATGGGAGCACCCCTTAAATATTTGTTTTATTTTAATTTAATTATTTATTTTTAAAGTGAATATATAACTAAATATTCTGTGAGTATTTCAAGCGTCTACCTGTTGCCATTATGAATGTCGAGTAAAAACGAGCAAAAAAATCACTTTTGTTGTATGGGAGCCCCCTTAAATATTTACTTTATTCTATTTTTTTGTATTTGTTGTTATAGCGGCAACAGAAATACATCATCTGTGAAAATTTCAACTGTCTAACTATCACGGTTCATGAGATACAGCCTGGTGACAGACGGACGGACGGACAGCGGAGTCTCAGTAATAGGGTTCCGTTTTACCCTTTGGGTACGGAACCCTAAATATACCTTGTTTGAAACATTGCTTTAATTTCTATCTGTAACTTCACGCTAATCCCAAAAAGAGATAACTTAGCGCCACGTGACTTGATCCTTACACACTTCACTCGCTTCTCATGCACATTCGCCGGTTCTAAGGTTTTTGACGTCATAAAACACGACCAATTTTAGTCACGGTAGGTAAGTCTCGGTCTTCCTCGGCTCCTACATCCTTTTACTTTGGCGTTGTATATCTGTTTCGTAATTCCTCCTGCATTCTTTCTATATGTCCGAAATAACGGAGCATGCCTGTACGTATCGTTTTAATTTGTCTGTAATATTCAAATTATATTATTATATTATTTATAATGATGACTGTGTGTTACGTTCCGTATGTACTCGAAAACGGTTGTACCAGTTTGTTGAAATTTTCACGGTATTTTCAGATTAGTCCAGCGTAAATCTATGAAGTTGGGTGGCTATTGGATTTAAAAAGTGGAACGCCTTGTCTGCACATGTGTTTCCTCCTTCCTACAACATGGGATCCTTCAAACGAAGCGTGAAGAAGCACCTTGCGGGCCAGCATGGTAGCGTCAACTGACAGGACACCGTAGTCCTTTGTCAGTTGCCGCTGCAATTTGGGCTCCCCTTTTCGCTTACCAACAGGCGAAGAGGAGCCACTATGCTGAGCCAATATAAAAAAAAACAAAAAAAAAATACCCGAAGGAAGCCAGTCTCGGTCGCTAATATATTACAAAGTCCAGTTCGTTTTGCAAACTATTGTTTTAGGGGTAGGGCGTAATGGCATATTATTTTGGAGATTTTTGATAGTTACTAAAAATCATCATAAAACTTAAAAATACATAATATGGAAAGTACAGTCACAATCAGTTCAGTTTATGTGCTACATTTACACAGGCTGTTCTTTTCTGTTATATTTTGTTTAAAGCACATTTTAGACTTTTCACTTAATAAATTGGTGAAGGGGACGACGGGGATGGGAATGGTATCGGCGACACTGAGACAAATTGATGACACAGCGATACCATCTATACATATAATAAAATTGAACTGTCCGTCTGTGATTTCAAAATAAAGTCCTTATCTTCAGCTCATATTGTTATTTTCACGTTACCAAAGCTTCAATACGCATTTTTAACTTTTTTGTCTGTCTGTCTGTTTGTTTTGTCCGGGCTAATCTTCGAAATGGCTGAACCGATTTTGACGGGACTTTCACTTGTAGGTAGAGGACTATTCAGAGCAGTATACAGGCTACTTTTTATCCTATAAATATTTAGGATTCCTGCGTAAAAAAAATAAAAGCTGTTAAAATTTGGGGGAAATATCGGTAACTTTGCAATTTTATTTTTATTATTTTCACAGAATACGTATTTTTTGTGACATAAAACAACTACGCATTTTTATGTAATAAAAATAAAATAAATATACGTTGCCTCCCGTAAAGGTCAGTAGATGGCGCTGTATCAAAATTGAATGATACAGCGCCAGCGAATTGTTAATATATATGCCACGCGATGAAGTCTAGGGTAATTACTTACAAAGAAACGCCCTGAACTTTGACTTTTTTTTAACAGAAATAATTTGAAGGCTGGAGATTAACAAAGGCTACTAGATCCCAAATCTCACGCATGCGAAGCCGCGGGCTTCAGTTAGTAAAATATAAATCAGATGAAGATGTATAAGACAGAGCAATATCATAATCATAAGACAAAAGAGTTCATCTTATACCATTTTGGTACTGATTCCTAAAAATATACATAGAAGTACCTTTAAAAGTTCTAGGTATAGGTTCTGTCTAACTTAATTTGAGATGAATTAGTATGTTCATAGTGTAATTAGTTTAAGTTTCGTTTAAGTAAACCATATCAATAACTATGCCTTTTATCATTGGACAGCCAAACCAGCTAAAATATACACTTTTTTGTATGTGACTGTACGTAGTTTTGAATATAAACACTATTGTTTTCATCAGCTTATACAAACTGTTATACCTTTGCGTAGCCGTGATGATATCCAACGTGATAATCTCGTAAATACCTACAAGTTTAACGTAAAATAACATATAATATAGCGTGGGAAAGTTGCCGAAATTTCGGCATCTGCGCTACCCAAAGGAGATCGTTACGAGGGCGGAGCAAGTCGGGCATTCACCAATCAGTAAGCCCCTGTTATATGGATACCTACTCAAGCCGCCGTAACCTGCCCCGAAGACGGCCCTTAAGGGTTTTTCTATCTCCTTCCAATATATTTGTAACTTAACGTTAGCTTTGAATTGAGATAAAAAGATAAGATAAAAATTCTTTATTTGCCATTGGGCCCTCGCGGGCACTTAGACACGTCGTACAGTTTTTGAAATATAATCTTATTGTATCTTATTTAATTCTCGTTTTACTTTTTCCTTTTTTTTATCTACTAGCATTTCGGAAATGACCATTGGCTACGAAGAAATGCCGATAGAAACTTGCCAATATAGGTCTCTTTTAAAATTGTCAATTAGATATTACAAAAACAAAAAATAATTTTGAAAAAAAACGTTTAATCATGACTGTCTATGTTTGTTGTACAGCTGGCGCCAATGTAAACAATATATTTTCTAAATTATTGGTTTTTTATCAGTAGGTGATGTCAGAAGCCCTGGAAATCGAGCGTGCATGTGAAGAGCTATGTATGTTAAAGAAGCGAGTGAGATGTGTAAGGAGCGAATCATGTGGTGCTCGATTCTCACTGCCTACCCCGCAAGGGATATGGCGTGAAGTTACAGATATTAAGGATTATAACAGGAGATTAATGAAATCTGTTAAGAATAACGGAATATTTTCTATTTTAAATATAAGATAAGTATTATTATTGTCTTAGGTTTTCGCGATTGTTACACATTGAAATTAAACAATTTTTAACGGAAGTATCGCGTGTTTTATTTATTTTGTTGAACCTGACGTTTCGAACGCTTTGCAGCGTCCGTGGTCGCACGAACGCTGCAAAGCGTTCGAAACGTCAGGTTCAAGTATATTTGAATCAAGTTCTAAAACAATATTAATCCATGCTAATATATAAAGTGGGAAGTGTTTGTTTGTTTAAACGTGTTAATTCTTATGGAATGCCATAGGCTCTTTTATATCCCGCCACGGGGCGGGCGAAGCCGCGTGCTACGGCTTGTAGTTTAAAGTTGCTATAAGCAGTGGAGCAGCATGTCGCTTCCAATGATATGTATGTATGCATCTTTATGTTAAGACTAGATAACTGTGTATAACAATTGACTCCAGACTACAATGGGGCCCACAAATTGAAAAATTATCAGGAAAACTAAGTTCTGCAGCCTATGCAGTGAAAACTATTAGACGGCTCACTGATGTTGATACGGCTAGAATAGTTTATTTCAGCTACTTTCATAGTATTATGTCATACGGAATTCTTCTTTGGGGTAACTCCGCGGACATTAACACCATCTTTTTATTGCAAAAGAGAGCCATAAGAGCTATCTACAAACTTGGTCCCCGGGAGACCCTTAGAGAAAAATTCAAAGAAATAAATATTCTAACAGTCGCATCGCAATATATCTATGAAAATCTTTTGTATGTCCATAAAAACATAGACTCATTTTGTAAAAAGAGTGATACTCATAACATAAATACTAGATATAAGCATAATCTTGTGTTACATGCAAGCCGTCTCCACAAAATAAGTAATTCTTTTATGGGGCAATGTATACGGTTCTATAACAAACTTCCCAGCAATATAAGAGAATTGTCAATAAACAAATTTAAAACTGCTGTTAAAGCCAAATTGTTTATCAGGGCATATTATAAAGTATCTGACTATATTAATGATAAAAATGCCTGGGATTGAGTCGATCCAATTGTAATGTAATTAATAAATTATGTAAATTTGTTTGGATACCAAAAGAGGGATGCCTGAGTTTTTTGGCAGTATTTTTATCAGTGCTCACCTAGTCATGAACTGCACGGTAGGGAAAAAAATTGTGACGATTCCAAACAAATGTAGCCATTTTTACGGAATAAAAAGATTTTGACTTTGACTATGCTAGGTCTCTTGCGGAGTAGGCAGAGAGAATCGAGCGCCATAATACGCGGTCCTTACACATTTCACACGCTTCTTTAACATTCATAGGTCTTGTTTTCAATTATATGTACTATGTTAAAAAAATTAATATACAACAGACAGTTTTTAAGGGAGGTAGGGAGCATCATAGCAACGTCTGGGGAAGTACTTCCACCTCACAGAAAACCGCAGCCAAACTTGCCAGAGTGTCGTTATGTTCCTGCGTGTGAGTGACATCACCAGTTATATGCGCATAAACGAGGCATTAACAGCCGCATCTTTTGATTGCGTTAACTTAGTAGTTTGAATTTTTGACTGCTCAAAGTGATAGCAGACCTGAGTATTTGATAGACCCATCCCTGAGAAAAAGGGTCTTGACAGACGGATAGACAGACGGACAACAAAGTGATCCTATAATGGTTCTATTTTTAAGAGAGGTAGGACGCATCAAAGCAGCCCCTCTGGGAAAGTACCTCCACCTCACAGAAAACCGCAGTCAAATAACATCTCCCCAGAGGGATGTTGTGTTCCTGCGTGTGAGTGAGGTCACCTGTAAGCTCCCAAGGTGTTGCTGTGTAAGCGGCAGAGGAGGTATCACGCGAGAGATACTTAATGTATCTCAAGTGTTAATAGGCTACGGTACCCGTTTTACATCAGATGGGCCGTATGCTTGTATGGCTCCCGACGTAGCATAAAAAAAATATTAGGTACGGAACCCTAGAACTAAAGAATGTTTATACATATAGGTATATATACGTATATAGACAAGCCAAGAGTCATATATCAGGTATGTAGTAACGTCATCATGTTCTTTTGTTTCCAGGTATCGAGTGCTGAGGATCTCTACTGGGAAGGCGAGGAAGATGTCTCCAATGAGTTCTTGGAAGTCAAGTACTCCGATTCCGGCCTTGGTCACCACATACAGAGACTCAAACGTGGCATATGGGATTTGTTCAGTAAGTTACTTAAAGTATCATTTAGATTTTGACGAGCTCGTTGGCGCAGTCGTCAATAACGCGACTTTGACACCAACTCTCATAGGTTCGATTCCCACACAGGATGAACATTTGTGTGCATTAACACGTTCGTTTGCCTTGGTCTGGGTGTTTGTAAGAGTGGTAAGGGACATCAAAACAGCTCGTCTGGAGAAGTACCTCCACCTCACAGAAAACCGCGGTCAAATAACAACGCCCCGGAGGGTTGTTGTGTTCCTGCGTGTGAGTGAGGTTAGCAGCAGAGGTGGCATCGCGCGAGTGATACTAAATGTATTACCAGGGCTACGGTAACCACTTTACATCAGGTGGATGGTATGCTTGAATGCCTCCCGACGTAGAAAAAAAAATGTATTATTACGGTTTTCATCACATCCGCTCAATAGTTAAGTAACAAAAGTAAGTTTTTTATACTACGTCGGGAGTCATACAAGCATACGGTCCACCTGATGGTAAGCGGGTACCGTTGCCAATTAACGCTTGTAATATATTAAGTATCACACGCGCGATGCCTCCTCTGCTGCTTACACAGCAACTCCTTGGGAGCTTACTGGTGACCTCACGCACACGCAGGAACACAACAACCCTCTAGGGAGTTGTTATTTGGCTGCGGTTTTCTGTGAGGTGGAGGTACTTCCCCAGACGGGCTGCTTTGATGCGCCCCACCTCTCTTGCGCTAGCCTAGCGCTCTTGAAATCCGAGCGCCATTCACTTCTAAAAGTTAGCTTTGGGATTAGCACCGCGTTGTTTACATCGAACTGTGCCTTCTGGCTTAGATTTCGACTGCCTGGAAGTTTACCCAACGCTTCATTCACTCTGTTCCCTGCACTCACTCGTCTCTCCACATCAGGTGTACCTTCAACACTACATTATCAACCGTAATCCTAGCGTTCGTTCAAGTTGCCTCTCTTTTAAATACCACCTTGATTTTCTTTGTATTCAATTGTAATCATAAGGAGGGCCTATGGAGGGCCGATGAGACCGATATTGTATAGTAAGTCAATTCACCGCTACGGGTCGGGGGGAAAAGTAGAATGCGCACCTCTTATTGGCTAGTACATGGGACAACAGCGCGGCAACTATCGGTTTATTGGTTAAAATTTTCTACCATTGGTCAGTAGGTTAGAATCGTGGAAATATTTAGACGCTGAAATACAACGTTATTGTGAGTGTGGGGTGCCTTCATGCGCAGTTAAGTGGTTTATAGCTTTGTTTTAGTAACTCTACTTTGACACCAACGATCGTGGTTTCAAACATTTGAGCGCATGAACGTGACTGCTTGTCTTGACAGGGTGTTTTTAAGAAAGGTAGAGTGCATCAAAGCAGCCCATCTGAAGAAGTACCTCCTCCTAACAGAATACCGCAGCCAATCAACTCCCTGGAAGGTTGTTGTGTTCCTGAGGAGGAAGTAAGCTCCTAATCACATCGCGACATCGCGCGAGTGATACTTAATGTATTTCCAGCATTCGTAGGCTAACCGCTTTACATGTGGTCCATATGTTAGTGTGCAACCCGATGTTGTATAAAAGAACCGCGGTTTGCCATCCCAGTGTAGTTAACAGAAAAGTCGGAAAAGCATTAACTTTGATATTTCTTAATTGCAGATCCCTTCAGCAGTAGCACGACAACACCAAGTCCAGCCGCTGATGATGACATAGTTACCGAAGACCAGGACGATGTCGATGTGCTGTACGTATTAAATTCTTCCGATATTAAAATGAGGATATTTTCAACTGCTTTTTCATAGCGTTGTCCTATTTCCCAATCGATTCGGTATCGAAGTCTAAGGATTTGGCATATAATACCTTCAGACTTCCACAACCCACAGGAAAAACTAGACCTTTCTTACGCTATATCCTCATGATGTTCTCCTTCACTGCTGAGCCAATGATAATAAACAAATACACGAATTTAGTGGTACATGTCCACACCAGGATTTGAACAAGGAACCAGTCGGTTATAGGACTACTTCCTTATCTACTAGACTATACGATAGATAGATGACGCTTTATTCATTTCACGAAAATCATTCATAACGAAACATATAGTACAACAGGATTACAATGAGGTACATTACAGAACATTAGAGCAATGAATGTTAAAGAAGCTAGTGAGGTATGTAAGGATCGAGTCGCGTGGCGCTCGGTTCTCTCTGCCTACCTAGATTTGGCGTGAAGTTATAGGTAGATAGATAGATAGAACATTACAGTATTAAGTGAATACCAGCACTACGCTTCTCAAATACTGATTTTTTTTAAACCCGTTCCTCTTCTACATTATGAGGATCTCTTTCTCTGGGTTAATTGGATGAACAGTAGTTAAAATGTAGTTCAAGAGAAAGCAAAATAATGTGATTTGAAGTCAGGTAACCAACCTCGGTAATGGTTTAATATCACAGTGTAATCGTAGGTACGGGACTTACTTTGATTTCATATTTGTTGCCTGTACCATGGTGAGCGCTCTGAAGAACTATTTTCCCTTATCCCACCCTCTCCCTTCCGTCATAGAATCACACGTGCAGCCTTGCGATGTAATGTACTAAAAAGTTCGGCAACTCCTATCTCTGTCGAACTATTAAAAAGTGGAACGCCTTGCCTGCACATGTGTTTCCTCCTTCCTACAACATGGGATCCTTCAAACGAAGCGTGAAGATGCACCTTGCCGGCAAGCATGGTAGCGTCAACTGACAGGACACTGTAGTCCTTTGTCAGTTGCCGCTGCAATTTGGGCTCCTCTTTTCGCTTACCAACAGACGAAGCGGAGCCACTATGCTGAGGCAATATAAAAAAAACGGGTTGCACACCTGCAGTACCGGCAGAAGTGAAAACTTGAACATTAACGTTGTGCATTTTTGAATATTTTGGAATGGTTAGGGAATAATTTCGCACGAATTGCTTTATTTATCAGTATAAAAGTACTATCATGTATGTGGTAAAATACAGTATTCATTTATTGCGCTATCGTACACAAACATGACAATTTATATTACATTAAAAATTTAACACTTCAGAACTATTACAATTATTTTACATTAAAAAGTTTATCTCTCAGAAAAATCAACTTTCATCCATAATTTCAACGACTCTCACCATCATCATTACCAGCATCATCATCGCCAATCTCTAAAACTCAAACACACGCACACACGCAAGCGCCCTGCGCCGCTTCAACCAAACAGCGATGTTGAATAACTACGTTGAACGAAACGCATAAACGCCAACAATTTCATGGCGCTTACAACGTTTTGGTCACGAGAAAATAATGCCCTATGAACGATCTAGCGCTTCATGTTTTAATTGTTTAATTAGAGGTAACTAATGTTTTAGCGCTGCAGCGAACTTAAGTTGTAATTCTCACCAAAATCTTACGGTCAGGGTCACGTGTTCTGACGGCCTGATGCGAGTTTAGCATTTTTTACTCATCCCAAAAAATGCATAACGCCACTAAAGAAGTTTTCACTTCAATAATGGAATGGAAAGGAATGATGGTCATGGGATGACTGAAATCGACTAGTAGATAAAGCTGTTAAGGGCAGACATATCTGTGTACCCTCTTTCCGCGTCGCTTATTACTCGGCGCGTTGTACACTACACTCACGGTGTCCTGTTGGAGTTTGCTATTCGAAGCCCGCACGTAATGTTTGCTTAACTTGACCATTGGGTTTCACGATCCCGACAACTTCAAACAAAACTTGAAACTAAATGAACGTTTAAATATATAATATCACTGTTAACCTTCCGGTCAAACAGATCGACTTTTAACTATGAATGAGAGGTAGGTAAAGCAGCCCGTCTAGAGAAATGCCTCCAACTCACAGAAAACCGCAGCCAAATTGCAATTCTCTAGAGGGTTGTTGTGTTCCTGCGTGTGAGTGAGGTCACCAGTAAGCTCCTAAGTAGTTGCTGCGTAAACGGTAGAGGAGGCATCGACGTACCGATATAGTATAAAAAAAAACGGGTTGCACTCGGGGAGTACCGGCAGAAGTGAAAACTAGAACATGCGGACCAAACAGCGATGTTGATAAACTACGTTAAACGAAACGCGTAAGCGTCAAGAATTTCATGGCGCTTACAATGTTTTGGTCGCGAGAAAATAATGCCCTATGAACGATCTTGCGCTTCATGTTTTAATTGTTTAATTAGAGGTAACTAATATTTTAGCGCTGCAGCGAACTTAAGTTTACGTGTCTTGACGCGAGTTTAATATTTTTTACCATCCCAAAAAGTGCACAACGCCGCTAAAGAAGTTTTTACATCAAAATTATTATTTTTAACGAATTCCTTCCACGTTTTCTTCGATCTCCCTCTCTCGCTACATCCATCAACATTTCTCACTACGACTTTTCTTGAGACAAATTAGAATTAAGATGTTATTTATTATATTTTTCAGGGATGACAGAGATGAGCCCTACCACGAAGGCTCTGGTGTGCCTGAAAGACTCGACCAAGATCACAAAGAAAGTAAGAATTCTATACCTAAGTAAACCGGTTAAAAAAATCACATAGGAGATTCGTGTGTGATTTTTTTTATATATCGTCGGGAAGCATACGAGCACAGAAAATGACTCTACTCTCTTAGACACCAACGCTCGTGGGATCGATTCCCACACAGGGCAACATTTGTGTGCATGAACATGCCTGTTTGTCTTGTTTTGGTGTGTGTAAAAGAGGTAGGGCGCATCAAAGCAGCCCATCTGTGGAAGTACTCCACCTTACAGAAAACCGCAGCCAAAAAACTCCGTGGAGGGTGGTTGTGTTCCTGCGTGTGATTGAGGTCACCAGTAAGCCCCTAAGGAGTTGCGCGAGTGATACTAAATGTATTGCAAATATTCATAGGCTACGGTAACCGCTTTACATCAGGTGGGCCGTATACTTGTATGCCTCCGTATGTTGTAAAAACAGGAAGCCTATGAATATTTCCCATACACAACAGTTGCTTACACAGCAACTCCTTTGGAGCTTACTGCTAACATCAACCGTGGGAACACAACAATCTCCTAGTTAATTGTTATTTGGTTGCGGTTTGCTGTTACGTAGTGGTACAATCGTTTGCTGTTACGAAATAAGAACTTTCGTTAGTATTAAATTTACGTTTGCTAAAATGTCCATAAGCTACGGTAACTGCTTACCATCAGGTAGGCCGTACGCTTGTTTGTCACCTTATTTATTTATTGTAAATCAAAATTTACAGCATTACAGTAACAAACTATTGCGTTATAAATTTCATACTACGTTTCATAATTTAATAACAATTTGGTAATTATATCTTAGTTAACTACCATCCATCCTCTCACAATGTCTAAGGCATTCATAATTCACCTCTATCCATCTCCACGCAAATAGATCAAAGTCGGCTGTTGATGACAGAAGATCATTGAAAATAATTATTGCACGAACAAGAGTGCTTGCTTAGTGGTATAAAAATCATAGTGACCGTAAACACCACTGATGACATATATTTCCCGGTTATTTTGATTTGAAAATCAATTACAAATGTTTACATAAATTCGAACATATTTGTAATTATCACTTGCTCGACGGTGATGGAAAACAGACCAATCTGAAAGTGTAACCTTTCATATAAAAAAAGTTTTTTTCGAAATGCTTTATAAATATAAATGATGGAGTTCTAACAAACTTAAAAATAAAACACTACCGAATTATGAACCGTAAACCTCCTTTTGAAGTCGGTTAAAAATATCAAAATTATCGATCACATAATGAATACCGCATATCATACATCAATTAATAGTCAAATTCATCACATGGTTCATCCATTGCCGAGTGCACATCACGTGCTAAGCTCCAGTTCATCATCGAAAGCTTGCTTGAGAGATACATCCTTTTGACGAGCTCGGTGGCGCAGTTGTGAAACTCGCTATTACGTTACGTTGATACCAACGCTCGTGGGATCGATTCCCAAAAAGGACAAACATTTTTGTGCATGAACATATCTGTTTGTCTTGGTCCAAATTAGCTCATCAAAAAAATATAGCTCATCATAAATATATAGCATATCACTCAAAATATATAAGCATTTTGTCATATCACTAAATATTTTTAGTCAGAAGACGCAATAGAAAAGATTGTTTCATATTTGCCGTGATTTTGTGATAGCTTTAGGGATTTAATGAAAACCCTGGTGTCCTCGACATGTATATACATATATATATATATACGTATATTAGTAATGCTAGCTTCTTTTATGCGTACATTTATCGGGAAATTTCCTATGTAAGTTAACATTCATGAATGCTGTTTCCAGAAACTCTTCGCGTGACCTTCGTGGTGATGGAGCCGTACCAGTCAGACTACTCTAATCGGGACTCAGTTCAGTTCAGAAACTTCTCCCGCTCCTTAGCTGATTCTGTCGATCGACTCTTCGACCCACTACCAACGAGGAGGGCAAGCCTCGTCAGAATACAGTAAGTATTGCTAAGGTTCTTCCACGTCGCGTTACCTACTCCATCTATCTTTTTATCTATAATTTCACGCCAAATTCCTTGCGAGGTAGGCAGAAAGAATCGAGCTCCACGTGACTAGATCCTTGTATAAAATTCATGGCTCTTTTCATGCACGCTTGTCGAATTCTGCGGCTCCTGATACCACTTTCTGAGTCGTAGTAGATGAGTTTTGACATTCCCTCGGCTCCCATATCCTTCCACTTTCGTATTGTATGCCTGTATGCCTGAGCGTGCCTTGTTGATTATGTCATTTTGTGATTCCCCGAAATAAAAATGGGCCTCCATAAGCCAGAGGGAAAACAAGACTTTTCTTAAGGATTATCAAATGTTTTCGAAATATACATTCTTCTTGGATGATCTTACGATGTTTTCCTTCACCGTGGAGCAAGTAATTACAAATATGTATAAAAATCTGACATGCCAGTACTAAGATTCGAACCAGGGATCAATTGAAGAACAGACTGGTTCTTGCACTGGGCTATCACTGATTTCCAAGATTCAAGATTCTATGCAAAGCTCCTGTCTGTATGCTTTTATGGGTTCTCGAAAGAAAACTTTTCTGGTCTGGTATCCAAGCGGAGTCGAGCTGAAATGGTCTCCAATATATAAAGATGAGTTCCCTATGGTCAGATATCGACCAGTTCTTCTGAACACAACTCTTTGCACGGTGATCATTACTGTTGTACATCAGTAGATCAAAAACTCTTTTCATACATCATTATGTCTGAAGTGAAATGTACTACACCATTGCTTAGTACCATGTGTCGCTTTCATATGGTACTGGGATCATCAATCATTGTTGATGTGCCCACGCTTATATAGAGAAGTCTGTGACAGTTCATCAGCTTGTCCGTTGTCTTCAGTTGATATCTGGGGGTTCCCTCCCAAGGACTTAAACATGTCACCTCTGCTGCTACGGTAGGACCTTAGTAGCTTATTGGTAACCTCTTACATGCAGGAACACAACAACCTGTTTTTTGTGAGATGGAGGTACTTTCCTAGACAGGCCGCTGTGATGTACTCTACTCCTTATAAAAATACCCTGACTAAGACAAACAGACATGTTCACACAAATGTTTGTCCTGTGCGAAGTCGAATCCATGAGCGTTGGTGTCAACGCAGTAGCTGTACTAACCACTACGCTACCGAGTTCAGCAAAGTACTCCATTCGGGCGGGACGACATGTGTGACGACCTTCTATTCCACTAACGTATCGATAACATACATACATATAGAATTAGAAAAAAAAAACACTTAATTTTTTTATTTACTTTCAGATCTCGAGTTTCGGACAACTTCTCGTGCAAGGTGACCCTAGACATTCTAACAACAGGCTACGATGATACAGACGAGATGACAACGATACTAAGAAACCATATCAAAAATCTACGCAGGCTTGGCAACAATGATAGCGTGGACGTCAGTGATGCAGATTTCAGCGCACATGTTATAGACCCAGGTGATTTCAAGTTGATAATTTAAAGAAACCTGGTATCAGATTATACAAAATCAACCTCCGTTGATTTTGTATAATCCGTCCTCCGGTTTTCGAATAGGAACTTAGTAGACAACATGTATTATTAGCCCCACAGACTACGTTCTGGAAATATCCCATCAGAAAAGTTTGCATATATCATTAAAATGGATTATTCTAATTATAACAAGTGTATTAAAGATGTGCAGCATGTTCTGATTGAATGTGTCAAGAACGACAGAGAGAGGAAGGACTTTCGTCCAACTTCAAAATAAATACTTATGATTTCAATTTTGCATGGCATTATGTTTCGGCCGTTGTCATCTGCTACCGAAACATTGTATGCTGTTATAGCAAAAAGATTTT
This sequence comes from Pyralis farinalis, assembly GCA_947507595.1. Taxonomy (NCBI): domain Eukaryota; kingdom Metazoa; phylum Arthropoda; class Insecta; order Lepidoptera; family Pyralidae; genus Pyralis; species Pyralis farinalis. The sequence continues at coordinate 37,228,801 of OX382265.1, forward strand.
AAAAAGAAATGACATTAGGTACAATGGATAAACTTAATAATTTGAGTTACAACTCAGTCTGACCGAGACATTTGTTCTTTGACATCTATTCCATTCAGTAATTACTTATATCCTAAATAAAATATCGTGGATCTTACCTAAAGGGTCATTATAGACAAAATTGTTTTTTAAATTAAATACCTACTATTTTGCTACATTTAAGTTACATAAGGTTACTACGAGGGTCATTTGAAAAGTTCTTAGCCTAACATGGTTAAAGTCATTGGTTTTTTTTATAACTACCCTCATTTTGTAGTTACATTATTTAGCAACAAGTATGCACAGTTTAGTTTATTCACAGTAACTCATTGTTCATTTACACGTGATACCGTAAGTCAAGTCAGAGCTATTTTTGAAAATGGATAAAATTGAACATCGTGCAGTGATAAAATACCTGAATTTGAAAGGTTTAACTCCAAAAGCTATACATGAAGACATGTCTGCTACTTTGGGTGAGTCCGCTCCTTCGTATGCGACTATTAAAAACTGGGTGGCAGAGTTTAAACGTGGTCGTGAGACCATTCAAGATGAGCCCCGTAGTGGCCGGCCTTCGACTGCTTCCACTGATCAAAACAAAGAAAAAATCTGTGATTTAATTTTATCTGATCGAAGATTGACTGTCGAGGAGATAGCTAAGACTGTAGGCATCTCATCTGAGCGAACACATCATATAATTACTACTGAACTTGGATTCTCTAAGGTGTCTGCGCGGTGGGTACCGCGACTGCTTTCAGTGGAACAAAAACGCAACCGACTCACAACTTCTCGCGACTGTTTAGAGTTATATGAAGCTGACCCAATAGAATTTGTTGAAATATTTATAACCATGGATGAAACCTGGGTTCACCACAATACACCCGAGACAAAAGAACAGTCGAAACAATGGAAAAGAGCAGGATCGCCCACCCCAAAAAAGGCAAAGGTGGTTTTATCGGCGGGCAAAGTCATGGCATCCGTTTTTTGGGATGCAAATGGTATAATTCTCGTGGATTATTTAAAAAAGGGTAAAACAATAAACTCCGATTACTATTGCAACCTGTTGCGTCGTTTGAGAGAAGAAATCAAAGAAAAACATCCAGGTTTATTGAGAAGAAAAGTCTTGTTTCATCAGGACAAAGCGCGCGTTCACACCTCTGTGCAATCCATGGCAGAAATCCATCAATGTGGCTTCGAATTGTTACCTCATCCCCCATATTCACCGGATTTAGCACCGTCCGACTTTTATCTGTTCCCAAAGCTGAAAAAATTTTTAGGTGGTAAACATTTTTTTACAAATGAAGAGGTCATAGCCGCCGTGGACGCTTATTTTGAGGAGTTAGACGAAGATTTTTTTAAAACGGGTATCGAAGCCTTACCGGGTCGAAAACGTGTTTTGAGCTCGGAGGAGAGTATGTTGAAAAATAAAAATAAACTCAAAATCGTGTGGTTTCATTAAGTATGTTAGGCTAAGAACTTTTCAAATGACCCTCGTATATCTATTTGTTCAATAGGGATTTCTTCATTCGTGAACTCATAGAACTCATAGCACGTTCGAACACAATGCTGATTTGCACCCCCTTAGTAGATTTTAAGTCAAGCAATTGACAAGTTCTAGTAATCATCTCTCAATTACAACTTCCTTTAGCGAAAAGCTGTAAGTATAGTATTTTTAGAATAGAACGCTGCTTTTTGAGAAAGTACTCAGTTTCGACAGTTAAAATTGATATTGTTAAATTGAGTAATTAAAGAAACTCTGAACTCTCAAAAAAGCTATTTTAAGCAAAATCTTGAATTCTGTAAACTAAGAATTGTTCAAAAGATGATGTGAGTCGATATCCAAAAAAAATACCATGTATGGTAAATGAAAAGTCCAAATGTTAGCAAAAAGTTGGAATAATGGTGGTACATTATTTTGTAAGTTCATGTGTACATACATACCTTTTGGCTAGGACGCAGATATTAGCAAACACAATCTACTAAAAATCTTATCGAGGTCTTTCTGCTACCCGTTCAGATCACACAGAACTATCTGTGTCTTTCTCTATCTTATAGTCAAATGTAGTAGTTATGTAATCCTATATAAATTACATTGTCACTAGCATCATATCATAACGTAAATTGTGTAGCTTTTACAGGCGAATGGAATTACCACCAGATTTTAAAATAGTTTCTCAATTCATAAGCATAATATTCCACTCGACCCCTTTTCGTCGACTCGATTCTCTTGATTGATTCTGTACCAATTTATTTGCTGATAACGTACTGGATTCAGGACCTCCTCTTTTTTAACACATGCCTGGACCCACCGCAATCATTTTTAGTCTAGCGATTTCTGATTTAAAGCATGCCAATTAATTACTGTAACAATTTGTAGCTCAACCTAGGTTGTTGAGGCATACAATCTGTTAGAGTCTGGAACCCGACTTACACTAGGTAAAGTGTTACTTGCATTTGACCTACTATGCTGGGTCTTAGATCAAATATCTCCAGCATTTGATCACTGTCTGTGTTTGTCTTGATCTCTATCTAATTTAGTTGTTTCTGACCATAGACACACCACTTGATCCCTGCGCCGCCGACGAGATCGCCTGTGACACTGACCGTTGCGTGCCAGCTAGCAATCGCTGTGACGGTTACAACGACTGCTTAGATGGACTTGACGAACAGAATTGTCCAATTACCGATTTTGGTATTACTTTTTTTTTATTTTATTTTTTCATTCTTTCGTTTATAAAAATATTTTAGTATTCTTGATTATTTTTTTGTTGTTAGTGACATATTTTTTTATCAAAATTAACACATTTTCAATTTTTTTTTAAACATTGCCGTTGAATACAGAAAATGGTAAAAGTACTTTTTGTGTAGTATCCAATATTTTTAACAGATGTTTCGTATTCATGTTAGTAAACCCATGAAGATTAACGTTAATCGTGTATTGAGTGTTACAAATGTACATGATACATATTATATATATACGTAGTGTTATGTGTTTATCACTACTGCCTCAGAGCATAATATAAAGGAACAAAATTACATATATTGCTAAAATTATTAAATATAGCGTGATAGAAATTAATATGAAATAATATAATTGTGAAATAATTTGGTATAATTAGATAAAATTAATTATTTACACTCCGTTATAGTAATATACAAAATAAAAAAAAAACGAAATATTAATTTGTATATGTATCTTATTTTATTATAAAGAATTAAGAAGAGTTTAATTTTTATCAGTACATCGGTGCCCGAGCTTCGCTCTTATCGCTTTGGTATTTCTTATGTTTATTGTATAAAATCACATTTTCTCAGTTAAGATAGATATATACATACAACTTAAACAGCAAAACTTTATCTAAATAAATATTTGAAGCCAATCGCCATTTGAAGCCGATTCCGAGATGCTTCTCGAGGGATTGGACTATCAAATACAAAAATATTTTTTCAAATCCGACTGGTACTTCCAGAGATTAGCGTAAACAAACAATTTTTTCTGCTTCGTATACAAGTACAGATACACATAAAATTTGTTATTTTGTTCATTTATTTTTGATCATTTGCCATTTTGTTTCTTTATATTTTATCATTTGCCAATTTGTTCATTTATTTTTTATCATTTGCGTTTTTGTTCATTTTGTTTTAATTTCTGTTATTTTTTTTTACGACAGGCCCTGAACCCCAACAGACCTACGAATCTCAAACCGCGCAAGATCGATCCCAAAGTCACATCACGACTCCGAACCCAAACATACCTGATATTAATCCGGCTTGTTCATCCCCGATTCCGTGCAGTGATGCTAGTTACACATATTGCCCATCACAACGCTGTGACGGATATAATGATTGCCCTGGATATGATGACGAGATTGGATGCAACGAACTCGACTCCACCCCCAGTCCTGATGAAGGTAGGTGTTGATTTCGATTTTTTGTCTACAGCCTGCTCCCCTGAGGAGTTGCGCTGTGACGTCACTCGTTGCGTTATGGCGTCTAATGTCTGTGACGGGTTTGTGGACTGCTATGATGGCGGTGACGAAGCGAACTGCTCCAAAAGTAAGTGACAAAGCACTTTGATTTATACGATGTCTTCTCAATGTTCTTTTTTAAGTGTGATTTGAGATTTCTAATGTTTTTTCATTGTATTTGTAGTTGCTACCTTACCTACCTATTATTTTAAGAAAGACCTATATATTTTGACTTCACAATTTAATCTTTCTCTCTTCACAATTTTATTTTGGGTTGGAGTTATTACTGAAGGCACATTGCAGTCTTCACTGGTTACTTTTGGACAATGCGTTTGATATTAGACTGATTTTAAACATCCATTATTAGTAATTACAATCATGTACACAAACTATATGTAATGAGCACATTGAAGGTGGTAATATATCACTACATATTATAAAACAAAGTCCCACATCTGTCTGTCTGTCTGTTCGCGATAAACTCAAACACTACTGAACGGATGTTTTTACGATTTTCACCAATAGACAGATTGATTCACAGACGAAGTTTAGGAGCAGGAGTTAAGATTTTGTGTAAATCGGTTGAAATATGACGATAATGGTTGAAAATGTCGCAAAAAGTGAAAACCGTATGGGATCTGTCATCGGATATTATACGGCTATACTGTATTTAATCCTTATCAACTTAAATACGGTAGTTACCGTAAGCATTTCATGCACATTATGATAATCCTTTACACTATATAATTTAAATGATGGATACAAGAGTCGCGGCGTGGGATTGTTTCTTTTTTTTTATATTAGTTCAGCATAGTGGATCCTCTTTGCCTGATGGTAAGCGAAAGAGGAGCACAAATCGCAACTGCAAAATACTACACCGTATCCCGTCAGTTGACGCTGCCATGCTGACCCGCAAGATGCTTCTTCACGCTTCGTTTGAAGGATCCCATATTGTAGGAAGGAGGGAACACATGTGCAGGCAAGGCGTTCCACTTTAATGGTACGTCAAAGATAGGAGTTGCCGAACTTTTTGGTACGCGAAGAGATATTCTCAACAGTTGAACGATGACATTGCAAGCCCGCACGTGTGGTTCTATGTGGGAGCATAATATGCTCTACTATCCTTGTGAGGCCGAGGCGGATCGCTAGTTATGGATGATTTTATTTTGGACAGGGGTTGTATCTAAAGACACGTTGCTATCGGATATCTTTACTTACTTAGGAACATTGCGTATGATGATACACTGCCTTTAAACATTGATTATGAATAACAGGAGACTGGACAAAACTACAAAAAGTGATGTAAATTAATCATAGTGGCTATTTATGTAAGTGTTAACACATCAGGTCCCTTGCTGGGTAGGCAGAGAGAAACGAGCATCATAAGACGCGGTGCTTACACATCTCAATCGTTTCTTTAACGTTCAGAGCTCTTTTCATGCATGCTCGCCGGTTTCTAGGAGCCGAGGAAGACCAACACTAACCTACCATGACCTAATTGGTCGTGCTTTATCAGAAGGTGATGTCAGTTACGACGTTAAGCCGTCGGTCCCGGCTGTTGTCGATAGATGACAGTCGTAAGTTAAGTCAGTGGCTCAGGAGGCTTGAAAACACTGGTCTCCGCCAGTCCGCATTTGAGCAGAGTGGTGGAGTATTCTTTAAACCTCTTCAAAAGGAGACCCGTATCCCTGCAGTGAGATGAGTCAGGGTTAATGTAATGGTGGTGTGGTTTTTGTATCAGAAGGTGGTACCGGGAGCCTTGGGAATGGAGCGTGTGAACGAACAGGACTATTGATGTTAGTGGAGCCAGTGAAGTGTGTAAAGACTCAGTCATTTGGCGCTCTATATCAACCTCATGCGGGATCGATCCTCAAGATATAATATAGAAAAAAATAAAAAGTACGTAACAGGGTTGAGTTTGTACACGGAATATGTATGCATCTCTACTGTCGAAGCTGAGACCAAAAATGTCCTTAATAAATTTTTCCTCTGTCTGTTAGTAGAGCTTGTATTAGGTAAAATCTACCAACTGAATGGACACTTTTATTTATATAGTCGCTGAATAATTATATTTATTTATCTGCCACGTTTTCAAATTGTTCTATGAATCATTATAAAGATTCTTATTTTATTGTATGTATGTCTTCACGCCAGGTCCCTTGCGGGGTAGGCAGAGAGAACCGAGCGCCATAAGACGCGATCCTTACATACTTCACTCGTTTCTCTAACATTCATAGCTCTGCACGCTCGCCGGTTCCTTGGGCTCCTGACATCACCTCCTGACAAAACACGACCAATTTGGTCATGGTAGGTTAGTCTCGGTCTTCCTCGGCTCCTACATCCTTCCACTTTTGCATTGTATATCTGTTTCGTCATTATTTCGTACTGCATTCTTTCTATATGTCCGAACAAACGGAGCATGCTTTTTCTTATCTTCTTCTCTTCTCGATCTTGAACATTTCTTATCTTATTTTGTTAATGAGTATTAAACCTTGCTACATTCTGTATAAATCTTCTTCTTAGCGTAATACCGTTCCCGAATCCATTAGGATGGGCAGGATCGCTACCTAAGGCTAAACATTTGACGGGGCAACTGTTTTTTACATGGAGTGACTGCCGTCAAACCTCCGCAACCTAGAGGGAAAACCAGACCTTTCTTAAGTTTTTTATTTTTTATTTTTTTTATTCTTGCACCCCTGCCATGGGCAAGGCTATCATCATCATAATATTCTTCCAGCCGAAACACATTCATACATCATATTCTCATTCATTCCGTAATTCTAACTTTCATTCATCATCTTTCATTTTTGCCCATTTTAGAACGCCAGTGAAATAACTGCAGTTATTGTCGAACTTCCCTTCCCATACTGCGTCAGTCCATCTACGGGCGACAGCGGGCTTCACAGCTCCACCTAGCCACCGCGATCCCATCGGCTATACGGAGTATAGCCGAGGTATTACAGCATTAGTCCTAGGTGGAGCTGCTCTGCTTGTTGCGATCAATGACAACCGTAGCTAGACTGACGCAGTATTTTATAAATTTAGATCTACTTCCCCCCAAAACTATTTCGGAGCCTTTCTTAAGTTAGGTCACACGTCCTTTAAAATATTTAATTTCTTGGACATGTGGGTTTCCTCACGATGTTTTCCTTCACCGCCGAGATCCGCAAATCCGAAAACAGTTGATCAATATGTCAGTTCTTCATCCACTAGGCTACTCCTCTTACACACTGTATAAATCTATGCTTCTAACTCTGATGAAACATAAAATAGGAAGCAATCCAAAATTAGCATGAAAATATACGGAGGAAACTAGGTATTAGCCCCCTTTTTTATGCATATAAGTATATATTGGGATAAAAAGTAGCCAGCGTCTCGTTCCACGTGCAAATGAGGATCTAATGACGATGAAGAATCACTTACATCTAAATGTCTCAAGGAATACAATACATCTTTAATTGGTTTAGTCTTGCTAAATTTGTATCAAGTTATATTAATAACCAAGCGATCGATTTGTTCTTCAAATATTAATTTGCGTTCCAAAATAACACCACGGTCTCTGAATTTCTGGATTAAATATGAATTTAAATTTGTAAGCGTAATAGATTCTAATTCCGCACTTCCAAGACATTATATTTCGAAAGTCGTGCCACTTAACCTCAGAAAGGTCAGTAGACCGATTCTACTAAAAAAGCTACAACTGCACTGCTGCGCGATGTGTGTTAAAATGTGTAGATTTTGACGTTTCGTTATTCTGTTAAGCGATCAGCCATGCAATTCTCTAAGCGACTCGTAATGGCTGTGTGCGTCGCTGTGATCACAGATGTCACAGCATTGACATCGTCTACTGCGATCACGGCTTTTTATTTGGTATTCTATAAGGCTGTAAGCGTACGCGTTGCTTTGTAGAATTCCAATTCCAAACGCAGCCTTGCGGCGCTAGTGTCGCACAACCATGAAAAGCGACACTAAGGAATTGCAATTTTGTGTTCAAGGCTATAACAGCCGATATTTCCGAGGATGTAAGGATGTTTGTTCTTACAGAATTGCATGGCTGACAACAGCGACGTTGCAGCAACGCTGCAGTAAATTAGTCGCTATTCTGTTAAAAAAAAACTATACTGCACCTGCGCGATTTCTGCAATATAATGGTATTCTGATAAATTATTTTGACATTTGTATAGCGATAACAGAAGTTTTGAAGGAGTTTATTTGCAGTTTTGCTAATGTTAGCACCTTTAACGGAGTGAAATTAATGTCTTAAAGCGATGATTTACATTACAAAACAGTTTTTTTTTTGTTTTGTGAGATGTTTGTGGGAATATATGATTAAGTAAAGCTTCTAATTAAAAGTAATTAAGTTGTTGGCGACAGACCTTTTTAGATATTTTTACCTTTTTGATGTATATTTCATATATTTGTTTTTTAATACGAGTACTTCTTTGTTTTTATATTGACAATTGTATAGTTTTGAGTGAAACGTACTCCGAAATACAAGTAAGTTCCTCCTATAATATTATTTTATTTAGCTGCTGCCCTATACTCCATCCACAGCTCTATCCACTATTAATATAAGTAATTAAGTAAAAGTAAAAATCTAATTGATTAGATTGAAAGATGGTAAAGCGGCAGGTGTTGTGTAGTTCATTTACGGGATACGCACAATTACAACGTAGTTGCAATGCCGTTGCAGTGCAGGAAATTTTAATAGAATACATGTATTATCACTGCACTATTCCTGCACGACTCAAGTGACAAGTGTAAACGTGCAGTTGCAGTTATTTAGCAGAATTGGCCTACTGCTTTTCCCTCTCGGTTGTAGAGATCTGTCGGCAGTTGTTCTATGTCAAAATCGAACATCTTCAATTCTAATAGATTAGGAAACGGGTTATCGCTAGGAATAATAATACATTCTAATTATTACATATACGAGTATTTTGTGACTGATATTCATTACCTTTAGTTACATTGGGACTTAATTTAATTAAAGTACACTGATCAATAAATCTATTTGGAATTGTCTTACAACAGTCAATCTACAATAGGCTTATTTGGTACCCGATGTAGTGTTCTATGGAAACATTAGTATAAAACGCCTTTTGTTTCTATTTATATACAAGTGACCGTGGCGGGGTAGGTAGCGAGAACTGAGCATCACGAGACCGGTACTTTAACACCTCGCTTGCTTTTTTCACATTGATTGCTCTTTTTCTTCGCCGGTTCCTAGGACTCCTGGCATTACTTGAGTAAACACAACAATTTGGGTCATGGTGTATCTGGCCTTCATTGGCTCTACATCCTTCCACTTGTGATTCACTTCCATGTATCATTGTATACCTGTTTCGTCATTATATAATATATGTAATGAAAGTATATTTTATTTCTTGCGTTTTGCTAGCGTTGGTGGACATGAATATCATTGTCAAAATGCCGAAATATCTGTATAGTTTTCAACGAAGCTCTGAATAAACATACTGCCAAGCTGTGGAATGGGCTTTTTATGTTTTTGTAACGTACAAATAAGCATCTGCTTGTATATAGTTCGTATATTGTCTGACGGTATGTTAGAACTGCCGAAACTGTCCGGCTTCTAAGTAAATATCTTTTAAAAATTACCCAAGTAACATACAAAAAATTCGGCTTTTATACGATAACGAAGAAAACTTAAAATAAATACGCTTTATACTTTGGCGATTTTGGACAGCAATTTTGCCATCTGCTACAAAACAAAACAATGATCCAAATTTCATTATCACCTGTCGTTGGGGACATGCTCAGAGAAACTTTAAGATTTCATACTGTTAGGAACATCTGTTGATCGCGGGTTATTGCTCTATATTACTCTAACTCCATTCCTACCGCTGTTGAGGATATGTTCATAGAAACTTTCAAATTATATACTACACTGAATGTTTGCTGATCGCGGGCTCGTGCTATATTTCTCTAGCTCTATTGCTACCTCAGTTGGTGAGATGCTCAGAGAAATTTACAGCTTTTATATTATAAATAATGTATAAAGATTACGGGCTCTTGCTATATATTGGTCTAGCTTTATTCCTACCTATGTTGACGACACGCTCAAAATAAATTTGAAATTTCATACTGTTAGGAACGCCTGGCGATAATGAGCTCTTAATCAATATTGCTCAAGATCAATTCTTACCTCTTTCGGGGAAATAGCAAGATACATTTTCAGCATTTGTATTATAAAGAACGTCTGGCTTTTTTTTATACCACTAAGGTGGCAATCAAGTATACGGCCTGCCTGATGTTTACGGTGACCGTAGCCTATGGACATTTGCAACACTAGGGGCGTCACTCATGCGTTGCCGACCCTCTAAAAACCTATTCACGCATTTCTTGGCTATTGCGAGCCTTGTGTATATTTCTCTAGCTCTATTCATATCTCTATCGTCAGAGATGCTCAAAACAACTTTCAACTTTTATACTATAAAAAACATGTAACGACTGCAGGTTCTTGCTCAATATTATTTTAGCTCTATTCTTACTTTTCTTTTCTTTATCGGGGATATAGCTAGATCATTTTTTAAGATTTGTACTATAAAGAACGTCTGGCAATCGCAAGTCTTGCTCTATATTTCTCTAGCGCTATTCCTACCTCTACTGGGGATGTGCTCAAAGATACCTACAGCTTTTATACTACAAAAAACGTCTGGCAATCGCAAGTCTTGCTCTATATTTCTCTAGCGCTATTCCTACCTCTACTGGGGATGTGCTCAAAGATACCTACAGCTTTTATACTACAAAGAACGTCTGGCAATCGCAAGTCTTGCTCTATATTTCTCTAGCGCTATTCCTACCTCTACTGGGGATGTGCTCAAAGATACCTACGGCTTTTATACTATAAAGAACGTCTGGCAATCGCAAGTCTTGCTCTATATTTCTCTAGCGCTATTCCTACCTCTACTGGGGATGTGCTCAAAGATACCTACAGCTTTTATACTACAAAGAACGTCTGGCAATCGCAAGTCTTGCTCTGTTTTTCTCTATAGCTATTCCCACCTCTACTGGGGATGTGCTCAAAGATACCTACAGCTTTTATACTATAAAGAACGTCTGGCAATCGCAAGTCTTGCTCTATATTTCTCTAGCGCTATTCCTACCTCTACTGGGGATGTGCTCAAAGATACCTACAGCTTTTATACTATAAAGAACGTCTGGCAATCGCAAGTCTTGCTCTATATTTCTCTAGCGCTATTCCTACCTCTACTGGAGATGTGCTCAAAGACACCTACAGCTTTTATACTATAAAGAATGTCTGGCTATCGCGGGCTCTAGCTTTACAATATTAAACTGAAGTTTAGTCGATTGTCTATCTACACACGTTACGTATTAGAAGTATAAATAATTATGAGCCCGGTGATGCCACAAGCAACTGTTGTTCGAATCATCGTTACAGAGTACCTACTCTAATTGTGTTTAAATAACCCTGACACATCGTATCATTGATAAATATATAAAAATATACACTCACGTCATTTTGTTCATTGTAAGGTCTCTTCCGAGAATGATATTTACCTAGTGCTTAATTATAAGTCATTATCACCCGTAGTGATAATGCTGCAATTTTTTATAGCACTAAGGCGACGAATAGGCGTACGGCTTGCCTCATGGTAAACTGTCACCGTAGCCTATGAACAGTTGCAACCCTGGTGTTCATGCGTTGCCAACCCTAAGGCATACGAAACTTTTTTATACAACGTTGGGGGGCACATAAGCATACGATCCACCGGATGTAAAGCGGTAACCGTAGCCTATGAACGCTTGCAAAATACTACGTATCACTCGTACGACGCCAACTCTGCTGCTAACACAGCTTCTCTCTTACTCCTTAGGAGCTTACTGGTGATCTCACTCACATGCAGGAACACAACTCTGCAAAGAGTTGTTATTTGGCTGCGGTTTTTCGTGAGGTGGAGCCCCAAAGGGGCTGCTTTGATGCACCTTATCTCTCTTAAAAACACCCAGATCAAGACAAACGTACATGTTTGCCCGGTGTGGGAATCGAACCCACGACCGTCGGTGACAAAGTCACGTTATTAACCGCTGCGCCACCCAGCTCATTGAAGTATATCTCAACTACATCTTTCATGAAGTCTTATTAAAAGCCTCTAATAGAAGTTATCAGTAAAAAAATAAGGAATTAGAGCTCCGAAGTGACTTTGGCTATCTGGGTTCAAACTATGTGAATCGTTGAATTAAATTTTGTTTCATATAAAGCAGAAAACTACCATTTTAGGAAGAAATAAATCTATGGTAGGTTCCATACATACAGACTTCAATTCAATTTTTCTTTTCAATTTTAGTTTAAATATATAAATTGTTTAAATTATCAAATTAGGTATGACTTTTATGTACCTCGGGAGAGCGAAAGCTCCTAATACAAACCAAATTGAGTACTTAAAAGGAGCCTCCGGTTATTTGTAACATACTGTAAAAATTATGTCAATAAAACATTTTTCATTTTCAGACTTCTACATTTTAGGTGATTTAAATATAACCCCATTTAATGTCATAATCACCAGTCTATCTGCTCCATGAGAAATAATTATATTGCACTTTAAGTAAGCTCTCGAAACATCCCATCAAAATATGAATGTGAAGTTAATCGGCCAAGTTCGTATACAAAGAATTCGGACGGCGAAATTATTTTTGAAGTGAAAACTTCTTTAGCGGCGTTGTGCACTTTTTGGGAATAATAAAAAATGCTAAACTCGCGTCAGGACACGTGACCCTGACCGTAAGATTTCGGTGAGAATTAGAACTTAAGTTCGCTGCAGCGCTAAAACATTAGTTACCTCTAATTAAACAATTAAAACATGAAGCGCTAGATCGTTCATAGGGCATTATTTTCTCGTGACCAAAACGTTGTAAGCGCCATGAAATTGTTGGCGTTTACGCGTTTCATTCAACGTAGTTATTCAACATCGCTGTTTGGTTGAAGCGGCGCAGGGCGCTTGCGCGAGTGTGCGTGTGTGTTTGAGTTTTAGAGATTGGCGATGATAATGCTGGTAATGATGCTGGTGAAAGAGTCGTTGAAATTACGGATGAAAGTTGATTTTTCTAAGAGATAAACTTTTTAATATAAAATAATTGTAATAGTTCTGAAGTGTTAAATTTTTAATGTAATATAAATTGTCATGTTTGTGTACGATAACCTAATAAATGAACATTGTATTTTACCACATACATGATAGTACTTTTATATTGATAAATAAAGCAATTCGTGCGAAATTATTCCCTAATCATTCCAAAATATTCAAAAATGCACAACGTTAATGTTCAAGTTTTCACTTCTGCCGGCACTCCCGGAGTGCAATCCGTTTTTTTATTTTTAAAACTTCATAATACCTAAATTAATACATAGGAATACCATTTATAGAACTTGTCTATTATGTAAACTAAATTTTTATAACTGCCAAGATTCTTCTAAAGTGAGTTTTAATAGAGGTCGTGCATTGATCATGTTACGATCACGAGCGGCAGAAGTGTTGTATCTCGAATAATATATGAAAATCAAAAAAGCTCTCAATTTCAAAACAGTAGAATTTTTGCGTTGCATTAACTACATGGCACACGCAAAAATTCAATTCAAAAATTCTTCTCGATACAATTACAAAATACAATTTGTTTTATGTCATATACATTTTGAATGTAGATTGTGACTCTGTTTGTTTGGCGGGATGCTTTAATGCGCCTTACCTCTCTTGAAAACACACTGACCAAGACAAACAGACATGTTCATGCACATAAATGTTTGACCTGTGTGGGAATCGAACCCACGAGCGTCAGTGTAAAAGTGGCGCAACAGCTAACTGCGCCACCGAGCTTGTCAAATAATATGCGAGTGTGCCTGAAAAGAGCTATGAATGTTAGAGATGCGAATGAAGTGTGTAAGAACTGCGTCTTATTAAGTATTGTGTAATTGTTTTTTATCCCAAATAAATAAAATAAAAAAAAAATTATGAACAGGTCACGTCAAGTATTAGGACTACTGGAAATATGTCGGAAAAAAAGTGTACTATTAAAATGAGATCTGGAGGTATTTTAATATACAATAATTATTAACACAATAATAATGTAATATTTGGGAAAGATTTCATGGTTAGTATAGCAGTATTTTCACGTCAAGTCCTTTGCAGGGTAGACAGAGAGAAGCGACCGGCTAAGGTAGCTGTATTCCATCAGATAGGCCGTACGCTTGCACGCCTCCTGAGATTACATAAAAATAATGTCTTTCTATTTCTGTTAATGTTCAAATATGAACTCATTATTTAAATACTGAAGGAAAATTATAACCAATATATTCCAACTATACTAGTATATTTTAAATTTAATTTTGAAAACCTTTAACTCTTTTACATATAACGAATACATGTGAATGGCAAATGAATTGCATATTAAATATGTATGTATGTATGTATGTATAGGTATATATATATATATATATATAGTATATATATATATATATATATATATATATATATATATATATATATATATATATATATATATATATATATGTATGTATATGTATATATAGGTGATGTCAGAAGTCCCAGGAACCGGCGAGCGTGCATGAAAAGAGCTATGAATGTCACAGAAGCGAGTGAAGTATGCAAGGACCGCGTCTTATGGCGCTCGGTTCTCTCTGCCTACCCCGCAAGGGACTTGGCGTGAAGATATACATATTAAATATATTATTACATATAGATCATAAGACACAAAATAATCGAACAATTTAACAAAATCTTGACTTGAACTCTGCCGTGCGCTCAAGATCTCATTATCAGTCCAGTAGTGATCGAGTAGCAATCGATGTTTGTTAAAACACATATAGTCTGAGCCACTTGAGATGGTGCGCCCACGCTGCACTTCACATTCCGAAGTATGAATGTCCCTTTATCTATACGAACTATATTGGAGAGTGAAAGAAATTTCAGCTTTTAAAGAAGCTGCACCGATCTACTATATTACTTAGTAGCTGTTACCCGCGGCTTTGTCCGCGTGGACGAAGGGAAATGGAACATATTTTAAGGGAGTGAGCTATTTTAACTCGATAAAAAGTTTAATCGAAATGCGAGCGCGCTTTTGTGGCGTAACGCATGTAGACCGTATTCGCAATGATGATGTTAGAAACGGAGTTGGTCTGAAAGAGAGCGTCGGTGTTAAAATAAGAAGAGGCATGCGTTGGTTCGGACATGTAGAAAGAATGACGAAGCAGGTATTGTATTGTAAAAGTAGAAAGAAAAATAATAAAAAATAAAAAGATAATTAAATTAAAATGTTAAAGATGGAATTGAGGTGTGGTGACTTGGCTTGAAAATATCGGTATATACAAGAAATTTCCCAGTGCAGTTATAAATGACTATTTAGTATTAATGACTATTTATTACGAGTATGTAGGTACCTAATTATCAAGTTAAGAATAAATTCTAGTGCCCTGAACGTGCAAGCATACCTAATTAACCAAAGAGACACTGGCGAATGAGAGATATGTAAAGCAGCAGGACCAAATAACAATTCCCTGGAGGGTAAGCGTGTTGCTGATGAGCTTACCAGTAAGCTTCTTAGGACTAACTTTGTTAACAACACCGCACGAGTTATACTCCTTTTCTAGCAAGCTTATGGTACGGTTTGACTGTGTGGCGCTGTGGTTATAACGCTACTTTGACACCAACGCTCGTGAGTTCGATTCCCACACAGGACATACATTTGTATGCTTGAACATGGCTGTTTGTCTAAGTTTAGATGTTTTTAAAAGAGGCGGGGAGAATCGAAGTATCTCCATCACATAGAAAGCCACAGCCAAATATCTCCTCCCTGGAGGGTTGTTGCGTTCCTGCGAGTAAATGTGTTCACTAGTAAACTCCTAAGCAGTAACTGTGCTAGCAGCAGGACTGACATCGCGCGAGTGATACATAATGTGTTGCAAGCATTCACAGGCTACGGTAGCCACGAATATCCCGAAGTTGTATAAAAAAACTACTGTATATGAGGCGTTTGTCTACGTACATTTACGAATTCCTTGTTTATTTATTCAAAGCTGCGGAGTATACTCATAAAAAACCAGTTGAGAATGCGCAAGCTTGCATTGCCAGAGCAACACCTGGGTCGTCAATTATATAACAATTCAATTTTTTTTTTATTTGTCGGCCATTTTGACCACGTTCCTTAAGAGATAGGAACGGTGTTCCTGAACATTACTATTCTACTTTTTTATGCTGAATCCGAATCTGAAGTCAAAATTCGAATATTCTAAAAAAAGCGACAGACAAACGCACAGAAAAACACATAGAATTCATATAGGAACGGTGTTCCTGAATATGAACTGAAAAAACAACTTCTATAACTTATTTTTTTTTGTAGTTCACTTTTTTATGGGTAAGTTCTAGAATAATATTTGTGGTTCAGTTTCGTTCGTTATTACGAACTTCTAAATAAATCTGGACAATACATAGTGATGTGTATGAAAAATTGCTCGCGAATCAAATATGGCCGCCTGCAAAGTTCATCATAACAAAAGTAGGTACTCTGCACAAGCAATAACGGATGCAATTACATACACAGATGACGGCCATCATACAACGAACCCTTTCTGAGAACTGTTGCTCGGAGCATGATTGTGTCTTAGAGATGAATAATAGGCTAGTTCATTTGATAGCTACTTGTTGCTTTCTAGGTTTGTATTGGTAACAGGAAACGAAACTTTTATGTGATACGTCTTTGTCTGCCACAGGCATTTATCTACACTTATATGCACACCGTATCTGTGACACACTATGATGATGTTAGAAACAGAGTTGAAGCATACGGCTCACCTGATGTAAAGCAGTTACCGTAGCCTATTAACGCTTGTAATAATTAAGTATTACTCGCGCGATACCTTCTCTGCTGCTTACACAGCATCTCCTTAGGAGCTTACTGGTGACCTCACTCACACGCAGAAACACAACATACTCTCTAGGGAGTTGTTATTTGGCTACGCGTTTCTGTGAGGTGAAGCTACTTTCCCAGACGGGCTACTTTAATACGCCCTGCCTCTCTTAAAACATCCAGACCAAGACAAACAGACATGTCCATGCACACAAATGTTTGTCTTGTGTGGAATCTAACCCACGAGCGTTGGTGTCAAAGTCGCGTCTTTCACGACTGAGCCACCGAGCTTGTCATGTTTCTTTCTACTGACAAAATTGATGATCTACGATAGTGCGTTACCATTCCTGCTGCTAAGGCAGTAATGGAACATGTCTGCCAACTATCTGGTGGCTGCATTCACTCGCATGGACACAAAAACTCTGAAGAAATATGTCATTGTTCTTCTGTCAGATTGCAGTACTATTTTTGTCAGATCTCTCTCTCTCTCTCTGTGGTCGTTCCCTCATGCATGACTGAGGATCGCGATCATCGGTGGATGTGGATGGTGTCCACCTATATCCTATAATCTGCCTCCATCTATTTCTGTCCATGCCGCCTCTAACGACCGAGCAAAACTTGGCTGAGGTAGAACCTTTTACTTAATCGCTCCATATGGTTGGGGAGCATCCACGGGCTCGTTCACCCGTTGTGTTCCCAACAACGACCAACTTTGTCAGATATTCAACAGGATACTTACAATTGTGTGTTAATTGTAGTTAATAAAAAAAGAATGCGGGACGAAAGAATGAAGAAACAGATATACAATGCAAAAGTGGAAGGATGTAGGAGCCGAGGAAGGCCGAGACTAACCTACCATGACCAAATCGGTCGTGTTTTATCAGAAGGTGATGTCAGGAGCCCCAGGAACCGGCGAGCGTGCATGAAAAGAGCTATGAACGTCACAGAAGCGAGTGAAGTATGTAAGGACCGCGTCTTATGGCGCTCGGTTCTCTCTGCCTACCCCGCAAGGGACTTGGCGTGAAGATATACATACGTACATATACATACAATAAAAATAAAATATTTATGTAAACCCAGACAGTTAAAGTACTTTTTTATACAACGTGAGGAGGCATACAAGCATACGGTCCACCTGATGTAAAGCGGTTACCATAGCATATGGACGCTTGTAATACATGCTTGCAATACATTAAGTATCACTCGCGCAATACCACCTCTGCTGCTGACACAGCAACTCTTATTAGTTAGTAGAGTAACTCTTAGTAGAGCTTACTGGTGACCTCGCTCACACGCGGAAATACATCAGTCGCCCAGAGAGTTGTTATTTGGCTGCAGTTTTTTATGAGGTATGTATGTATGTATATCTTCACGCCAAGTCCCTTGCGGGGTAGGCAGAGAGAACCGAGCGCCATAAGACGCGGTCCTTGCATACTTCACTCGCTTCTGTGGCATTCATAGCTCTTTTCATGCACGCTCGCCGGTTCCTGGGGCTTCTGACATCACCTTCTGATAAAACACGACCAATTTGGTCATGGTAGGTTAGTCTCGGCCTTCCTCGGCTCCTACATCCTTCCACTTTTGCATTGTATATCTGTTTCGTCATTCTTTCGTCCCGCATTCTTTCTACATGTCCGAACCAACGGAGCATGCCCTTTCTTATCTTAACACCGACACTCTCTTTTAGACCAACTCTTTCTCTCATGTCTTCGTTACGAACGCGGTCAGCAAGCGTTATGCCACAAATTTTGCGCAATGCTCGCATCTCGACCGCATTTATTCTACTTTCATGCTCTCATGAGGTACTACCCCAATTAGACTGCATGATGCGCCCTACCTCTCTTAAATATAAACCTATCTACATAAATGCACACCAGAACAACCTGACCCTGGTTTATACGAGTTTTGTGGTCAGCAAGTAACGGTGCTTGGATCGCAGAAACTTTATATGCTCCATTTGAAATTACGCACATCGGTGCATGCACTCGGCTCGACTGTAATATAAGACTTATTAACATTCGCTTAAGGACCAGCTTGGCATGATAATGTATCAGTTGGGAATACCCAGATATTCAACTGCATTGGATTATATATGCAACTTACTTATAAATAATAGATACTGGCGTGTTTGATCGGGGAGTTCATTGCGATTGAACAGTGAGGGGTGGGACTAACTCGTCAAGTTTAGGGCTAAATCAATATCGATTGTTCTTTGTCGATTGTCATACAGATTTGCGGGCATGTTCACATTGCCTCGGAAAGCGGAATTCGATTTAGAATCGAAAAGTTGTCTGGCAAAATGTTTGGAATCTGAGCTAAAACTTTTAGAATCGCTTTCGTACATAAGAACATAATGTATGCTCGTACAAAAAGAAAGGTATTTTAAGTCAAAATCTTAGAAGCAGGAATAGATTGCGTATGCCGGGCACATCGGCTTGCTAAGATTAGTAGATCTTTTCTTGTAAATTGTATTAGATTCTATAATAAATTACCTGAAACAGTCCTGTCCTTGCGTGGTAATATGTACAAAATACACATCAAAAATACTCTGGGTAAGAAGGGTTATTACAGAATCGATGAATATTTAGATGAACATCTGACAGAGATGTTTGGAAATGATTCAGCACATGTATTAATCTATCTTTAATTGTACTACTTGATATAACTATGTGTACGCTCACATATATTTATTGTAATATATATTGACGATGAAAATAAGGCCCATATATTGGCAAGTTTCTTTTGGCATTTCTTCAATAAAAACATAGACTCATTTTGTAAAAAGAGTGATAAGCATAATCTTGTGTTACATGCAAGCCGTCTCCACAAAATAAGTAATTCTTTTATGGGGCAATGTATGCGGTTCTATAACAAACTTCCCAGCAATATAAGAGAATTGTCAATAAACAAATTTAAAACTACTATTAAAGCCAAATTGTGTAGCAGGGCATATTATAAAGTATCTGACTATATTAATGATAAAAATGCCTGGGAGTGAGTCGATCCAATTATAATGTAATTAATAAATTATGTAAATTTGTTTGGATACCAAAAGAGGGATGCCTGAGTTTTTTTGGCAGTATTTTTATCAGTGCTCACCTAGTCATAAACTGCACGGTAGGGAAAAAAATTGTGACGATTCCAAACAAATGTAGCCATTTTTACGGAATAAAAAGATTTTGACTTTGACTTCTTAGCTAATGATTATTTTCGAAATGCCGGTAGATTAAAAAGAGAGATTAAGTGTAAAAAAAAACTGTGGAAAATTATTAAGATACAATATGATCTAATTTAAAGAACGTAAGGCGTGTCTAAGTAAGGGCCTAATGGCAAAAAAATGTCTTTTATATTTATCTATGTTTTTCCGATGCAATATAAATACTCCCACTGGAGAAAAGAGCTTTTAGATTCGATAGAGAAGTACTGTAATCTCGCAGAAGACCAATAACATTTTTCTTGAGAATTGTTGTATCTTGAGTGAACGCAGACACCAGAGAATTGGCAAACTACTTGCTTTACTGCGTTATATTATGCAAGTAGGAAGGATTCAAAAGGAACATGGTTCTTCTTCTTCTTAGTGTTATACCGTTACCTAATCTATGAGGATTCGCGGGGTGGCGCTATCTAAAAACATGGTTGTAACGAAAAGAAATATGGTGTGTGTAGAAATTTATCTATCTTACGATTTATATCTTCACACCGTGTCATTTGCTAGGTAGGTTAACGCGGTCCTCACGCATCTCTCGCTTCTTTAACATTCATTACTCTTTATACGCTCGTTCTCCGATTAATTAGCCATATAATACTGTATGTTAACGCAAAACCAATTACATGGCTCTTACATCCTTCTACTTTCACGTTCCATTATTTCCTCTAGCACCATTGCTATGCGTCCAAACAATTAGAACATGTGTGAAATCTTTGAAGCATATACATATCTAATATTACAGATTAGTGGACGTCACTCAATTACGAGCCTTGACGGCCGTTCAGCTGTATCTAAGTTGAGTTGGACTATATACCTTAATCGTATTATTACCCATACCAGGTGTCCAACTCCTGTGGTGTAAGTAGTCCTTACTACCTTGTCTATTAATAGCGTGTCTCCATGCATACCATTGTTCAAATAGAACGTGAAGTAACACAATATAGGCTAAAATGGATATAATGAATTCAAGGCTTGTTACATAAATATTCAAATGATTACAAGTATTATGTCAGCGGTAAGTGGTAGTCGGCGCCGGCGCAATAAATTTATTAGACAGTAAATTAAGTGTAGATATACTGTCGATCAGAAAAGCCGAGTCGGTGACGTGCTCTGAAAATGATGTTTATTGGTTGCGTGTTTTTCCTTTTATTTATATCCAAACTAAATCCCTTGCGGAGTAGGCAGAGTATACAGAGTATCATAAGACGACGTCCCTACTACACACCTCGCTTGCTTTCATTTTCGTTTTCGCCTAAAGTATGGATAAAACTACGTTTTTTTATTTTTCTAGTTGCATAATGGAAGGAGGAAAATTGTGAACATTTTAGAACATAACTCTGGAACTGGCAACATTAATAAAATTAATGCTTAGAAATGTCCTCATAATTTTTTTCATATGTTTCAAAATCTCTCAAAAGTTATAACTATTTTAAGTATTATTTTTGACTACCTACGCCTCAAGGCACTTTCCGCACAGATATATTTATATATACATATATATATAAATTTGTGACGATTCCAAACAAATGTAGCCATTTTTACGGAATAAAAAGATTTTGACTTTGACTTTGACTATATATAAATATTGTAATGCAACGACAACTTTATACTTAAACAGAATATGTTTTTCTGTCACTTCTCTATCGATTGCTTGTTCAAATTACATTGAGATACTGTTCGATAGACATTTTTCTTGCGTTGCCACCAGCAACTC
Source organism: Pyralis farinalis (assembly GCA_947507595.1). NCBI lineage: Eukaryota > Metazoa > Arthropoda > Insecta > Lepidoptera > Pyralidae > Pyralis > Pyralis farinalis. The sequence continues at coordinate 37,250,603 of OX382265.1, forward strand.
TTGATTAAAACAAATTGTGTGCTGTCATACCTACCACATTCTTAGGAATTACTTCTAATTGTTGTTCATACTGTGATTCAATGTTGGATAAACACGAACAATTGTTTCGAGTTTAAAACAATTAGATACAATTATTGTAATTAGGTGGGAATGACGACACCCATCTGCGGTGATTTGCTATTTTTTTAATACAAAGTCAAGGCATGGAAGCCATTTTGGAAACGGATTCGAAAAGTTTTCACTCAGATCCAATACATTTTGCCAGTGATCTTCTTGATTCCGAGTCAATCTGAATATCCCCACTAATGTAAAGTTACCTTAGCCCGTGTTTGAATATAGGATTTTTTTTATACTACGTCGGGAAGCATACAAGCATACGGCCCACCTGATGTGAAGCGGTTACCGTAGCCTTTTAACGCATGCAATGTACTTCACTTCCCCAGATGGGCTGCTTTGATGCGCCCTACTTCTCTTAAAACATAAATTTGGAAACACGAATTTAGTGGTACATCCCAGGATTTCGAACCTGGAATCAGTTGGTCAACAGGTCAGTTATTTGTCCACTAGGCTATCTGCCCTTAATTGTTGTAAAAAATGCGTTGCAGGAGGTAATTATACTAAAAGAGTTTCGTTCTTTACGACGACCGCTCCCAAAGCCACTCTGACTTATTGAGCTTTCTCTTACAAGAATATATTAACATTTTTATACCGTCTGTGTGTTCGAATTATTTTTAATATGTCGGGAGACATACAAGCACATAGCCCATCTAATGTAAAGCGGTTACCGTGAACGCAACAAACAAACAAAGCAACTCCTTAAGAGCTTAGGTGACTTCACTCACACACAGGAACATGACAACCCTACAAGGACTTGTTATTTGGCTACGATTTTATGTAAGATGGAGGTACTTCCATGCACTTTGATGTGCCCTACTTTTCTTGAAAATACCCATACCAAGACAAATGGACATGTTCATGCATACAAATGTTTGTCCTGTGTGGAAATCGAACAAGTTGGTGTCAAAGTAGCGTTACTAACCACTGCGTCACCGAGCTTGCTCATTAAGTTATTAAAATATATTCATTCATATCATATAACAGATCTATAGATATTTCAAATCCCATTTGTTTTAACCTGTTGTACAGAAGCTCAAAACTAAGTGTATAACTTCCTGCGAAATCCCTTGCGGGGTAGGCAGAGAGGACCGAGCACCACTTGACTCGATCCTTATAATACTCACTCGCTTCTTTAACATTAATATTTCTTCTCATGCATGCTCGCCGGTTTCTAAGGCTCCCATTAGTCAGAAGCCTCAATTCGCTGATTTATTTAGGCGCTGAAATATAACGTTCTCATCAACGCGGGTTGCCTTCATGGGCAGACATGTGGTTTATTGGTTAGTGATCCCTAGACATACTTTTTGAGAGAGGTACGGCCCATCAAAGCAGCCCGTCCGGGAAAATACCTCCACCTCACAGAAAACCGCAGCCAAATGACAACTCCCTAGAGGATTGTTGTGTTGCGTGTGAGTGAGGTTACCAGTAAGCTCCTAGGGAGTCGCTGTGCTAGCAGCAGAGGTGGCATGAATGACGCTTAATGTATTGCTAGCGTTCATAACACGGTAACTGCTTCACATCAAATGCGTGTATGCCTCCCGAAATGTTATAAACAAGAAATAACGCGGCATTGACATCAACACTCACGGGTTCGATTCCAACATGTCTGTTTGTATTGATCAGCCATGCAATTCTCTAAGCGACTCGTAATGGCTGTGTGCGTCGCTGTGATCACAGATGTCACAGCTTTGACATCGTCTACTGCGATCACGGCTAAATTATTTGGTATTCTATAAGGCTGTAAGCGTACGCGAGGCTGTTTGCCTTGTAGAATTCCAATTCCAAACGCAGCCTTGCGGCGCTAGTGTCGCACAACCATGAAAAGCGACACCAAAGAATTGCAATTTTGTGTTCAAGGCTGTAACAGCCGATGTTTCCGAGGATGTAAGGACGTTTGCTCTTACAGAATTGCATGGCTGGTTGTTTGCAAGAGAGGTTAGGCGCAACAAATCAGTCTGTAGAAATACCTCCACAATACATCTACCACAACTCGTAGAAAGGTTATTATGTAAACTCCTAAGGAGTAATTGTGTTAGCAGCAGAGGTGGTATCGCGCAAGTGATACTTAATATGTTGTAAGGACTATATACTACTCGTACATAGAGTAGGGTAACTACTTTAAACCAGGTTTTTTTTACTACGTCGGGAGGCATACAAGCACACGGCCCACCTGATATGAAGCGGATACCGTAGCCTATTAACGCTTGTGATATAATTAAGTAGCCTTGGGAGCTTACTGGCGACCTCACTCACACGCAGGAACACAACTAACAACCTTCTAGGGAGTTGTTATTTGGCTGCGGTTTTCTGTGAGGTGGAGGTACTTCCCCAGACGGGCTGCTTTGATGCGCCCTACCAGGTGGTATAGTTTTAACTATCCTGATATTGTAATATGAACAAAGTGTAAAGTTAGTTGGCAAGTGAACCTGTGGTTTTACCATTAGTTCTGCCGTATGAATATGCAACAAGTTCTGCTGAAGAGTTAAAATACAAAGGGTGTTAAAAGAACAGCTAAAAGTACAATATTAGCACTTCTTTTAACCTACTTTGAAAAAAGACTCGTGGTATATTTGAAACGGTTTTGGAATCTGTTCGCTTTTCAGAACATATTCTTTAATACTTAAAGGTATGTATGGAAACTTCATTCATTTCTAGAATAAAATTCAGCACTCCAGAACTATATGTCAATATGATAACTTATTAGTTAGGCAGATTGTGTATTTATTGCCATCTTAGTATTGGAACAAATAAAAGTGAATTATTAAAAAAAAAAACAAGTCTTTATATTAATAAAGTGGAACTAAAAAGATGATGTACTCACAATGTATTTACGATATGATTACATACCTCACTCGCTTCTTTAAAATTCATAGCTCTTTTCGTGTACGTACGCCGGTTTCTAGGGTTCCTGATAACACCTTTTGGTAATTGGCTACTAGTTTGGTGAATCAAAAGCAAGTTTATAAACGTATCCTATACGAGAAGAAGAAAAACAGTATTCAGTTAATTTCATCAGTATAATTCGATTAAGTGTTGGCTAAATTTAGTTAGGATGTTAAATAAAAAATTGATACAAATGGTATCTCGGATTCTCCAAAAATGTTAAAATAGTAATCTAATAATCTACCTTACCGTGGATAATGTATATTAGTATCTATAATTTACATGATTGAAATATTATGTCCATAATAAGACAATTGAAACATGGTTGCATCGTTTGCTGTCAGTTCGATAGAGATGGGCGCATGAAATATCGATAAAGCCAGATTTTAAAAAAATATAGCCATACAATAGTATTTGCAAATATTATTATTATGGCCCTTTCTATTTATGGATAGGTTCTGCATCCAATACGCAGAGGCCCCTTCGGGAAGGTTGATCTAATGTATCTAAGGCAGATGTTATTAATGTTTCTAAACAACTAATAACAACGTTATTAATAATAACGAAGAGCGATACTCACTCTCACCTCACCCGATTCATAATAGCTTATTGTGATCCGAGTAATGTACACTGCTCCAGGGGATATCAATAGAAAAAATACCAATGTGCAGGCGGCAAATGCGACAGAAATTTTATGGCTGAAGTGAGATGTGAAGGTTGCTTTAGGGTTAGATCGGAATGGACGCCTACCATAACTATCATTTATGATTGTCACTACTGATTATATGTTTTTAAATCTATTCACAATAAACCATTAATCGGTCCAATCATATTTATTGTTTAAAACTTAATATGCCATTTCTTATTTTGCAGCATTGAACTTCTTTTGTGATCGCATCCTAGAAATATGGACGTAAGGAATTCTTTATTTTTCTCTCCTAATACATAATTATAACATATATGAAGTATGAGCAACGATTAGTATTAAAAGCTTTTACAAATCAAACTTCAAACAACTTTATCAGTAATTGGTAACAGGAACCAAGTGTGACCGCTAAAAAATCTGTACGGCAATGACCGTATTGTAACAATAACATAGATTATTACAATATTATCAATGAGGCAATTATTTATATAATAATCATTGACGTAATTGTACTTTTACTATAGGATGTAGTATAAAATAATAATTAAACTTGTATTAGTTGACATGACCCATATATCTATGTTTATGCTATGACAGATTATGTTAATCAGGGCGTTGGGTCTTATAATCAATCTGATTTAGAAGCCGAATCCTACTCTCTGAATTATGTTTATGTTTATAAAAAATATCACTTCTATCTACTTTGTTCCATACACGGCAGTCACTGGTTATGACCCATTAGTAAATTCGCAGAAATGGCTTCCAATGCCACTTTAACATGTCGACTCTGAGAGTAGTAGTAAGTAGTTGTTGTCCATTGCTTGTTTTTATATATATATGGCAATAGTGTTGCTACTTTATGCCAGTGTCAAAGTTAGGGAAACATTAATACACCCGTAAAACGATAGTGATTTCTACAAGGTTTCTTGGTGAACTTATTCACGTCTTCCAAAAAGTGCATAAACGTGTTATATTTGAGTTTTTTCATTACTGTATAATTTCACTAACACTTATGTTACAAAATACTATCGAAATTGTCACATAAAACTAATTTTATACTGAATTGTAAAAATTTCAAGTATAACTACAATGTCACTCGTCAAAAGCGCGGGAAGAAGAGGCCATGGCTCGTTGTAAAAATTTTTACCTGTGGACCAGCCCTACGGTTCGAATCCTCATGTCTGGTCATAGTAGGGAGAACACGCTAAATAAAATAATATCGATATGTTAAATAAAATAATGTTTACAAATATTTTCACCTCCTTAAAGTTTAGTTCGCGTGTCGTACCCAATCGATAGTTAGTCGGTATTCATTATAATTGCATGCTACCGCTGTGCTTAAAAATTATTCGTTGCTCGGTTATGACACGATGCGCCAGCCGTTATCTTTGAATAAATCTGGGGACGAGTCTTTGCCATTTTATTTACAATCAGAAATATGCAGCGTTTTTGTAAAAATAGCTTACGATTAAAATTTGTAAACACAAGTAAAATTACACGGTGATCGCATCATTCCAGTGTTGGAACGTTTTTATTTTTACCGCCACCGCGCCGTTAATGTATGTGGGGTGGCCACCAGCCTACTCCAGATCTATACTCGCTTGGGCTCATATTTCGTGTACCACTACAGGATACGAGTAGGTTATTTATCATTATTTAGGCATTTCCCCAGTCGGGCTACTTTGAAGTGCCCTGTTTCTCTTAAAAAGACCGAGATTATCCAACAACGAGATTACGCAAATGTTCGTCTTGTATTGAAATCGAACTCACGAACTTCCGCTTCGGTTTTAAAGCAAATGCAAACCACTCAACCAACGCGTACATCTAAATTATGGGTAGCCAAACTAAATTAAATTATCGGGCACGAATATCCGACTAATGTAAAAGTTTTATAATTTATCAGCGAGTGGTGGATATGGCTCACAATAAAACTGAAGAAAATATTTAAAGGTACGCAGCCAATCCTGAGTAAATCTAAACATGACATTGATTCCGTCATTGTGCTCGTACCGTGACGTGACTGTAGGCAGATTGTCAATTTGTCATAACTTTCTAACAATATTTGCGGCGAATTTGTAAACTATTTATAAAGCAATTTTCACAAAATTATCTGTTGACTTATCACTTTTTTCGGTAAATCATAACGTTCACGCAAATAAAAAGTAAAGAAAATGGGGGGGGGGCCGCGAGTCCCACAACAAACCATACAGATACGCGGCCGGCCAAAGAATAAAAGTTTGTTTTGCACAGAGAGGCTCCATAATATTTATACTATGCGTCTCTAACATGCACAAAATAAATATAGTATTTTTGACATTACGTAATTAAATTACATCACATGCGAAAATACAACCCTAACATGTCTATAGAATATTTTTTGTGACACGATAATATTAAGGGTTTAAATTTAGGGGTAAAAGTATGAAATTACCGATTTGTACTGAAAAATTAAACCTCGTTTTTTTCTAAAGTCAAAGTCAAAATCTTTTTATTCCGTAAAAATGGCTACATTTGTTTGGAATCGTCACAATTTTTTTCCCTACCGTGCAGTTTATGACTAGGTGAGCACTGATAAAAATACTGCCAAAAAACTCAGGCATCCCTCTTTTGGTATCCAAACAAATTTACATATTTTATTAATTACATTATAATTGGATCAACTCACTCCCAGGCATTTTTATCATTAATATAGTCAGATACTTTATAATATGCCCTGCTACACAATTTGGCTTTAATAGTAGTTTTAAATTTGTTAATTGACAATTCTCTTATATTGCTGGGAAGTTTGTTATAGAACTGTATACATTGCCCCATAAAAGAATTACTTATTTTGTGGAGACGGCTTGCATGTAAGACAAGATTATGCTTATATCTAATATTTATGTTATGAGTATCACTCTTTTTACAAAATGAGTCTATGTTTTTATGGACATACAAAAGATTTTCATAGATATATTGCGATGCGACTGTTAAAATATTTATTTCTTTGAATTTTTCTCTAAGGCTCTCCCGGGGACCAAGTTTGTAGATAGCTCTTATGGCTCTCTTTTGCAATAAAAAGATGGTGTTAATGTACGCGGAGTTACCCCAGAGAAGAATTCCATATGACATAATACTATGAAAGTAGCTGAAATAAACTATTCTAGCCGTATCAATATCAGTGAGCCGTCTAATAGTTTTCACTGCATAGGCTGCAGAACTTAGTTTTCCTGATAATTTTTCAATTTGTGGGCCCCATTGTAGTCTGGAGTCAATTGTTATACCCAAGAACACAGTTGTCTCCACAGGGGCTAAATTAGTTCCATTAACATGTAAATTGGTAGCCACCTGTCTTACATTAGGTGTTGAGAACTTAATTACTTTAGTCTTTTTATCATTTAAAAGCAGATTATTAACACTAAACCAATGAATAACTTTAGAGAGAGCATCGTTAACTTCGTCATAATTACCTAACCGTCTATTAATTTTGAATGTCAAAGAGGTATCATCCGCAAACAACACAATCTCATGTTTATCCCTTACATAATAAGGTAAGTCATTTATATACACCAAAAACAAGAATGGACCCAGAATTGACCCCTGTGGGACTCCCATAACTACAGGGGACCCCGAAGATCTTTTACCATTAACATCGACCTTCTGTATCCTATTGCCCAGATAAGAAGACAGAAGTTCGAGAGCCTTGTTCCTGATACCGTAGTGGTGTAATTTTCTGACAAGAGTGTCATGGTGCACGCAGTCAAACGCTTTAGACAGATCACAAAAAATTCCCAAGGCATCTTGCGAACCCTCCCATGCCGCGAATATACTTTTAAGCAAATGAATCCCTGCGTCTATAGTTGAACAACCTCTCGTAAATCCGAACTGTTTCCTATGAAGCAAATTATGTGTATTGAAATGTCTGAGCAACTGGCGAAGCATTAGTTTTTCAAAAATTTTACTGAGAATGGGTAGTATGGAAACAGGTCGAAAATTCGAAGGGTCCGAACTATCACCAGATTTAAATAATGGAATGATTTTACTATGTTTCATCAAGTCAGGAAATACACCAGATGCCACACAACAATTGAAAATTGTAGCTAAATGTGGAGCGATTGAAATAATAATAGAAGAAATGGTTTTGACAGATAGATCCCACAGATCTTTAGTGTTTTTCATATTTATTGATTTAAAAGCGTTCAAAACATCTTTTGGGCTTACAGCTGAAAATTCAAATATTGTGTCGCATTCTACCACGCTCTGTTTGAGAACCTGTTCAGCAGATATAGAAGAAGACATAAGATTTCTAAGATGTAATATATTTATTTAATCAAAATATTTTCCCTCATTATCTATACATTGCTGCCATCTAATCGGAAGTTTATTTATGCCTTTGCGATAGAACTCTGAGGATCTAGATTCGACAAACTATGAGAAAGTATTTTGTACTGCCTCCTGGGAAGAATTTTTTTTAGAAAATTGTCCAAATCACGAAAAAAATGGTAGTCAGTTGGAGCAGGGTCTGGCGAGTACGGAGTGTGACGTATAGTTCTAACTGCAGCTCCTGAAGAGTTACGACGGTTTGACGTGCAGTTTATCTAGCGTTATCATGGAGCAATAATGGCGAAAATTGACTCACGAGTCGGGGCTGTTTCACTGCCAGTTTCGCCATCATTGTTCAAAGTTCGGCACAGTAAACATCTGATGTTATTGCTTGACCAGGCCTGAGAAAGCTATATATTATCTGTTGACTTACCACTTTTTTCGGTAAATCATAACGTTCACGCAAAAAGTAAAGAAATCCTCCCACGAGTCCTACAACAAACCATACAGATACGTCAACGTCATATGTCACAATTTTATCAAATATTCCTTCAGTTCTGTATCGATTCAACAAGGCAATCTAAGTTTCAATACGCGTTTCTTTCTGCAGATCAGTCAAATTATGAGGCACCCATTTTTCATATTTTTTTTATCTTATTGATTTGTGTCAATATTATAGATAAGGTAACGGTAAACCATGCCGCTAATTCCTGTGTAGTTTGACTCGACTTGTACCATCTCCTTCAATTCAGCTTTATTCACCTGTGTGGGCGGTCTTCCACGTGGTTCGTTATTCAAGTCGAAGTTTCCATTACGAAAACCAAAATTAAACCAAAAACTGCCGCGTTAGTTCCGCGTAGGAACTTGTATTCAAAAATTACTCGGATTTTCGAAGTATCCATCTTTCCCGTCTAAGCTGAATAAAAAAAACAATTGAAATTCGAACATCAAATGTTGCACATTTTTCAAAAGAAAAACCTCATAGGTGCCAAGTGAAAAAGTTTCACTCGAAAATCTCACGCCATCAAGGGTTAATATCAATTAAAAGTATCTATTACTATAAAACGGCAATTTCATACTTTAACCCCAATTATTAAAATGTTCTCTCAGAGACAAACTTTCGTTAGGTATCAACGTGGAAAATTCATCGAACTTAAATATTTACCATTGATATTCTAGTGATCAATTCTGTGCTTTTCGTGAGTAAGTAGAGCCGGCTGACATAAAATAAGTTTCTCTATGAAATTGAATATAGGGAGGGTCGCGTGCCTGCGTTCATTTCCGAGCTACCCGCAACCGATGTCTCTCTCCGGTCTAATGGGGTATAGACATATAATCCACCGATGGAAGTCCCACAATTGGGACTCACCTATAGAGTCTATATAATTACTTTGTGAATTTTCTTTCTTAGACGACGTGACAAGTGAAGGAGTCCTTCCGGCGTGGCCGTATACCATCTAAGTATTGTATTTTCGGATTTATGTACATATTTGTAATTATCACTTGTTCGGCGGTGAAGGTAAACATGAGGTTTTTATTATACCTGATGGTAAGCAGTTACCGTAGCCTATGGACATTTGCAACACCAGGGGTGTCAGTCTTGCGTTGCCGACCCTAGAAAGTCAATAAAAAAGAGTGACAAACGTCCAATAAGTTATATTTCGAAAGACGCGTGACCTAACGTAAGAAAGGTCTGGTTATTCTCCTGGATTGTGGAGATCTTACGGCAGTCGCTTCATGTCATAAATCACTATCTTTGCTAAATCTTTAAACTTAGGCAGCCGACCTCGCCAGTTTAATGGCTTAGGAAATGAGATAATACTAGAAAGAAGACGATGTGACTCGAAGGGTCCGTAAAGTATCAAAACTGATTGATTGACGAGTGTTTTTAGAGTTCCGTACCCAAAAGTTGCCAGCAGGATTCCTTTTCTATGTCAGCGCTGTCTATACCACCTATAAACGGCTTTATGAAACTTATTTAATTAATAATTTTATGCAGTTTTCTGTAAAAACAACGCTATATTTTTACAGAAAACTGCATAAAATTATTTAATTTCTAAGAAGAGTCGGAAGTAGAACTGCTCCTTACAGAACGGTACACAACTTCTCGTCCTCATTCTTCTCATACTAATCCGTAGAGTGACTTCATTTCTGTAACTGAAACTGACACATTGGCTCGCTGTCATCTTTATAGGCAAAGCCAACCTCAACTGTGGTGCACCATGTTACTTGACAAACGAAGCTCTGGTGAAAGAGAGGATAACCTCAAAGCAAGCTCGCTCCAGCGAGCTGTAATTTTGCTGCGGTATTGTTTGGTAGAAATACTTCTCCAGTCTGGCATCTTTGGTGTGGATTCTTTCTTTGCAGGTGAGGTTTGACTCTGAATATGAGAATGACCTTTAGCACTTATGATTTATAGTGGTATTTTTGGACCATTGGCACGCTTGGGTTACATGGGTGATATCAGTTTCACAATCGTGGCCTCCAAAGAAAGGTTATCGTGTTATCACAGTTCGGTCAAACATTGACCGGCTGTTATCTTGACGCTAAGTTAGAATGATAGTCAATACCCTAAAGTAGAGTTAAAATGTTTAGACTGTTCTCGGAACCATTAATTGGGTCAGAGTTTTGATATAGACAAATAGTTACGTGGTATTTATGTACAAATTTGTAATTATCACTTGCTCGGCGTTGAAGGAAAACATCGTGAGAAAACCCGCACGTCCAAGAAATTATATTTCGTAAGATGTGCAGCCTCACCTAAGGTCTGGTTTTTGTTCTGTCTGTCTGGTTAAGAAAGGTCTGCTTAGTTATAAATTGACTGGCGAAGTACCTTCATTTTCTCATAAAAGACTGCAGTCAAATATTAATCTTTGGCAGGTCATTGTGTTCTTGTGAGTAAGCGGTTTATGAAGCTGATAAAAATTCCTGACTTACATGCCTTCCGACGTGATAAAAGAAAGAGAAAACAAAGATGATATGTATATTGTTATCACCGTGCACGAGCTGTAAGGTTTTTATATCGGCAGAGTTAGTAAAAAAACATAATCAATCTTATGTACAGATTGGTACAGTCAAATAAATAAATATATGGATAAATCATAATCTGTAGATGTTCGCATACCAGGGAATGCACTCAGGTATTGTCGATACCGTGTTTTCTAACTTAGACAGTGCGATTGTTGGTGAAATTGAGATAAAAGCTACGTTACATAGAATGTAGTACCACTTGAATAAACCTAAAAAATAAATAAAAGGCAAACATAAAAATTTTCAAGATTTCTGAAAACATAACAACATTGCAAGAATACTGTTTATGAAGTTATTTTTTTTTTTTTTAGTTGATAATGTTTAGTTACATCATAATAAAACTCCAAGCCAAGCAAATTTATTACATTAAATAGTTCCTATTTAGAACCAGTACCTGAGCCACCGAGCTTCGCTCAGATTTTTTTTTTTATGTAAATCTCGTACCATTAGAGCCATTTCCGAGAAATGCAAAACATATTTAAACATACAAGAACTGCTCATTTACAATAATAAGATTATAAAAATAATGACGATAATTAAAAAATCGTAATTAATATTTCTCAATTAATCAGATGAATGTGACATATAAAACTAATTAAATAATATTCTAACCATGCACATATCTATTGTCATTCACATGTGCAAACATAGCTAGATGCTGTTGTCTCCTCGATATTTTTAGTATTTAACATAAAAACATATTTATACATATGTGGTATTTCAATTGACTATTTAATAACGAAGTAGATTAGTCATTTTATGGAGGCGTAAATTTATTGTATGTAATTTGAAAAATTACGTCAGCGCCATGGGTAGTTGAGCAGAAAAATAAGCAAATCCATTTATAAATAACAAATGAATTAACAGTGTTTGTAATTATGTGCACACGACAATTTTGCCTATGGGGTTTATAAGAGTCAGTAATTTTTAGTTTATATTGCGGGTTGTCGCATCGGACGCACCGCGACGTCGCCTTCCGTCGCGACAGTGCCGCGCGACATTCCGATCGTGACGTTATCACACGTACGTCGCTCGCACACCTGATTTATGTGGTAGACTGTACTTTTCAGCTTTGCGGTAGACGCTTAACACGCAATTAATTTGGTTCAGCTTTTTGTATGTTTTTGGATTTTGTAGTGATGCTAATAACTTAATGTAAGTAATTTCAAATTGTTAGTACCTGATCAATGTACACACTTGCTCGACGGTGCAGTAAAATATAGCGAAGAAACCCGCACATTCAAGAAATTACATTGTGCAAGATGTGTGCCTAACCTAACCTAACCTAAGAAGGGTTTGATCTTCCCCCTAGACTGTGGATTCTGACAGCAGTCGCTTCATGTTAAAATCAGTATCTCTGTCAAATCCTTAGGTTTAGGTACCGGATCCCGATAATGCAATAAAAACAAAAGAATGTGTATATATATATATATGTTATACACCGTCGGGATGCATACAAGCATCAACGGCCCATCTGATGTAAAGCCTGTGAACGCTAAGTAACACTCGCACGATGCCACCTCTGCTGCTAACACAGCAACTCCTTAGGAGCGTACTGGTGACGCAGGAACACAACAACCCTCTAGGGAGTTGTTCTTTGGCTGCGGATTTCTGTGCGGTTAAGGTACCCCAGACGGGCAGCTTTGTTACGAGAATTAGAGCTACTTTTTTAACAACATGTAACAATGATTATTCATTATCACTACATAGGTATAAGTCCGAAGGGACCACGAATTAAAAAACGCTGCCATTGTCAATATGAGTGTATACAGAATATAGATTGGTATACACTTTGTTGCTATACGGAGTGATACCAATCTTATGCACTTCTATAAAAATATTAAATTATTGGCATAAAAATATGCTTCCTTCCCCAATTGGGTTACTTCAAAGTGAGATTTTTTTTGTTTATACTACGTCGGGAGGCAACCAAGCATACCGCCCACCTGATGTAAAGCGGGTACTGGAGCCTATTAATGCTTGCAATATATTAGGTATCACTCGCGCGATGTCTCCTCTGCTGCTTACACAGCAACTCCTTGGGAGCTTACTGGTGACCTCATTCACACGGAGGAACGCATCATCCGTCTAGGGAGCTGTTATTTGGCTGCGGTTTTCTGTGCGGTGGAGGTACTTCCCCTGGCGAGCTGCTTTGATGCGCCCTACCTCTCTTAAAACATCCAGACCAAGACAAACAGACATGTTCATGCACACAAATGTTTGTCTTGTGTGGGAATCGAACCCACGAGTGTTAGTGTCAAAGCTCGTCAATTATTTTATCAGTTACTCTCGGGAAACGAGAGTTTCTGGCACAGCTAGTGTGTACCATGTGCAGATGATCCTAACAGATTCTATTTGTGGAATAAATTCATCTCACATCATTCTAATTATGAAGGGGCTTAAAATCTAGTAAAAGTGATGATTCCAAGGCCAAATGAATTAATCCTACAGACTTGCTAGGTCATAAAGTATTTCTAGACCAGTTGATGTCATTATATACTGATTGCATATAGTTCATGACTCATAATCAGCTATAAGGTACAATCAAGGATGTTAAGAAGAATATGTAGATAGGTTACGAGTGACTCATGAATTTTGGTAGTAACCTAAAATAATGGTAAAATGTACCGTATCATATACTATGTACTAATTTTAGTTGCGTAGGTAGGAATGTGTATTATTCTCGTAGAGATAACGGAGCAATATTTATTAGTTTTATCTTTGAATATTCGTGCTCTAACTGTATTTACTCATGCGTCGCGGTTTAGTTAACTAGCGTCCATACAGCCTGTCAAATACTAAATATCAAAAAATTTTGATTTCTGGTAACACAATGTTCTGTTATTGTTACTTGTCAACACAGACGGTTTGACGGAAAGTGTTAAGTTTTACAGTACATCTAAGAGACGTCTCTTCACACTCAATTTTTGATTAATATTTCTTTTTTTTTTATATGCAACGTCGGAAGGCTTCCAAGCATATGGCCCACCTGATATAAAGCGGTTACCGTAGCATATGAACGCTTGTAATACATTAAGTATCACTCGCACGATGCCTCCTCTGCTGCTAACACAGCAACTCTCCTTAGGATAATACTCTAGGGAGTTGCTATTTGGCTGCGGTTTCCTATGAGGTGGAGGTACTTTCCCAGACGGGCTGCTTTGATGCGCCCTACCTCTCTTATAAATTGTAATTAAGGTAAAAAGGACAAAATGTCAACCTTGTGCACTTAGCTGTACAAGTTACACAATACTCTACATATAGAACTCGACAACTTAGCGCCGTTGAATTAAACGTGTAAATTGAGCAAAGCGGGACGAAACCTATCTATGGATAAGTAATAATTATCTCGAGCCGCAAGTACGTACATATTGACGTAAAAATAATTAATTACTGCTATTGACATAAGGAAAGGCATGCTCCGTTGGTTCGAGCCGATAGAAAGAATGCTCCTACAAAATAAAGACGAAATACCAACCACCAATTGATCGTGTTTATTCAAAAGATAGATAGAGTGCTTAAAAAGATCTCTTTTATATAAAAAAAATAAAAAATAAGAAGAGTCGTGCTCCGTTGGTTTGTAGAAAGAATGCAGGAAGAAAGAGTCACGAAACAGATGTACAACGCAAAAGTAGAAGGATTTAGAAGTAGGTCAAGACTCACCTACCATAAGCAAATTGATGGTGTTTTACTCAAAGGTGATGTGAAAGTGTCAGGAGCCTTAGAAACTGGCGAGCGTGCATGAGGAGAGCTATGAATGCTAAAGATGTGTGTAAGGATCGAGTCATGTGGCCGTCGGTTCTATCTGCCAACCATGCAAGTTATCTATATATATATATATATATAAATCACGTGTCACGGTGTTTGTGGTTGCAGTCCTCCGAAACGGCTCGACCGATTTTTATGAATTTTTTTATGTATATTTGGTAGGTATAATAAATCGTAAAGTATATTTCATAAAAAAAAATCGTAAAACAATAGAAAAAAATAATAAGAAATAATTGATATGGCAGAACAACATTTGCCGGGTCAGCTAGTAGATGGATCGATCTTTTATAAGTTAGTGAACCGAGCGATGTGTGGACAAAGTCATATAGCGATCGGTTCTCTCTGCCTGATCTGTCAAAACTAAATCACAATAAAACAAACAAGTGTATTCAAAAGGTGCAGAATGTTCTCACCGCGCGGTATTTTTAGCAACCTGTAAGTTCAGTGTATAGGCCTCCTCCGTTTCGCGTGCGCTGCCCTCATTCGCTCCATTTTATGACATGCTTCCGACATACTATTTCACTTTTTGTTTAAACTATGTCTTGAGGAATACGCTGCTAATCATGTCTTCAGAATGCAAGGAAGCGGTTTAAATGTCATACATTTTTTAAGTCACTATATTTCTGATAGCTCTTTAACAAAGTAGATAAAGCGCGCATTCGCGTGGCCCGTAGTGATTATGCAAAGTCTGGAGGCATGCAAGCATACGGCTCACCTGATATAAAGCGGTTATCGTAGCCTATGTGCGTTTTAACACAGCTTGTCCTCAGGAGTTTACTGGTACATCAGTCACTGCCCTAGACAATCCGCCAGGGAGTTGTTGTTTGACTGGGGCTTTCTGTAATATGAAAGTATTTCTCCAGACGGGCTGCTTTGATGCGTTCTACCTCTCCTAAAAACACCCATCACCATCATCATCATTTCAACCTGTTTTCGTCCAATGCTGAACTTGGCCTACCGTCCATCGGCTCCCTGTAAACCTCTTGAGGTCATCGCTCCATCTAGTGGGGAGTCGTCTCATGCTGCCTGCACCAGTACAGGGCCGCTATTCGAGAACCTTTCTTAGCCAACCCCAACCAAAAAACCCCCAGACCAAGACAAACAGACATGTTCATGCACACAAAGGTTTGTCCTTGTGTGAGAATCGAATCCGTTGTCAAAGTACCGTTACTAATAATTGCGCCAACGAGCTCGTGTAACTTTGGTAGGTACGAAAGGGCCGAGGACGAATTTTCTCATCTATTCTACGCACTTATTACTCATACAAAATGTATGTATGTAAACAATGTACACGACGCATGTATCTCAATCCTTTATGATAAGGCCCATACATTGTATGTTGTAGGGCTAAAATACAGTCCTGTCATTACTATCTGAATAGACGTTGTTTTTGGTTAATTTATTACTGTGAAATGTTTACCTGGTTACATCTCGAGGAGATCAGTGGTGTCGTCGCTCTGAACTCGCAGGTTGAGCAACGTCGACCGTGGCCTGCCTATTGATGGGTTTATCTATCTTGAGCTCATCGGGATGTATTGTCAAATAGCTAAGTCATCGACCAATCTGCAGTTGAAACGCGTGGCTGAGCATGCTGAACCTCTTCGGTTGAAGGGAGGAGGGAGAGGGTCTGTATCCTTGCATATACTGCAGGAATACGGATCTCCCTATTATGTGGATTATATTCTTACACCAATCAATGCTAGTAAACAAACAGTTAAGAGCGAGCTGTGTTCGTGGAGTTAATCTTTTTAATCGCGTGATCTTTTTTGGGGTCCCGCAGTAGCTAAAAACCCCTTACAGTCCGTCTCTCATAGCTAATTCCCTCCAAATCTACAGAACTTTAGCAGTACACTGATACACAGAGAGAACAGAGTGGCTCAAAACATGATCCATTCACACCACACTCGCGTCTTTAACAGCCATAGCCATTTTCATGCTCGCCTGTCGGTTTCATTGACCACAGAACTACGGTGTAAAATGCTTAGGAATAGGATGAGTCAAGCTTAAATCACTCAGTCGAGCACAACCCAAATAACCAACGTGCATCTACGACGGGGAGTTGGGGTTTGGGTGGACAATATTTTCTATATATAGGTTTCCCCTGAACACCTATCAAAGCCAAACATAAAATGAACAATAAATAAATAAATATTGTCGCACAAATTATACAGCGCCATCTAGCCTCAAAGTATGCGAAGCTTGTGTCATGTCGTCGTGTGTCATCAAATCCCAAGAGGACGTTATATTCTATACCGAAAAGGTTCAAAAAATATTTCGTCCATCCATATATCCGATCCGCAGGTGCATACATGCATTTCCCGGTTTTCCCTTCCGAAATAATTACTGTCAACGGAGAACAGTGCAGCAAATGTTACAGGAAAAATAGAATTGAGTTTATAACTCGCACGTTTTTTCACAGAATGTCGCTTTCGCAATTTTACAGTAAATCCGGCATTGAAAAGGATTTCATGCCCCCTTTGTGTCAGTAGTTTGTAAAGCAAAAATTCTGAAACAGTTACAGTCCAACAAATCCTTGCCATGAGTGCCATATTCGTAGAAAAAATTCCGTGCATGTAGGAACTGATTCAAAAGGGCACTCGACTTTGTTCATAATATTTTTAATATTTATTATTACGAGTATCATAAAATAGCCATTGAATTCGTATAACAATTAAAAAGCTGATATTAAAATGGTGCTTATAACGGAAAGAGCTGTTGCGTACGGGAATATCGTTAGTGAAAACGGTACTGTAAACGAGAAATTTTCTAGGAAGATAAATCTGTGGGTTCGCGTCACCGACATGCGAATGTTAACCATTATATCTGTATTTCACTTTAGTTCATATGTTTTAATTCTGTGGTCAGTCTCTACGAATGAATACCTATTGGTTTTGCTTGTATTTACGCCCTACGTAGACGGAATTGGGGATCCGTTGGAAAACGAGCGAGGGACGTAGTGCATGCTCATGTAGATCGCCATGACCGCAATTGTTATGTCTGACTCTTACTGGCTAAACACCAGCTAGAGGTCGCCTTTAGTCGAAGGTTTCAGAGGTTTTGCCTTTTTACTTGCACCCCTGCCATGGGCAAGGCTCTTTTTATTACAATTACAATTATAATTTACATAACAAAATTTAAATTTATCAACTATAAATAAAATAAACACATTCATCCATCACATTCTTTTTCATTCCACAATTCATCTTTAATTCATCATCTTTCAGTTTTATTTTCTAAAATAAAATTGATTTGGCCCATTTTAGAACACCGGTGAAACAATTATATCTATTTTCAAACTTCCCTCCCCATACTGCGTCGGTCCAGCCACGGGCGACAGCGAGCTTCGCAGCTCCACCTAGCCACCGCCAGAGATTTTGTCGTAAGCGATAGCTCAGAGGCTGCGTTAGCACCGAAAAAGGCAGTGTTTGACTGACATGTTGCAAGTTTCCAGAGGCAAAGGTCATGTCATTTCAGGCAAGCTGTAGATTATTTTTGTTCATCTGTCCTTGTGGAGCCATGGGAGGTGGTGGGTTCTGTTCATCTGTCCTTAAGTTATCTGCCATGGGGTATCCGATCCGACAGTTTCGCTCTTTGGGTATCGCTATGCATACGATGATTGATTGTGATGCTGATCTGAGTACTGATTATTGATTTAGTGAGTGCTAAATGTTGAACTGAGCGTCATTTATCAGTTAGCTGTAGATTTGGGAATTTTTCAATTCAGTTAAAATTCGAATAACTTTTTTTCAGACAACAGAATATAAAAAACAGGTTCATCAACAAATACCTTAACATATATATATATGATATTATAAGTTTAATTAATCTAATTTCACGTAAAGTCGGCGAAGTGTAGCGCTTCGGCAACCGTCCTCGGAACTTCCGAAGTACGACTCCCTCCAGCCAGATTTCTTCCTTCATGAAGATGGGATGATGAGTCGGAACCCTCACCATAAATGAATTAAATTATACTACTTGCCAACTTACTTTGTTACGTCAAAAATACGCTGAAGCAATATTAATCTTGCAATTCAACAGCATCCCCTCCACTCCAGACATCCATTCGCCTCGACCTGTTCCATTTATCCATCGTCCATCCACTCCCTTCAAATGTGGTCATCCCTTCATCTAGTGAGGGTCGTCCCACGCTGCGTGCACCAGAACGGGGAACCTCGAGAACGTTTTTTCCCCAGCGGTTGTCGGTTCTACGAACTAAGTGGCCGTTCCACTGCCATTTCAGTTTGCTTATTCAGAGTATTTCTTGTCAAGAAATGCCCTCTCGTCATCTCCTCGGTTTACTTTGGTTAGTTTAGTCCGGTTTATACGTGTTTGTGTGTACATCAACAGTTAAATTCATTCAAGATGAACCACCATATAATAAACTATCTCATCTCTCTTATCAGCTTATCATAAAATTGTTAGGAATCTTACTTGTTTATCATTATTAGCGATCTAGTAGGAAATTAGGATGGCATTCTTTGCTTTGGTTTTAACATTGTCATATCGTCATTCTAGATGTGACACTTAGCATTTAATATTGATATTCAAGCATAATATAAAAGTACTATAGGTTTTGTCATAGTATAACTAAAAAATGCCTCATTATGCTTCTATATATCTTTAACTTAGGCAGGAGGTACCAAGCGAAGTAAATAAGTATAAATTATATTAAATAAATAAATTTATCTATCTATAACTTCACGCCAAATCCCTTGCGGGGTAGGCAGAGAGAACCGAGCGCCACGTGACTCGATCCTTACATATCTCACTCGCTTCTTTAACATTCATTGCTCTTCTCATGCACGCTCGCCGGTTTCTAGGGCTCCTGACATCACCTTCTGATAGAACACGACCCATTTGGTCATGGTAGGTAAGTCTTGGCCTTCCCCGGCTCCTACATCCTTCCTAAATAAATTTATATAAACTATAAATTTATATTCAATAATTAAAACAGTTATTTCCAACTTGCTCGTTTACGTATACGAGGTGTCAGATCTGGAACGATGGTAACCTTTTTCTATACTACTATTATGGCAAACAGGCGTACGGTCTGCCCGTAAGCAGTTACCGTAGCTTGCAATAATGGAATGGCTCACCTATTTTGTTAGTAATCATGCTCAGAAGTGCGAGTGAGTGCTCCTGTGGAGTTGCTATGTTAGCAGAGGAGCTATGCGACAGCGATACTTCAACTGTGTAAAATAACTACTCAAGCGCAATTTGCCAGTTGTACATACGTGTCAGCTTTCTATAACCGATCTGGCTTCAGCTCCTGTGCTAGTTCCGCGGTTTTATGCGGTCGTTTCCAGAAGTCATCGAGCCACGTTATCGGGTCACCTCATTATTCGTGCGGTTAATATTCTGCTGACCAACTGCACGGACATCGCCACCTGAACCGAGACGAAACACCATTGCTATTATGACCGTGTCTCCTGTAGTTATCCTGTTTCGGATATTTAACATACATGTTATTTATTATGTTATTTTTAACATTATACAGGATGTGACAACGAGAACGGTCAGTATGAAATGAAATTAAAATATTGTTCACGTTTTAATTGTTAAAACGTGATGGGCGTTTTGATTTTTTTAACATAATTTTTATGAGTTATCTTATATATAAAATTCTCGTGTCACAATGTTAGTTACCATACTCCACCGAAACGGCTTGACCGATTTTGATGAAATTTTATATGCATATTCAGTAGGTCTGAGAATCGGCTACTATCTATTTTTCATACCCCTAAGTGATAAGGGTGGTCCAGTAGTTTAACCCCCGGGACGGCAATGGACTCCACTGTTCATTGCTTTTTTGTGGTCGTCGCTGTTAATTCTGGCTACACAGGAGACACAGTGGTGGGTATGAGTGGTGGGCCTGTCCCGAAGAAAAAAAGGGTGGTCCACCCCAAATTATTTTTTTTTATTTTTTGGACAAAATTTTATATTTTTTTTTATGATGTGGCATTAAAAAATACATGCAACCCTAAATTTTCACCCTTCTACCATCAACACCTATTTTTATAATCCTAAAATAATCCTAGGAATTATTTATATGGCAAAACAACGTTTGCCGGGTCAGCTAGTAAATAAATAAATATAAGAAAAAGAGCAGGGATAGCCTAATGGATGGAGCCAGCCTAGTGACCAACAGGTACCCGGTTTGAATCCTGGCGTGTACCGCTAAATTCGGATTTATGTACATATCTATAATTACCACTTGCTCGGCGGTGAAGGTAAACATCGTGAGAAAACACGCACGTCACAGAAATTATATGTCGAATGACGTGTGCCCTAACCTAAGCTAGATCTGGCTTTCCCTCTCGATTGTGGAGGTCTGACAGTCGTTCCATGTCAAAATCAGTCTTCCTGCGACCACGGACGCTGCAAAGCATTCGAAACGTCAGGTTCAACAAAATAAATAAAACACGCGACACTTCCGTTAAAAATTGTTTAATTTCAATGTATAACAATCGCGAAAAACTAAGGCAATAAAAATCTGTATCCTCGCCTAATCCTCAGGCTTAGATAGCGGACGTCCTAATATCCTAATGGACTAGGAAACGGTACAACTCTAAGAAGAAGAAGAATAAGATTTATTTATTATTTAAACATTGGCGTGAAATTGTTAAGGCGTTGCTTTACATTAATTTGTGTCCTCCATCTTTTGCCTTTAGTCATACAAATGATAAAAATTGTATTATTCAATTTACATTAACAAGCTTTATGAACTTACAATATCTATGATATAATAATATATATATAATACAATATATCAGGAACCCTAGAAACCGACGAGAGTGCATGAGAAGAGCAATGAATGTTAAAGAAGCGAGTGAGGTATGTAAGGATCGAGTCACGTGGCGCTCGGTTCTCTCTCCCTACCCCGCAAGGGACTTGGCGTGAAGTTATTGATAGATTTAGATCGACAATATTTATCGTATTATTGAGTCACTCATTACAAGATAGCAAACACGTGGTTTTATACGTACATTATTTATTACAAAAGTTTAAAGTAACGATTAGTTATTAATTTCATAATTGAATGTATTTAAGCTATGTCTATGACGAGCTCGGTGGCTCAGTCGTGAATGACTCGACACCAAGGCTCGATTCCCACACAAGGCAAACATTTGTGTGCATGAACATGTCTGTTTGTCTTGGTCTGGATGTTTTAAGAGGGGTAGGGCGCATCAAAGCAGCCCGTCTGGGGAAGTACCTCCACTTCACAGAAAACCGCAGCCAAATAACAACTCCCTAGCGAGTTGTTGTGTTCCTGCGTGTGAGTGAGGTCACCAGTAAACTCCTAAGGAGTTGCTGTGTAAGCAGCAGAGGTGGCATCGCGCGTGTGATACTTAATATATCGCAAACGTTAATAGGCTACGGTACCCGCTTTACATCAGGTGGGCCGTATGCTTGTATGCCTCCGGACGTAATATAAAAAAATATATAATAAAGAGTTTGTTTATTTGAGTGCCCTCTGAAACTATCAATCGGATTAAAAAAAAACCCTTTTCATTGGATAGTCCAATTCTTGAGGAAGTTTTTAGGCTGTTCTTTATCACGATTCTACAATTACAAAACATACATACATACATATCATCACACCTGTCTTCCATTGAGGCTTGCCAAGATTATGGAACGCCAGGTGCACCGATCCAAGACAACCTTACTCGTTTTTTCAACACTCATCAACCTCTTCGTGCATGCTCATCCGTTTTGGATGTTTTCGATTTTTTCCCTTTTTGAGCACATCACCAATTTGATCTAAGGCGGCCGTTACCGATATCTCCATTCACTCTTGCCCGATACACTTCCACGACAATTGGAAGCCGAAAAAAAAGAAAGCCAGTAATAAAAAGGGGTTTCCAGGATACAGGGATAAGCGCGGATGAAGTCACGGCATGCAGCCAGTTGTATCATATAGAAAGTCATTAATGGATAGCATTTGGCAAGAATGAAGCGCTTTCTACGACATGTTTCACCATCCGAAGATCCTTTTTCCGAAGTACATACTGCTCTTTTTGCTTTTCGCGTTAATTAACAGACATACATGTTGAGCACAGCGTATGCAATCATCAGTTATTCTGTAATTAATGCAACCGCATTAAAAACAGTGCCCGCAAAACAATAGTTCGTCACGTCTGTTTCAATTTCTATATAGATGTTTTATTTTGGTGCTGGTGAAATTTGTGAGGGTTACGCTCGGGTATCGCTGCGTGATAGAATCAGAAATGAGGATCCGCAGTACTATTAAAGTAATTCTTCCTATCGTTATGCCGTTTCTTAACCTTTTAGAATTGGCAGCTAAGCCTAAGAAGTGGCGGCGATACTGATTTTGCCATGGAACGACTACCGTCCGACCTCCACAACCTAGATCTTCATTAAGTTAGGTAATGCGTATCTCGAAATATAATTTCTTGGATGTGCGGGTTACCCCACGAAGTTTTAGTTCACCGTCTTCCTAGTAATAATTACTAATATGTACATAAATATGATATACAATGCAAAAGTGGAAGGATGTAGGAGCCGAGGAAGGCCAAGACTTACCTATCATGATCAGATTGGTCGTGTTCTATCAGAAGGTGATGTCAGGAGCCCTAGAAACCGGCGAGCGTGCATGAAAAGAGCAATGAATGTGAAAGAAGCGAGTGAGGTATGTAAGGATCGAGTCGCGTGGCGCTCGGTTCTCTCTGCCTACCCCGTAAGGGATTTGGCGTGATGTTATAGTATAGTATAGTACATAAATATGAAAACACGAATTTATCGGTACATACTCACACTGGGAATCTAACCGGGGACGTAACTGTTCCTTAGTAGATGTGAAGTCACTGATATACCTCATAGGATATTAGCTGGAGAAAGAAAGTTCTCGAATGTAGTCCGCGTGCACGTGTGGAACCCCCCTTATGTCCAGCAGTGGGCTAATGCTAGTTTAGGTAGAAGCTAGTAGTAGGGTTAGTATGCTACTTAATGCTTGTGGGTACGAGTTGGAGAGGTGGTGGCCTCGCGGTATAACCGCACGCCTAACAACGTGAGGTTCCGCGTTCGAACCCCGGCGGGTGGCCCGGCTGGGTCACATTAAGTCGAACCGACAGTTTTAACATTTGCCGACAGTCTGAGCTCACTATTCACACTGTGCCGATTATCAGTTTGACGGTCCGGCATTTTTATCGTTAGAGTTGGCTTCAACTTATTTTATTACAAATGAAATATCGAATAACTTAAAAAAATAGTAACAGCTCGCAATATGACAGGATGCGTATCTTTAGACGCGCTAATACATGTAAGGGATGCGGCACATTAAAACTACATTTTTTTTATACAACGACGAGAAGCATACCAGAATACGGCCCACATGATATAAAGCAGTTACCGTGGCCTGTTAACGCTAGTAATATATTATGTATCACGCGATGCCTCCTCTGCTGGTGGGGCATTTGATTGTATGCCTGCCAATGTAGTTAAAAAAATCGTTAAACAATTAAAAAAATTTCGTACGTTTCCCATTAATCTGGTAAATGAATGAATGAATTTTTACTATTTATAAATAAGTTAGTATATTAAACTAAAGTTACGCCTAGCAACTTTTAAATGGTTTTTAAATCTTTATATAAAACACTTTTTCTAAAAATGACAGTAATTGTTTTTCAAAATTGACAATAATTTATCAAAACGTATAAAATATTCTAAATCTGAGCTGACCTTTAATAGGTCCTTTATTAAACTATGTACCTACGCACATGCCTTAAGCTGAGTGTAATGACCTCTTTTTTTTGAGCCCTAAAATATCATCAATGTATTCTACAGTAAAATTGACACATGTTCCACTGCAACGTATCTATTCAAACGGTGCATTGTTTGGGATCACGTACAGTCACGGGCAATACATGTGGACATCTCACTGCATTGTAACCGTGACTTTCATAACATACACTTTCGTGACTGGCATTATAGCTGTGGATTTGAATAAATAATCCATCTCCCCGATTAGGTCAGGCTACAAGGAAGGTTTGTGATGATCATCAATGGCATTATCAATGGCTGGGCCACCTGAGTAATTTTGTATTCGTCGTGTGTTTTTACAACTATGCAACTCTGCAAGTGAGCGACGTCGCCAAGAAGCTCCTAAGGAGTTGTAGCATTAGCTGCTTCTATTAAAAAAGGAGAGATGAACTGAGTAAAATACCCGTTTACGTTTAAATTCCCTAATGCAAAAGCAAAGACTATTTTAGAATTATAGTTAATTTATTTCTATAAAAATACTTTTAATAAAAAAATTTAATCCGCTTTCATTCAAATCAATCACAAATTGTATTTATTTTTTACTTTTTTAAATAACTTAAAAGTTATTTATGTTTCTATCTGAAAATATTAAATCTATTTGTTATATCCCCGTATATTTAATTTATTTATGTTTCCATCTGAATATATTAAATCTATTCATGTTTCTATCCTAACATATTGACGAGCTCGGTGGCGCAGTGGTGAAACGCGCTGTTACGCTACTTTAACGCCAACGCTCGTGGGTTCGATTCCCACACAGGACAAACATTTGTGTGCATGAATATGTATGTTTGTCTTGGTCTGGGCATTTTCTATATATAATAGGTATGTATTTACAAAAGAAAATGTATTTACGTATGTTTATCAGTTGTCTAGTACCCACAACACAAGCTTCGCTTACATTGGGGCTAGATGGCGCTGTGTAATTTGTCCGACAATATTTATTATTATTATTGTATTAAATTTATTTATATTTATATCTCGATATATTAAAACCATTTATGTTTCTGTCTCGATAAGTGATAATAGGCTCAACATTGGCCAAGTTATGAATTGCTGTAGCCCACTTGTCGACATCTGTGGGAGTATTTATTATCCCTGACACAACACCTCCACCCACATCTTGACGCTTGTGCCCATAATAAATTACTTAACCAGTCAAGAAATGGAATAATTTTGACCGTTGACCGACCGAAGTGTTATTTAAAATTTGATTGATTACACAAATTCCGTTGTCCCTAATAATGCTTATGGCTCCGATATACGAACGCAACGCAATGCTCATCTAGCTATTTCGAAGAGAGAAGTTATGTTGCATCGTTTTAAAGAAATTGTTATTGTTATACTGGAACTAGTTCAAGGCAGAAGGCACAGCTCGCCGTACATAACGCGGTGCTAATCCCAACGCTTACTTATGGGAGTAAAAGCAGGGAATAGCAGAGAGCGTGAAAGTAGAATAAACGCGGTCAGGATGCGAGAATTGCGCAAAATTTCTATCGTAATGCTTGTTGTCGGCGTTCGCAATGATAATGTAAGAAAGTCAGTTGGTCCGAAAGAAAGTGTAGGTGTTAAGATAAGAAAAGATACAATGTGAAAGGGGAAGGACGTAGGCGCCGAGGAAGACCAAGACTGACCTATCACGACCAAATTGGTCGTGTTTTATCAGTAAGTGATATCAAGAGCAGTGGCGGCTGTACCTTAAATGCGCTCGTGCGCTGAACCACCAATTCAAAAGATTTAAAAATTACAAAATATTACTTCATCTTTAAATTACCATATTAATATTTATTTTTGAAACATACAAAAACATAATATAACAAATAAAATTTAAAGTTATAACAAATAAAAGACAAAACAATTTAAGCGCTTTGCTAAACTATTAAGACTTATTTTCCCTGTAAAGAAAAATTCTCGTGCGCTTCGGCGAGCGCACGAGGACTGCTAGTATAACTTGTATGAGTTACGAGCTAATATGCCTGACGCGTGAAACAAAAGATAGTTCATAGAAATGTACCGAGAAATGATTCGGTTCTCGTGCGTCGCACGCGCGAATAGAAGATTACCGAGAGCACCCGATGTTTGACGAAATTTGAAATTTGAGTTCGTCGGCGGCCATGATGGACCAATTATTGTTTGTTTATATTAAGTAATTGTTTTTTTTTTAATTTACATATTTTATGTAAATTGTTGATTTGTTGCAATTTCTAATATTAATACTTGATGAGCAAGTAAAGTGCACCACCAGTTCGATAACCCACCAGCCGCCACTGATCAAGAGCCCTAAAAACGAGCGTGCATGACAATACTTATGTATGTTAAAGAATCGAGTGAGGTGTAAGCACCGCGTCTTAATGCGCTCGGTTTTCTCTGTCGACCCCGCAAGGAACCTGGTGTGAAGATATACATATATGTATACAAAAAAAAAACAAAATTAACATTTTTAATAGTCAAGACAAAAATGCTGTTGTTATCCGAAGATAAGATAGAAAAGATGTTCGAGAGTTGCTCAAAATCTATGGCGTAACGCTTGCAAATACGTTCACAATGATGTAAGAAACAGAGTTGGCTTAAATAAGCCAAATAAGTTGGCTTAAGATAGAGAATTGTTTAGTAAAAGTATGAAGACGGAAAAAACGAACTATACACAACCTGAAAGTGAAGAGAGGAGAGGAGAAAGGCCGAGGCTACACTACCACGATCAAGTTAGTCACGTTTTATGAAGATGAAGTGTGACATGTAGGATATGAAGAGTCCAAGCTGTCGGCAAGCGCGCATGAAAACAGGAAAGAGAAAGAGCTATGAATGTTAAGGAAGCAAGTGAATACCTAGCTCTTAACAATTGAATCCCCTCTGGCTACTCCACTAAGAACTCTAAATTATACTTTCAAAACAATTATTCAGTTATTATACTAAGTCCTCAACTTTTGAAGTTTGCATAATAAAGTATTTCTTTTATACAACGTCGGGAGGCATACAAGCAAACAGCCCACCTGATAGAAAGCGGTTACCGTACCCTATGAACGCTCACAATAAATTAAGTATCACTCGCGCGATGCCACTTCTTAGGAGCTCACTGGTGACCTCACTCGCACGCAGGAACACAACAACCCTCCAGAGAGTTGTTATTTGGCTGCGGTTTTCTGCGAGGTAGAGGTCCCTAGACGGGCTGCTTTGATGCGCCCTATCTTTCTTAAAAACTCCCAGACCAAGACAAACAGACATGTTCATGCACACAAATGTTTGACCTGTGTGGGAATCGAACCGACAAGCGTTGGTGTCAAAGTAACGTAACAGCGCGGTCCACCACTGCGCCACCAAGCACGTCAAATTTTATTAGGTAAAGTAGATACAGAATGAGCGGCTAACGTGATATTAATAGATGAGTTCCTATAGCCTCCATTGCACCAAGTTTTGTTACCAAGAGGCTCTAACAAAATATAATCTATAGAGCATAATATTATGGTCGAGCTACAATGACTTTGTATCTTTACACTATTGAGAGAGATTACAATATGCTCGCGCACAAAGGCCCCATTACACTGCCTTGTGCCGCACGTAACTGCCCACTATTGATTTCACTGAAGATCCATTAAGATTTACCTACTGGTGCATTCATGAGTTCAACGTTGAGCTGCAAGGCATCAGTGTGTGTAGTATACGCAATAAAAGGTTTCCTACTACAAGGGATATGAGATAAGGTATAGTATTTTGTATGGAAATGATTAGACATCGGAATGAAAAATCCATATTGATTAAATATACAACATATGAATATTGATATATATGATTGAAGAGCTCGGCAGTGTCATGGTAAGCAAAGCTACTTAGACATCAACACTCGTAGATTTCCAATCAGGGCAAATATTTGTGTGCATGAACATGTTTTTTGTCTTAGTCTGCTTGTTTTCTATATGTCATAAGTATGTGTTAAAAAAAGGTATTTTCATATGTTTATCAGTTGTCTAGTACTCATACCACAAGCTTATTTGGGGCTAGATGGTGCTGTGCAATTTGCGAGCGTGCATGGGAAAAGCAATGTATGTTAAAGAAGCGAGTGAGGTGTGTACGGATCGAGTCACGTGGCGCTCGCTTCTCCCTGCCTACCCCGAAAGGGGTTTGGCGTGAAGTTATATCAGTAGTATTATTAATTTAGTTATTCCGAAAAACAGAAGTATTTGTCGTACCTAATTACACAAATAGCAATTTCTATGCTTTTTAGGGTTCCGTACCCAAAGGGTAAAACGGAACCCTATTACTGAGGCTCCGCTGTCCGTCCGTCCGTCTGTCACCAGGCTGTATCTCATGAACCGTGATAGTTACACAGTTGAAATTTTCACAGATGATGTATTTCTGTTGCCGCTATAACAACAAATAGTAAAAAAAGAATAAAATAAATATTTAAGGGGGCTCCCATACAACAAACGTGATTTTTTTGCTCATTTTTGCTCGATATTGAAAACGGCAACAGGTAGACGGTTGAAATATTCACAAAATATTTAGTTATATATTCACTTTAAGAATAAATAATTAAATAAAACAAATATTTAAGGGGGGCTCCCATACAACAAACGTGATTTTTTCGCCGTTTTTATAGGTAATGGTACGGAACCCTTTGTGCGCGAGTCCGACTCGCACTTGGCCGATTTTTTAAATGTAGGTGACATTTCATGAAGTATATCTTTAACTCTTTTAATTCTTTTTTCCTAACTTGAAGTTATCAGTGGGGAAGTACCGTTACTTCACAAAACAAAACAACCAAGTAACAACTTTCTGGAGAGTTATTATGATTGTTAGTGTAGTAGAAGCTGCCTCAGTAGCTAGGCTGGCGAACCTAGCAACCTTAACCTTTAAGCGTTCATGAGCTCAAGTAACCTAATTTACGTCAGGTGGGACATGTGATTATTAGCTTCTCGATGTTCAATAAAATAAATTTTCAAGTACATATCTTCGCTGGCTCGCTGGCTCGCTGGGTCTCTTACAGGATAAGCAGAGAGAACCAAAGGCTACAATATGTTTAAATGTATATCTTAACGCCAATTTTCCTCGACTGCTAAGAACACTAAGCAACACATGACTCACTCACTCGCTTCTTTAACATTAATAGCTATTTTCATACACCCCCGCCGGTTCCTAATCCTAGGGCCCAATAGTACTTTCTGATAAAATACATTAAAATCTATCAGGTATTTTTTTAAATATTTCTGAGTGTATATCCTTTGTGCGTGATCTATATAATAATGAAATTGCATTTATCGTTAGCTTGCTACAGTTTGATTCCGAATTCATAATACACACTGTTGTATGACAGGTTATACGACCAAATTCAGTATCTCGTTCGCACCATGATTAACCATTGTTGCACCAATTATTTCTGATTTATAGCATTGCGACCGTTTGATGCAAACGGTTCTGTGCATGGTATTCGGTTATAGGCTGTTCATATTTCGAGGTTCATTTACCTATCATTCAGTACAGTTGGCAAATAATTGGGAATACGGTGAAATTAGAGATGAGTTCAAATTGCATAAATTATACCGTCCACTCTTACTTCAATTGGTATATCTTTTATTTTGTGGTTTTCCTGTTTTGATCAATATCTTTTTTGTGCAATATTTATATGACCTTTAAGCATACGATTATTCTCAATTGAAAGAGTTGTTTTTTATGATGCATATTCTGTATTACCTATAAGTACCAATTAATGTTAGTCACAAGTAATTAAAATAAGTTTTTTTACTATTGCTATGGTAATGTCAATTTAATGAGTTCATGCCAAAAATACATAAAGATGATAGCAATAAGTAGACAGAACCGAGCATATGTGTTCAATCCTTACTTAACACCTTATTTACTTGTTTAACATTCATAGCTCCCTTTATTCGCACTCGCCGGTTTCTAGGATTACTAATGTTATGTTGTCAGAAGGTGATGTTAGGAGGATATCAGAACAGAACCAATTTGCTCGTGGTAGGTGGGTCAGCCTCCCTCGGTTCCTATATCCCTACTTTGTGATTCTTCCTTCTTTCGTTGTTTTAACATGTCCGACACAATAAAGCATGCCTCTTCTTACCTTTTTAACTACGTAACCAATATGAACTAAAATGCGATGCAATACGAAAGACAATGAAAACGTTACCTTCTAGAAAGTTCTATAAATATGGACAATGATTTTAAAATTCCTGAGTGCTTATATTTTTTCCGCAGTCATTAAGTAAGTGAGCGATTCATAGTGTACATCGAGCCGTTGCAACGAGAACGTGGCAACTGACCATATGCGATATATTAATTGCTTTTTTTTTATCGTAACTATGGAGAGATGTCAAATGTACGATATCGAGAACAGATGCGACTAGCGATCTTCTTTATGTCAGTTTATACATTTATCATTCTATTCTACCCACCTTGCATTACAAAGTAGAAATTTCTCTCAACTTGTATATTTTTTGCGGGTTGTACGCTTGCTTAATATATTAGCGGTAAAAATAAAATATGCAAAATGCTAGCATAATATGCAGCAATAGTTAGTCCGCCCAATTTGAGTTTGCAAACTATTTCATTATAATAAAATTTAGTTTTGGTAATTACGTAGCTCGTCATCTTTAGAGCTAATTTAGGTTTTTATCAATAAATATGCATAAATGATAATTTTCAATTTGCCAGTTATACACCAATTTTGTTATGAGATCCATTTTAATAGCTAGGCTCAAATGTTTGTATAAATGCGATGTACTCCAAAGAGCTTCCTTCTACTACCAACCAGAGTGTAAAACGGTTTTTACAGAGTGTGCCACGAAGAATTAGCATATCATAATGTTTTTTGCACTTAAGTAGTATTTTTGAACAACAAATATTGAGGACACCAATTCGTAATATGACGGAGCTTAAACTTTTACACACTCTGGATCCCAAGAGCTCCTAACTTCACCTTCTAATAAAACACGACCACTTTGGTTGTGTGGAAGTCATTCACTCATTCATTATTTTAAAGAAGCGTGCCCTTTCTTGTCCTAACATCGACACTCTTTCAAACCAATTCTATTTTGTACATCACCGTTGTGATAGATTTATTATTAATATGTTTGTTACTTACTTTGTTTTTCTCAACAAGCCCTGATGTTGTAAAGGGCGACCTTGTGGACGTCATCGGCCCAACAAATCTGTTGCCATGAGCGACGCGTACAAAATGTCGCTAATGAAAACTATGTACGCTTGGTACCCAAAGCAAAGTATATAGAGCGCGCGGCGTGCCTTAGCCAGTAACTTAACAATGGTCAGTAATTAAATGTGCAAAGGCCTTCTATAAAGCTGTGGTAACTGAACGGCAAAAATATTGTTTTTATAATACGAAAACAAACGTACAGCCTGCTTAAAGTGAAACAATTGCCGTAGCCCATGACTGCTGTCATTACAGTATTAAAAGTATATTATTCGAGCTCAGAAGCTTACGTCACTTATTCTCAGAAATATAACTACCTACCAAAGAGTTCATGTCAATGTATTCTGTAAGGTACATTCCTAGTTGGGATGTAATTTCTTGGACGTATGCCTTATTCTTTCTTCTTACATTATTATATTATACTAATTATGACGTCACATAGCTATGTTACCCGGGATGACGTAGGGAGTATAACAATACATCATACATCTGATACTATGGGAAATAAAGGTGCGTTTAAGTCAATTTAATAATAAAAAGATACATAGATTCAGGCGTTATTTTGCGAAAGTCAAATTTACATGCAATTTGATCTAACCTGCTTTGTGTGCTTCCGCCACCAATTAGTTCATGCGGCTTAGCGCCGGCCGGCACCCACCCACTACCGTTAGTAGATGCAACACGCCGACGCTGCCATGGCTGCTCCGGTAGTCTCTGCCTCGGCTGCTGCGGTCGTCCGCCATCTGGAACAGAAACCACATGCCCCCACCACCGTCGCTGCCACGACTGGCCTGGTCGTCGCTGCGACAGGTGTTTCGCCTTTCCACGAGGCATCATCAGGCGTTGTAGACGTTTATCGTAAGAATAACTTCACTTGTAGCATGTTATTCTTACGATTAACGTTCTAATAAATATATAGAATTATCGAATACAAAAACAAGTATAAATTTATTTGATTCCTCTACTTAGTGCAAAGGGTACACCAGTATGTATGTACATAAATCGTGTGTATTTAGTGGTACATGCCAAGTCATAGAAAGTTATGTGATTGTATTATATTTATGAATGTTGAAGTGAAAGATATTTCTCAAAACTCCTCGAATCAAAGTCCCATCGTCCATACAGTTGAAATAAGCAACTGCAGTAACTCCATAATCTACTGATAGTTAAATGTAACTACACACTAAATGATTTTCTCACTGATAAAATTGATTTATGATATATAACGTGAACCAGATTTATTAACAAGGAATGCCTACGATTTGTCGCAATGTGTGCATGCTCTAATGTATTGTATGTCCACGAGACTAACACTGTTGCACTGTTTTGTTTCACTTTTTCATGTTGTTACACCTGTATCTCACAATAAATTTACTGCGAAATCAAAAGTAGCTTCAAATATATGATATTAAAGTATATAATTTTGTGATCACCTTTCAAATCGCTTTATTATCCCCACGCGATAGATTCAGAAGATTTATTTCTTTAGTGTACACGATGTTGAGTACATACTCGGCCATGTTGTTTTTATTATGACGTCACTAACTTATGTCATTCTGAGCAATGTAACGATACAGCCATCTAAATCCGTTCAAGCGTTTAGTTATGGAAGAAACTTACAAATGTTCATAAATGATCCCAGAAGTTATTACACTTTTTTTTTGTTGCGACCGTTTAAATAGACTGCCTTATTACATTGCATCCAAGTGTAAAGGATATAGAACTATAGACAGCGGCTATTCCACAGTACCACCAAACAAAACTTTCATAAAGAACTATCTGTTTGATTGCTAATATAAAAAAGGACTTAATGATAATGTAACAAAGCATGCTTATCTTTGATACTGCCTTTAGTAGTTACAGCGTTTGGATAGTGAGGAAGTGACGTAAGCGCCTGGAAACCCGATTAATGTTACTTAGGGAGTGATCTCGGAGGTGCCTCTTTCAAATATAGTACACAATTTCTTACTTAGACTGTTATGTTTCAAAAATGAAAGGGACGGCCGACGAATTTATTTTCTCGTAACATAATATTTTATCATTTTTTTAAAGTAGCAATGTAAGTTCTAAGCTTAAGTTATTAAGAAAATTTACTTACTCTCCGTTGGCTCGGCTCTGTAGAAATAATGCAGGGTGAAAGGATGACGAAACTGATATACAATGCGAAAGTGGAAGGATGTAGGATAAAGACCAAGACTTATCTATGTTTTATCAGGTGATGGCAGGAGCCCTAGAAACCGGCAAACGTGCATGAAAAAAGGTATGAATGTTAAAAAGGTGAGCGAAGTTTGTAAGGACAGCGTCTTATGGCACTCGATTCTCTCTGTCTACTCCGTAAGGGACCTGTGAAGATATATCTATACATACATACCTATTGGTTTATGTTACGTCGACAGACAAACAAGCGTACCATCTGCAGTAGTTAGTAATGCTTGCAATAATAGGAAAAGATAGGATAAAGATAGGATGCTACCCCTTTTACTAATACATAACTCAGTAGTAGCTTACTGGAAATGTCACTCAATCACAGGAACATAATAACCTTCGTGTGATGGACGTTACCAGTAAGTTCCTAAAGAGTAGCTCTGTTAGCAACCGAGGTGGCATCACGCGAGCGACCTTAACGTATTGCAACCGTTCATAGACTACGGTAACCACTATTTTCAGGTAAGCCGGTATGCTTGTATGCCTCTTGATATTGTTAAAAACAATGATCAGTCTAAATACCACGATCTTTGTATGTATGTATATATATCTTCACGCCTGGTCCTTTGCGGGGTAGGCAGATAGAACCGAGCGCCATAAGACGCGGTCATTACATACTTCACTCGCTTCTCTGACATTCATAGCTCTTTTCATGCACGCTCGCCGGTTCCTGGGGCTCCTGACATCACCTTCTGATAAAACATGACTAATTTGGCCATGGTAGATTAGTCTCGGTCTTCCTCGGCTCCTATGTCATTCCACTTTTGCATTATATATCTGTTTCGTCATTCTTTCGTCCTGCATTCTTGTTCATTCACGATCTTTGATGGCTCGTAAAGTCTCTGTTCTCCCTCTCATAGCTGATCCAAGTTGACGTCAATTGACTTGGTGGAACTGGCTTCGCCAATCAGTGATGATATCAGGACTCGGTCCAAGCTCTCATTAATGAGTATGAGTCGAGTGGCAGGGATATGACTACCCCCAAAACTAATATTGTAACGACCTTATACTACGTTCTATCTCTGTTTCACCAATATCTTTAACCAGATTGCATGGTTCACTTGTAGTATCTAAAAATTACCATAAATAATTGACGTTTATTAGGAATCCGTAGAAGATCGCTGCAAACCTAACAACCTATTGTTCCTAATTGCATCCCACACTTGCGTCAAAGTTCATTGCTAATCCGTTTACTTGGAATATATGTTAAGTCGACACTTTCAAGGATTGAACATTTAACATATGCATTAACAGGCACAATGCAAGTATAACCTTTTCTAACTTCATTTTTTTTTTAAATCATTATATACTATCTATCTATTATATTATAGATATCGTGTTTGGGTTTGTTTGTGATGGTGTCGCTTATCAATAGAAAATACCTTTGATATACGATACGTTCTATTACGAATATTGCTTAGTCTGTTAAGTATGTTCATTCAGTAAGTGGAAAGCCTAACCCTAAAAGGTTAAACGTACGAATTAAGAATATAATGAATGATGGAATAAAGTGTAGGTATGTTATTTAGCACAGAACGCCAGTTAATGTTCTTATATAGTACATTAACATGGAAAATTTGAGAGCGATATTGAAAGAAGAGTAAAAGCAGGAAACCGTATCAATGGTGCATTGTACTCCATGCTCCAAAGCTCGCCGTGCTATCATTCAGGGTGTATTAACACCAAGATTGATGTACGGCAGTGAAACATGGGGATGGCAGAAGAAGCATGAAAGCACGGTGAATGCCGTAGAAATGAGAGCGATGAGGAGTATGTATGGAGTGAGAATGGTTGATAGAATTAAAATAGCACGATACGAGAACTTTGTGGAATGAAAATTGATGTAGTGACAAAAATTAAAAAGGGTATGCTGAGATGGTTTGGTCATTTAGAAAGAATAAATGACAAAAGAGTTACGAAAGAAGTGTATCAGGCAAGAGTGAAGATGTGGATGAGTGTGTAAGAAGCGAGAGGGGTATGTTTGGATCGGTGCACCCGGCATTCGATAGTCTCTGCCTACCCCAATGGGAGACAGACGTGATGATATGTATGTATGTATAAACATGGACTAGCTAAATCACGCTGATAACATATTATATTAGATACCTACTAGATACAAAAGGGAACCGCGAAAATTGCGATGCAACTGACTCTACATTCACAACAAGAAAACTACGGCAATGGCAAAAGTCTGTAAACAATCATTTTTCTAAAAGTTAAAATATACAGTGAGTACGACCACTGTAGGAAATGACTAATTTGTTAATATTTATTTTAAATTAGCTACCCCCACCGGCTTCGCACGGGTGATTCGATCGCTACCAAACTTCACAGGATCACTCGCTAGGCTAATCCGAAAATTCCCTGAACAATTCATCAAAATAGATACAACCGTCGAGTCCATAGAGGACAAACATACATACATTGATTTTTATTTATGTAAATTGGCAATCAAACATTTTATTTTTACTTCACTACTTGGGGGTAACTTTTTAATATTTTATATATCATATTTTGCTATAGCATTCGAATTCAAAAATTCATTCGAAGAAGACTACGTTCACACAATTATCTCGCCCGCTTCGCTCTCACGAAAGAGCATTTGAATTATAAGCGGATTATGGCCAATAGTAAGTGAAATTGTAATTGAAACTTCGTCAAATTTACAGTGCAACCTATTTGTTGTACATGTGAATGGAAATTTTAAGTGAAATCAATAATTGAACTATGCAGTATAATGACGGATTTCCGTTTTGTTCGGTTTCATTAGACCTTTATTATATATAGACGGATAATATCGCGTGGGATAATATGAAAAGCGCTCAATTAGTAATCAAATTATGCAAGTTTGTTGTGTACATTCCGTCAACAATCCGTTAGAAGTTACAAAACAACGTTTCCTATTTGTTTTTGAAGTACAGTACTGATACATGATGTACACACATTTCAGATTCTTAACGCTAACATATGAAAGCGAGGGCTGGATATGAAAAAGGGAACATGAAGGGAGCTGTCAGTGTTTAAAACTGAGATGTGTGAGGATCGAGCTATGTAGTGCTCCGGTATCTATGTCTATCCGGGAAGGGATTTGGCGTAGTTACATAATATAATATGCGCTATAGACTCTACTACTACATCTACATGGGGGTTCCCTTGTCCCTTGGGGGGTAGGCAGAGAGAATCTGGGACATGACTCGATCCTTACTCTAGAAGTCTTCAAAATAGACTCCATAACGAAAAAAGCAGTCAAACGCGAATCCCACTCGCGCTCTGAGATTTCCGTAAAAAATATTTTCACAAATTATTGTCGCAAAAAAAATTGATTTTTTTTGTGATGGTACTACAAATTTACTATTCCTTTACTTGTGCTACATTACATTGCTTCTTACTAAATTTCAGTACTCTAGGTCAATGGGAAGTACCCTAGGTTTTGATTCCCTGGCGAGTGTCAAAATATGCGCATAAACGAGGCATAAACAGCCGTATCTTTTGATTACGTTGACTCAGAAGTTTGATTATTTCACTGCTCGAAGGGATTACAGACCTGAGTATTTGATATTAATTTCAGCTTGTTAGTTCCACCCGTTCCTAAGAAATAGGGTCTCGATAAAGACGGACAACAAAGTGATCTTATAAGGGTACCGTTTTTCCTTTAAGGTACGGAACCCTAAAAATAACTAAAATGCAAGTAAAAAATGATAAAATATATATTTTCATCTATTCTATCCAATGAGATTGAAATGACACCCTATATACCATATTAGAGAAAATAAATCTGAAATTCATTTATAGTTTCTTTTATTAACAATTGGTGTTATAATATTCCACATATCCTACTTATTTAGTTTTAAAGTTCAAGAAATTTGATATGATTCATTAAAATTTTATTAAATGTTACTTTTCACTAAATGTCCATTAATATAATCCCAAGTGAATGTAATTTTCTCCAATTTCATGACAAAGTTTTCGCTATAACTTTGTATTAAAAATAATTGCTTAGGCACATATAATTGGCGGTACAGTTAACGAAAGTGACAAGATGTCAATCTTTGTTTGGTTATGCTTGATATTTAAGGCTTGAAAATAAAGGGAACTCAAATTGCGATGCGATGCAACTGAATCTGTATTCACAACAAGAAAACTACGGCAATGGCATGCAGTGTCTCTTCCTACGAAGAAGTCCTATTGAATGTCGAGTTTTTGCGAAGCGTCGCGAATTCGCAGTTTTCAGCGATGCGTACGACGTCGTATTGCGCTGTAAAGGTATACAAGTCTTTTTTTATTTCGGCATATCTCATCTCAGGGATCTCAGGGAACTGTTCAAAGAAACAAATATCCTCATTTTTACTTCTCAATATTTTTGTGAAAACATAATGTATGCCCGTAAAAATTTAAAGTCGTTTTCAAACTTCAGTGAAAAACTTAGAAGTAGAAATAAGTTGTATATGCCGGTACATCGGCTTGCTAGGACTGGTAGATCTTTTCTTGTAAATTGTAATCGTCTTTATAATAAGTTGCCTGAAACAGTTCTGTCCTTTCCTGACACATTAAAAATACACTCTGTAGAAGGGCGTATTATAGAATTGATGAATATTTAACTGACAAAGATGTCTGGAAATAATTCAGCACCACAGATTACCTGTCCTTAATAATCTTTAATTTTACCATTTGATATCATTATTGTACCAATATTTTTTTTATAATAATGTAATATCTAATTGACAATTTTAAAAGAGACCTATATTGGCAAGTTTCTTTCGGCATTTCTTCTTAGACAATGGACATTTCCGAAATGCTAGTAGATAAAAAAAGGAAGCAAGTAAAAAGAGAATTAAATAAGATACAATAAGATTATATTTCAAAAAATGTAAGACGTGTGTAATGTTTATTTTAGCATTTTTTCTTCTTCTCGTCCAAAATACCTTAACGCCTGAAGAGACAGTTTTTCAAACAGTGTGTATTACCAGTGATGGCATACGGAACTGAGACGTGGTCCTTCACTGCGGGCCGTATGGGGAAGCTCAAGGTCGCTCAGCATGCTACGGAAAGAGCTATACTTGGGGTTTCTCTGAATGATAGAATCAGAAACATGGATAGCCGCTGGGGAATAAAGGTTCCCGGTTCGGGTGTGGGACGACCACCAACTAGATGCAGCGACGACCTCAAGAGGTTTATAGGGAGTGGATGCAGGTGGCACAGGATCGAGATGATTGCCACTCTAGAGGGGAGGCCTATGTTCAGCAGTGGACAAATACGGGCTGAGATGATGATTATCATAGGATTTTTTTTTGTCAACATAGCCATACACTAGATCAATTAGTTAGATCTATGTACTAATAATAAAGCTGGAGAGTTTGTGTCTTTGTTAGTTTGAATGCGATAATCTCTGGAACTGTCAGTCGGATTTGAAAAGTTCCTATTGCATTTCATAGCACAATTCATGAGGAAGGAGGCTATTTAACATCTCGATATGGGACATAACGATATGTCGAAATCCCGCATAAAGTTATTTAGTTCTTTTTATTTTTCAAGTATTCATAGGCTGCGGTAACTACTTACCATCATGTAGGTCGTACACTTGTTTGTCACCTTAGTGGTATTAAACAAATATTCAACACTATCTATACTACATACCAATGTATAAAGCGGAAGAGATTGTTTGGACGCGCTTATCTCTGGATCTACTCTATACGATCTTTTGCGGCCGACAATAAAGAAAGAAAGAAAAAACCTATCCACTGGATATCGGTATACGCGCGGAGGAAGTCGCGGGCTGCAGCTTGTTGTATTATAAAGTTTGTCTTGTTGCACTAATGGGAAATGAAGGCCAATGAGATATAAGCAATGGGACCCTCTCACAAGTCCTGTACATATAAGAAGTTTGATGGCAGTTCCTACTTCGACTGCCATTAAACATTTTCCTATGTTTGTGTGAATTTTATTTCACATTTTTACGACACCTGAAAAATAATATATTAATTATTTTTGGAAATTAATTGGTGCCTTTATTATAACATACAGTTATTTATGGCTGTCGGAACAATAGCTGTCATATAACTTGTACGTCGTATTGTGCAGTACTGTGTACTTTCGACAAAGCTCTTTGTTGCAAATAGACTGAAACGGTCATTACAGAATTTTTCCCTTTAGCTTCATATTCAATTACACAACAAAAGAAACTTTCATTATTGAAACAATAGCAAATTGCATCGCATAGCCGTAAATTAATATTACTAGGAGTAAAATGCATATGCATGCATTGTCTGTTATGTGGGAAAGGTCCTCTATTCCTTTGCAATTACAGAGGTTCCCTCCGAACTGAGAGTTGACCTGAACCCGTTTAAGTCGTCGTCAGTCGAACGCCGTGCGTCCTGCCGCACACTCGCCACCCATACCGCGCGGTATCTCTCGTAAGTTTACAAAGTTCGAACCTAATACAACACAGCGGTCCTACATCCGATTTACTTCGTACAGTGTAGAGTAAGATTAAAACTTTAAAATTGGCATCGGTAAAGTATTAGCAACAAAAATTAACTACACGCCCGTACCTTTCCAGCGGAAAGGGGATTTAAAGTTCATTGTTGACTCCAATAATGGGGTATAATTAGTAAATTTGTGTATTTTACTGTTTTCTTAATTATTATATATACATTTAACATTTGAAATTATATACAGATCGTCTTTTTTGTACGCGAGAAGTTGTTTTTGCTGATTTTAAGTGTTTAATTTTTGAACGAAAAAATATCTACACCTACGGAAGTTAATTGAGGTATTATTGTTAAATATTACTATTATATATTGATGAATTTATGCTTTACATCTTGTTTATGGTCAGAAACATTTTTCAGCGAAATCTTTTTTCCATTTAATGTGTGTGGCATTTTTTCTGTGTTTATTTTTATTCAAAGATGCGTAGGCATTTTAAAATGATAGTATTAAAAGTTTTGCTGATCTAATATATTCTAAATAATTAAAAAAAGCTATAATTGTACTATTAATGTTAACTATACCTATTAACGGCAAACATAATGTGAAATTTGAACAAAAAAAAATATATTAATACACAATTTTAATGATTAGTTACCCATACGAAATAGTATCTCTTTATCCATAATATATCACCATACTAGTTCTTTATCCATAATTTATGCAAGTTTATTTTTGCTTTTGAATTATTTAAAATATTTCATAAGGCGCGTGCTCGATTTTCTTTTTCTAATTACACAGCGAATATACTTCCAAATTAATCTTACCTTGTACTATCGTTAAAATTTTGTAATAAACATAAGTAATTACATTTCTTTTGTATTTAAATATAATTATGAAATATTAAAAACGTAGAAAATTTTCTGACAAAGGAAAACGAGCGGGTTTCATCTCGCAAATATTTGTCTTGTGTGAGAATCAAATCTACTGTGTGTTACTGCTAACTATTCGACTACTAGTTTCAAATCGGCGGATGTTAATATTTGCAAAAATATCG
The DNA here is from genome assembly GCA_947507595.1 of Pyralis farinalis. Lineage (NCBI taxonomy): Eukaryota > Metazoa > Arthropoda > Insecta > Lepidoptera > Pyralidae > Pyralis > Pyralis farinalis. The sequence goes on from OX382265.1 coordinate 37,291,973, forward strand.
TATAAAGTTTATGCATTATTCAATATATTAATTCAAATGTCTGAACTCGGTCTACATATGGAAATTGAAATCACTTATTTTGCTAATATTACTTGTTTGACGAGAACATTTGATATATACTATTATCTAGTCGAAATATATGGATATATCTACATATAATTTATAATATATGTAATTATATTCAGATATTTCGTCGTAGAATAATATTCCTTATGTACATCGACAATATATTTTTTATATATAACTTATTTATAACTTCTTTAGTCACTTTGAGCATTTTTATGTATGTATGTATGTATATCTTCACGCCAAGTCCCTTGCGGGGTAGGCAGAGAGAACCGAGCGCCATAAGACGCGGTCCTTACACACTTCACTCGCTTCCGTGACATTCATAGCTCTTTTCATGCACGCTCGCCGATTCCCGGGGCTCCTGACTTCACCTTCAGATGAAACATTAACAATTTGATCTGATTGATTCGAATTGAAACACGACATTTTTTTCATTTTTAGTAGATGAAAAACTTATGGTTTCGCATCACCGACATGTATGTTTTAAGAATTAATTTATGTCAGTAGTCACTATGTAACGATTTTTTGGGTGTTACATAGCTTTTGTAGGTATTTTTGTATGTATTTTGATAACCCAGTGGATAAAGATCCATCCTATTGATCACTTGATCTACGGTTCCGGTTCGGATCCTGGCATATATCGCTAAATTCTTGTTTTCAGATTTTGAAAGACATGTGACTTTACCTAAGAAAGGTCTAGTCTTCTTTCTGGATTGTGAAGTTCTGATGGCCGTCGCTCCATGTAAAAATCGGTCTGTTCTTCCTAGCATTACTCCGTTCCCTAATCCATTAGGAATGGCGGCGTCCGCTACTTAATTCTAAAGATTTGGCGAAGCTACTGATTTTGATATTGAGCAACTGCCGTCAGACCCCCACAACCCAGATGGCAAACCAAATCTTTCTTACGTAAGGTTACAGTCTTTCGAAACATAATTTCTTGGACGCGCGGGTTTTCTTACTATGTTTTCCTTCACCGTCGTACAAGTGATAATTGCAAATATGTACATAAATCCGAGATGAAAGATACGAAAGAATTCTAGCGGCATATGCCAAATCCTCAGGCTTAGATAGCGGACCCCGCTTTAAATTGTAATGGATTAGAAAACGGGATAACGCTGAGAAAAAGAATATAACGTAATATATAATACAAAAAATAAACAAAAACGTCAGTCGAATTCAGAACCTCATTCATTTGTAGACAGTTAAAAAGTTAATTATAGTTAAAACATAAAGGTTTCCATTAAATTAAACGTATTCTTCAGCAATTTTTTTTTACACAGTAGTATGGAGCGATTCTTTAGCAAATCCGACTTGCACTTGCCAGTAACCCAGTCAATTTAATGTTAATTTGCTATACTTATTTAGTCTCGTAGAACTTATCTACAAACACATAGAATTGCCATAAAACCAAAATAATAGGTCAATTAAGTATATATACTTATTATGAGTATATATACTAAAGTAAATATAACATTGAATTCTATTTACTTAATTGCATATTGTCACCAGAACAGAATTAATTAATATAATGGCGAACGAAATGAAATTTTACCAATCAAATATGGAATCATTGCATCCGGACTATAGAGAATGTGACAGAAATGGTATTCCTCTACGCGTTGTCACGTTTTCCTAATCCATTAGGATTGGTGTGGTCCGCTACCTAAGCCTAAGGATTTGGCGAAGACACTGATTTTTACATGGAGCGACTGCCATCAGAGCTCCACTACCCAGAGGAAAAACCAGATCTTTCTTAGGTTAAGTCACACGTTCTTCGAAATATAATTTTTTGGACGCGTGGGTTTCCTCATAATGTTTTCCTTCACCGCCGAGCAAGTGATAAATATGTACATAAATCCGAAACATGGTACATGCCTCCGCTACGATTCGAACCAGGGACCTGTTGGTCAATAGGTCGGTTTCTTATCCACTGGGCTATGGCTCCTGCTCCTCTGCTGCTCCCTTCACACTTCTCATTTTCAATATGACAGAAATGGCGTTATGTAGATATTTATGATTCCCTTTAGAATACCCATAGCCCAGTGGATAAGGAACCGGTCTGTTGACCACCTGGTCTCCTATTGGAATCCTGGCGTAGGCATGTACCACTAAATTCGTGTTTTGGATGTATGTACACATTCATCACTTGCTCGGCGAAGGTGCACATCGTGAGAAAACTCACACGTCGAAGAATTATATTTCGAAAGATATGTGACCTGACCTAAGGAAGATCTGGTTTTCCCAGTGGCTTGTAGGGGTCCGACGGCATCAGCCCCGAAAAGCCCCGTGCAGCAGTCCTTGGAATATGGGAGTTTATTCCACAACTTGTTAGTTCTCGGAAGAAAACTTCCCTGTAACTGCACAGCGATTGTAAAAAGAAGCTGATTATTATAATAATTCCATCCATCCATTCATACCTTCACGCCAAATCCCTTGCGGGATAGGCAGAGAGTACCGATTATAATAATTAATTTGAATTCTTTTCTCATTCCAATCTTCCTTTGTTAGTTACTACCACTTTGAGGAGCTGATCATGTCCGTTTGTGTTGATCTGGATGTTTTAAGAGAGGTAGGGCACATCAAAGCAGCCCTTCTGGAGACGCGCCTTCACCTCACAGAAAACCGCAGCCAAATAACAACTCCCTGGAGAGTTGTTGTGTTCGTGCGAGTGAGGTCACCAGTAAGCTCCTAGTGCGATGCTGTGTTAGCAGCACGAGAGGCATCGCGCGAGTGACACTTGATGTATTACAAGCGTTCATAGGCTACGATAACCGCTTTACATCTGGTGGGCTGTATGCTTGTATGCCTTCCGACGTCGTATACAAAAAAACACACATTTATTTCATAATAGAATCTGGATTTAAAGATACAAATAATAGCACCTACATACTCAGCGATGTGATAACATAACCCAGGCTCTGCTTGCCGTGTTGGATAACGGAGATGGGACGTTTCTGAGACCTCTAAAATTAAATGGATCTGAATATAGAAATAATGGCTAGTTGTTAAATTAATGCAGTTGGGGGATGTATCGTGCCTGGACAAAGTTAGCAGTTGTTCGAAGGCCCTTGGACAAGTTAAATGAATTTCCCCTAATGATCACATCCGTGACGGAGGTCCAAAACTTTCCTTTCCTAGGACCACTGAAATTGTGAAACAATTCTCGACTCATGACAGAGAAGTTTCTAGAAGGATTTTGGGGTTTCGTACCTGAAAAGGTTTTATATCTTTGCGGGTACGGGTTTCTTAATCACGAATATTGTTCTTTCATAGTGATTCCTTACTTCTGTACCTTCAGTGAAAAGTGATACAAGTCGAGATGCATCACTTTTAATATTATTCCATATTATAAATCAGAAAAAAATTATCTTATTTTCAATCTTATCGCCACGTTCCTATGACTTAAAATGGCAAAGTTAATTTTGGTGCTGAGTGATACGACTACAGGTTTAAGTTGAAACTTTTTGTGTTTAATAATATCATTATATTTAAAACAAATCGAACCGAACTCTATTTTTATTTTCTTAGGTGTATATTAATTTAACTGCAATCAACACACTTTACACAATAATATTTTACAAATGGAAATAAGTACGTGTTGATCTATTTTTAGTTATAGTTTAAGACACGTAATTTTTTTTGTGAGACTAATTGGTCAAAAGCGATATATCTGTATTGGAAACATTAAATACTGCGATATCGTCCTGAATAAAATATGTGTTTAATACTACAACTGTATATGAATCAATTTACACAAGTGATAAGTATAGTCAATAAGTTTGTTCCGATTGATATAAATTGATTTGAACCATTTTACATGTAATTTATTTACAGTGCTTATGGTATGACTTGATTTGTATCAAAAATATTCAATAAAAAATGTCATATTACGTTCTTCTAATTGGTGTATATTGATACAAGTCAAAACAAAAGTTTAATATCGAGGGTCAAAAATTCACATGGGCTGACATAAGAATCATGAAGTATATCAAAGGCGAATTTTCGCAATTTAAATACATGGGGCACACTAAAAGTTTTGCACTTCTAGCTAATCGGAACTATTTGAATTTCGAATGTTATATTTTTTGAAACGTTGCAACCTACTTAGTAATAAAAAAAAACAATTGGCGGGAAATCATTTGCCAATTGTTTTTTATCACACATCAAAGTTCTACGTACGCAACGAAAATGGAATTGAGTCGAAAAGATTTTAGAGCGATGATTTTTTATGATTTTAAAAGTTCTCTCTCTCCGCAAGACTGTGCTGCTCGTCTTCAAAATGCTTTTGGGAGAGAAGCACCTTCTTTGAGCACCGTGAGGCGATGGTTTGCTGAATTTGATTGAGGTCGAGTTTCTTTACATGACGAATTTCGTGAAGGGCGGCCTTCAACTGCCGTCAACGTAAATAATGTGGCTACTGTTAAGCGGCTAATTGAAGAAAACCCGCGGATTACCTTTGAGACAATTCGAGAACTATTGGGGATTGGTATGAGCCAAATTCAGAAAATTTTACACGAAGAATTGAAAGTTCGGAAACTTTGTTGTCGTTGGATCCCTCATGAACTGAAAGCGGAGCAGAAGCGGGCTCGCGTGGAATGGTGCTCACAGATGCTATTGAAGTACGACCACGGACATTCTAATACTGTTTATGACATTGTCACAGGAGACGAAACGTGGATTTATTGTTTTGAACCCGAAAAAAAGAGCAATCTTGTGAATGGGTGTTTGAAAATGAGAACAGGCCAACAAAAGTGAGGCAGGCGAGAAACGTTGGTAAAAAAATAATCGCGTTTTTTTCTCAGCTACGGGTCCCATCTGCACAATTCCACTTGAAGATCAAAAGAGTGTTAATGCCGAGTGTTATTCTACCATTTGTTTACCCAGGGTGTTAGAAAAAGTTCGCGGAAAATTACAAAGCTGAACTATATAAGGGAATGGCGTATGCTAAAAGAAATAAAGATTATAGTATGATTAACATTAATTCTGTCCCCAAATGTTACAGTGGGCCAGTCCCTACAAGCGTACAGAAAAAAAGGATTTGTTATCAATGTTAGAATACAGTGATCCTTGTGTTCATGATTTTTATCACAATTTGATAACAAATACTAATTTGATTGACACCCACCCTGATGTTTCATCAGACATTGAATAATAAATTATTATTCAATGTTTAATAAGACGTCTAAGTTGGTTAAGTATTATAATACAAAATATTTAATCGGGTTACTCATATATTAAGCGAGTATTATTTGATCTTGATATGTTTAATAATTATAAGCAAAAAATAAGATAATAATTTGTTACTAAACAAAATTGCGACGTAGACTGTAGTGTTTACGTTTTATTGTTTGATCTCTTGTAGATTATAGTACGTTTACGTAAGCTTTTAGATTGAAAATCTACGCAAGATTTTACTTAATAATGTAGGTATGTTGATAACTATTTTGTTAGTAATGATTACACAAGTTTAATTTATGATAAAGGATTTTATTTGAAATTTTGTTAAAAATCCTAAAGGATTATTGTTTTGTAATGTTCTCTTAATAACATTGTGATTTTATAGTAAAACTTTACAATTGTAATATTTATTCTAAGTGCGATTAAGACTGATTTAAGGGTTATTGCAGATTTGTTTCATATTATGAGGGATTAATACCGAACGCGTTCCATGCACACAATATTTTGTCAGTGGTTTGTCAGTGGTTTGTCAGATTACAATATTATTATAATATAAACTTATTGTTTTAATTTCCCTATATCTTTCCTGGTCTGTCCTGATATTTTCCTCCTGGCATGATCTAACTAATTTGTTGGGCAGTTCTCTTTCTTGTAATATACGTAAGAATATAATACTAACTTATTATTAGCTCAGAAGACGGTAAAATCATTTAAACTTACTTATTTTGGTTGGTATTTATGTCATTATACACTTTAAAATTTTTGACTTGAATCGAGATACATAATACATATACCACTTTTACTAAATTTATTCGTGCACAAAATGGTGTATAATGATAGAAATGATTTTTTGATGACAATATGCGAAACTAAACTATATTATAAATAAGCTGACATTACAATTAGGAACTTTTCTTTTGGGACTTTCTTCTCCATTGCTCGTGGAATCCGTAATACCTTCGAAACACTAATTATATATCACTAGTCACCAGACAAACAAAATATGTGTAAATTGATATATGGTCTTTTAAAGCATTTAGCACAAAAATAGTTATCAAATTTTTGAGTGTAAAATAATATAAGTTCATATTTTTTATTATATCTCTAAAACTATATAATATAAAACCGTTTTTGTTGTCGTTCTATCTTCTAACAATTATTATCTATCAATATCAGTAATCAAAATTTGTTTAACTATACTAGAATAAAAATACCAATTTTTCAAAACTTTGAACGCGTTTTTCTCAAAACTATGTTTTTTGAGTTGTATCAGTTTTCACTGAAGGTACAGACTTGTGACTTACTCACACGCTGGAACACAACAACCTTCCAGGCGGTTTATTCGGCAGCGGTTTTCTGTGAGGTGGAGGTAATTCCCCAGATATTTTGATGCTTCCTTTTTTTTATAAATATCTATCTGTCTGCGACAGGCGCTAATCTTGAAAGTTGTTAGATACCAACGTGACATTTTTGTATTTGGTCATAGTTAAACAAAAAGGATCCAACCCAAAAGTGGCATTTTGTGGGTGGGAGTAAGATAAAGATAAAAGATAAAAACCATTTATTTGCCAATAGGCCCTTACGGGCACTTAGACACGTCTTACATTCTTTAACTTAAATCATATTGTATCTTAATAATTCTTCTTACATAGTTTTTTTTTTACCTTTAATCTCTCTTTTTTAATCTACCAGCATTTCAAAAATGACCATTAGCGAAGAAGAAATGCCAAAAGAAACTTGCCAATCATTGATACTAGCCGGTAGTTGGCATCTCGCAAAATACGAACAAACAAATATTGATTTTGACGCCAGGTCCCTGTTATTTGAAGACAACCGAGCGGCATAAGACGCGGTATTACACACGTCGCTCACTTCTTTAACATTCACAGTGATTCCTGACGTCACCTTCTGGTTAAACACGACCAATTTGGTCATGGTAGGAGTGTGAATCGGAGAGAGTAAGTTGTGAGGTATAGAAGTCGTAACTTCATACGTTAAAAGTACCTCTTATTGTGTTTACGGACCTGAGTAATTACGAGTAGAAACGTCAAACATTCTAGGATTTCTTTCTTACCTAACGCGATCTAAATCTGACCCAAAATTGACTCAAACCTTGCCAGACATTAAGGTTAACTGCAAATCGGACTTGGGGAATTTTAGAAGATCTTTCTCTTATATTTCCGGTAAATATTTACATAAGCCATTATCAACAGTTTTATAATTTTCGAATAAAATGTAGAGAGATGTATATTATTTTTTTGAAAGATCTTTGGTACTTAGTACTCTGCAATATCCAGTCAGTAGAACCTACTAAAATAGATGAACAGAAGCCTGGTGGTGTCTGTCTATTCTTAGATTTTCAATAGGAATGTGATTTATAGGATTAAATTCGTGGTCATGAAAACCTAAAATGATAAAAAAAAGCTAAAAAAATTGTACATATAATCACGGCTGTCTCCCATTGGGGTAGCCAGAGACTATAGAACGCCAGGTGCTCCGATCAAAACCTCTGTCGCTTCTTCTACACTTTAAAAACGTTGAGAGATCTGCAAGCAAACGACGCATCTAATGTAAATCCTTTACCATAACCTATGAACGCTTGTAACACATTAAGTATCACTCCCGCGATGACACCTCCTTAGGAGCTTACAGGTGACCTCACTCACACGCAGGAACACAACAACTCTCCAGAGTGTTGTTTATTTGACTGCGGTTTCTTGTGAGGTGGAGGTACTTCCCTAGACGGACTGCTTTGATGGGTCCTACCTCTCTTAAAAACACCCAGACCTAACAGGTAAACAGATATAGAGACATGTTCATGCACACAAATGTTTGACCTGTATGGGAATCGCCACTAATTAACCGCTGCGCCACCGAGCTCATAAAAAACTCTCAAACTCAAACTTTATTCATGCAAATGTAGGTACAAAAGGTCTTTGGAACATGAACGGATTACCACTACTACATTTTGCCAATCGAGCCGGCATGCAAGATTATACATACATACATACATACATATAATCACGCCTCTATCCTGTAGGGGTAGGCAGAGACCACTTCTTTCCACTTGCTACGATCCTTACATACTTGTTTCGCTTCGTCCACTCTCATTATTCTCTTCATACATGCTCTTCGGTTTAGGGTACTCTTGACCTGGCCTTTTTTCAGGACGTCCCTGATTTGATCTCGAAACGTCCGCCTACGTCTACCCCTTCCAACAATTTCATTCACACTCGCCTTATACACTTTTTTCGTCAATCGTTCTTCGTTCATTCTCTCGACATGCCCAAACCATCTCAGCATACCTTTCTCAATTTTTGTCACTACATCTTCTTTCAGACCACAACGTTTCCTTATCTCACTATTTCTTATCCTGTCACTCAGTTTAACTCCTATCATACTTCTTAACGCTCTCATCTCAACTGCATTTATTCTGCTTTCATGCAAGATTATAAATTGTCATTATTAAAAAAGTGAAGCTAAAAATACAATTTCTAAGAGCACAACTTTTAAAATAGTCATTAATTCAAATAAATATGTCAGATTTACATGTCATGTCACAATTATATTCACTATTAAAAAATGTCTTGTAGATATTCGTCAACGCTGTAGTACGCTTTCGTAATTAATAAATCAAAAGTCCTTCGTCTGAATGTATGAGAGTTCTGTCTTAGAATATCCTTAGGTAAATGGTTGTATATTTTTGGTGCCATACCCATAACACTTTTATGAAAGTGAGCAGATCTGCTAGGGGGAAAGGCCACTTTATGTTGGTGTCTCTTACTAATAAATCTTTGATACATGTGAATATTATTTCTTACAAACAATGCACATTCAAATATGTACAAACATGGTACAGTTAATATTTTTATATAATATAAAAAACTCTGCTTTTGATTTGGCCTTTTTTCAATACATCAGTCATTTGATCTACATGGGTGGGTCTGGGGCGGCCCTGCCGATATCTCCATTCACCGTCGCCCGATACATTTCTTTCAAAATTCTATTGTCATTCGTTCTTTCTAAAAGTACAAACCATCTTAGCATACCTACTCTTTTCAATTTTTGTGACTTCATCTTACATTCCACATAGTTCTCGTATCGGTTGAAAAAACCATCTTTCAAATATTAATATTAAATGAAAGGACCTCGTTCTGGTACTGCATCAACTGTTTATAATGTTTGTTTAATAATTCTATAAAGGAAAATTACAAAGATTCCAAATGATTTCCAGTTTGTAACCCGCTAGTAAGACATAAATAAATTAGAAACGGTTATGAGGATGTACTTTATATGTGTGCCAATGAATCATCTTATCGTTTTAGAGGTTCCATTGTGAAAACTTACAATATCCAACAAATCTTCAGCAACGACTGCGTTGTATGGCATAAAGTGCATTGAAGATTTTATGGGGTTTATGTTGGTACCATGATATTTTATGCGATATTTTCTAAGACTTTCGTCTTGAATTAGAAATATAGCCTGAGTGATGAAGCGGACGAAGCGTATAGCAATTTGTTTTTTTTATATATTTACTGGCTGCCCGTGGTTTCACTTGCGTGAAATTTGACTGTCCTCTAAACTTGGCATGAACCTTTTCTGAATAAAACGCAAACACCACGAAAATTTTATTGAAACCTGAGCCAAATCAATCCCTACTTGACAAAAATCTGTCCCAAATCAAGTTCAAAATAGACCAACTGACACAAATCTGATTCAAAACTGACCCCGAGCGATCCCAGCCTGACACAAACTGAGCACAAATCTCGAATAAAGACTCAAAACTTGCGCCAAACCTATATAACCCAAACGTATCCCAATATGACACAAACCAATTCAGATCCATATCTTAGAAGGTTCCAGAATATTTCGTGATCTTTAAAACGCAATATGCTATCTATGCGTAACTGACGAAATAGACCAAAAATAAAGGAATATATTACTTGACGTGAGCTAGATCACGAATTACGAGTACAAAATTTTAGTTAAATTTAATAAATCTTAACCGAAATTTATATTTTCTCTCCAGAAATAAAACCACTATTCATACCACAAGACTGGCCGGCTGCTCTAATCGCATAGATTAGAGTAGAGTAGAGGCTTAACTAGAGAATTACAAGATGTTTCGCACCCGGTATTTCATACATTTATTACATAAATGGTGTTTTCAAAACAAACTCTTTTAGAAGGGCTATAAATATGATTTAACCTGATCCTTATTAAACTTTTTAATTTAAATGAAATTAATTAAACCTACCTTAGCATTGTTGTTTTGACGGTGGCTCAGTCGTCAATGACGCGACTTTGACACCGTTCGATTCCCACACAAGGCAAACATTTGTGTGCATGAACATGTCGGTTTGTCTTGGTCTCGATGTTTTAAGAGAGGTAGGGCGCATCAAAGCAGCCCGTCTGGGGAAGTACCTCCACCTCACAGAAAACCGCAGCCACATAACAACTCCCTAGAGGGTTGTTGTGTTCCTGCGTGCGAGTGAGGTCACCAGTAAGCTCCCAAGGAGTGGCTGTGTAAGCAACAGAGGAGGCATCGCGCGAGTGATAATTAATATATCGCAAGCGTTAATAGGCTACGGTACCCGCTTTAGATCAGGTGGGCCGTATGCTTGTATCCCTCCCAACGTCGTATAAAAAAAAAATCTGTGTGAAAAATAATATACTGATTTCCTGCATATTAATTTGTTAATTAAAAAAAAGCCTTTGGAATCCGTGACACTAATGTGAAGTTGGTTATTTATATTCCTTTCTCTATAATTTACAGATTTTAGTGTTAGGGAACTCGTTTTATAAGACCTTCAGGAGCTTAAAGAGATATTTGAACTAAAATGTTGCAGTGTAAATTAACACACAGAAGTTATATCAAATGTTATGCTTTAGCCCCAGATTTGAAAATACCCCAGTTGGACATGTGGTTATTAACCGAAAAATACAGAAAATAAAAGTTTACGTAAATATAACTTGAAATATATTTACATATTCATGTTAGTTGTAAATTTAAACAAACAATTGTTACAATTACGAATTTATGTATTGTATAGAACAGTGTAGGCACGAAGCCTGCTTGGCACATCACTACTTTATTTATAACTTGATGCTTTATTTATGGCTGCTTGATGAATTTAAATCATTGAGCATCGTTTGATTTATAGTGTCAGTCTAAGTGTCAGAGAATAGCCTATTGGATTAAATTAATAAACTGCTAATGAAGAGTGGATGCTGATACAGGCATTTGGTTTGTCGTTCGCCTGATTGTTCAGGCTTACGTAATGATGTCAACAGATGATGAAAATTAGCCTTTTTTGTTGAGGATTGTTTTGTATAAAAAATTGAATATTAGGTTTTAAACAAAATCACTTTTTTCCATTATTTTATCTAAGGCTATCTTTTACATCGATTCCGGAAAAACTTGGCGGCGTTATTGCGTGCGTATGTCTACGCAAGTTGAGCAACGTCAACCATAGCCGGTTCATAGAGGGTTTATTAATCTCGAACTTAGTAATCATTTGAAGGGAACATTAACCACTATTACCTAGGTATTTTGTTCGACTAGAATCCAAGACGATCGGCCTTTGGGTCTTCTTAAATCGCTTTGTTTAAGGTAAACCCACTGCAGCTAGTAATAAATTGACAAAAACCTTTATGGTCCTTTTGTTTGTTTTTTTTTTTGCGTAAATCAAATCGTATAAAAATTGAGTTCTTTTCAGTAAAGAAATCTATATAGATATAAAAACTTTAACAGGGAACCTTCTCTAATTACTAAATTTTATCCAGATAGATAGATCCGTTTCTGAGATACATAATATATACTTATATATATAAACAAGACATCAATGCTCTTCATTTATTTTCATTCTAAGAATCCAATGTTTAAAACAATCGAGCATCTTCTTACGGCGAATCAAATACTTTCATCTGTCACGGCACATCTCCTAAACTATTCGTCATAGATCAACAAGTAAGGTATCATTGAGAACGTCTCTGTACCGCTGGTTCCATGGCATATGACGTCATAGAAAATCCAATCCACGGCGGCGAATGGTTGTCATAAAGTGCAAAAAAAAAAACATTCCTAATGAAATTAAAATATACCTGTGACCTATATGTTGACATACGAGTACATTACACAACACAAGAAACGAAAATTACGTCCAAGCTTGTGTTACCCAAAAGCCATCGTTATAAGATTATTAAGGCTGTATCTAGACAAGGTACGTTCACATTTACATGCTGAAAATTTGTTGGTCCGAATATGTAGCGCTGAATAGCATGCAACCAGCCACATCTTCATTTGGTCCGTCAGCCTGGTCTTGTCTACCGAGGTCTATTTCTGGATATGTCGATATGCCGATTTCACGAATCCAAAACTGCAGTTTAATATATCTTAAATCTATAAAGTGACTTATTTAGAAACTACACCGACATGAGAAACATTTTAACTTGTATTTCCATTTCCTTACTTCATTAATACGCGGCGACTTCGTCTAAATGTGTTTGAACTATGACGATAAAAATATGAGTTAGGGATCTTTTGACATCTTTCAATTCATCAAACCTAAAGTAAAAACTACAACAACCTAAACTAAAATGTCCATTGTATGACAATGTCTATTTATTGGAAATGACTAGTTTAAAAACGTCCATGTTACCATAGTATCAAATTATATTAAAACGAATGTGAAAAAAATATGTATGTAAATAATTCTATCTATCTATAACTTCACGCCAAATCCCTTGCAGGGTAGACAGAGAGAACCGAGCGCCACGTGACTCGACCCTTACATATATAACTCGCTTCTTTAAAATTCGCTCTTCTCATGCACGCTCACCGGTTTCTAGGGCTCCTGACATCACCTTCTGATAGAACACGACCAATTTGGTCACGGTAGGTAAGTCTTGGCCTTTCTCGGCTCCTACATCCTTCCACTTTTGCATTGTATATCTGCTTCGTCATTCTTTCATCCTGCATTCTTTCTACATGTGCGAACCAACGGAGCATGCCTCTTCTTATTATAACAATTAAGTAAATAATTAAATGAACATAAATTACCATACAATTATGTTAAGACTTTACACATAATGAATAACTGGACATTTTGGTAATGTCGACATTTTAATACTTTGGACCTTATGAACTGTAAGGTTTTGACTATGAATAAATTGAATCTATGAATGGTTGCAATATAGGAAGTTTCACCCCTGCCGATAACACGATAATTCCATAGAAGGTTACTAGTAACCTCACTCGCTCGCAGGAGCGTATCAACCAACCAGGGAGTTTAAGGAGGTAATTTGACTGTGTTTTTCTGAGGTGGAGGTACTTCTCTAGTCAGGCTACCCCGACCGATACGAACAGACATACTCACGCGTAAGTTAAATTACCATTGCAATTTCTTTGGATTCATTATGTTATAACGATATAAGTATATATCTGCTTCAAAATGATGCATTGGCCGTTATCGGAGCTTTAGAGATTAAAGCTTATTTTCAATCAAGGCCAGCGCATGTACGTTACAAGCCCCCTTTGTATAGTTGCCACACAATCGACAATGCAGTTCGCGAGCGATGCATAATGCGCTCGTCCATCACGCAACGGTATCTCAGTCGCGGGTGAACAACCCAGCAATATTTAAACTTGTTGCGTGTCATAAAAAACTGTTTAACCTTATGAAGGGGGAAAGGGTATCACCTATTTGCCTACGTTCTGTAAAGTAGAGATATTTCCCGTTGGGTAGCTTCTTCTTGTGTATACTCTTTGATTCTCTCTTGCTATATAACGTGCATATACTGGTGAAGTTACCTTTGACTCTAAAAAAGTGATACTATGTCATTTAGACACCCTTCATAGGATTGATAAAGAATAAATCTTAGAGTTCATAATAATACGTATGACTAGATGTAAGAAAAAAAAAATACGTTTCAATCCTTTAATAGTAGAATCAAGGGAAAAATTCGGCAATTTAACCTGAGATATTTTAATTTGAGGATTGAGGAAGCAAATACCATTTTTTTCGAATTAAACACACTGTTAATTTCGAATGTCAGGAAATATGTCATCATTTGGGTTATACCCGTTATTCAGTATGGAATTACTTAATTTTTTCTGCGAGTTTCTTCTTACTTTGCATTTTGTATAGTTTCTTGGTCCTGGATAGCTGGACAGCTTAGCAGAAAACATCCTGTTAGTAAATCTCGTAATTTGACCAAATACTCCACTGATATGATGTAAATACACTATCACAGAGTCAAAACTTAACAGGATTTTTATAAACAAACTCTAACATAAACCACGACGTATTAACTAAATAAAATAATTAAATTATGTATTTAAGAAAATAGAATAACAAATGATGATTATTCGCGCTATTTTTTGTTAAATATAAACTATAATAAATAAAGTAATTCACAATAAATAGTATAATCATTCCATAGCTGAGCTGTCAAGTGAATTTGACATAACAAAACTGGCGCCAACGTAAAATGGAACTCGATTAGTTATATTTTTTAATAGAGGTCTATGTACAATATTTTGTTTTATTTTCACCTGAGTACAACGGAAATAAAACAACCCTTTAATTTATCTTTTTTAATTATAAACTACTAAGTAGTTCTCACTCGTATTACACATTTATATAGTTTATCAAATTATAATAAAACCAGTTGAGAATGCGCAAGCTTGCATTGCCAGAGAAACACCTGGCACGTCAATTATATAACAATATATATATTTTTTAATTTGTCGGCTATTTTGACCTTGTACCTTAAGAGTTAGGAACGGTGTTCCTGAACATTAGTATTCTTCTTTTTTATGCTGAATCCGAATCTGAAGTCAAAATTCGAATATTCGAAAAAAAACGCCCAAGACATACGCGCAGACAAACATATAGATTTCATATAGGAACGGTGTTCCTGAATATAGCTCTTGTTTATACCTTTTCAGTAGGCATTTTTGTGAGATAAAAACTCTTTATGGTTTTCTTTATAGTTAGTTATATTTAGACAAAATTAATTATATTTCAATAAGATGAATCTAGCTTCCTGGAAATTTACGACAATAATGTTCAGTGTCTCCAATTCACAAGTTAAAAAGACGGACGGAATGTTTAACACAGGTAACGGTTACATTCAAAGTTAAATATAGTTTCATACATACTCTCGTTTAACAATAGTAGTAATCGGATTGCGGGGAGAATGCAATAAAAGTTTTCAAGTGTCAGTGATCGCCTTATTAGATAATAAATCATTAATCAGCGTCGTGACATACGTGGGTGACAGTGGCCGACCTATGAATCGAGAAACCTTTTCCATTGTTACCAAAGCACGACGCGATAAAAATAACGGGAGAACCACTACCAACATTGTATAAAATTTAAACGAAGTGTCTGATATTTCTAAATCTTCTTTAGGATTGGCGGTTTCGCTATCTAAATATCAGACACTAAATAAAATATATAATGGAAAGATTCAACAATTATTGTTACAATTTCATTTATTTTTTGACGGCTATATTTCTATGAGAGTCCGCTTACACCGTGTTAAATTTAATACTGGTGTAATAATAATTTATTGATTGAATACTTTTATGTTCAGTAGTCATATATAGGAAATGTTCATCATTCACTCGTGACAATTCCTTGTGTAATCTTCACTTACAATATATACTTTCTATTTACAAGGCAGTATCTAAGGTAAGGAGGTTAAAATAGTGTAATTTCTTTGCGCGTCGCCTTGGCTAATATTAATATTCTTATCAAACTATTACGACGCGCATTAATAAGGATTAGTTGAAAAATGTACATAAACTAGTACCTTTGATCGCACGTGTTCTAGTACCTAACCCACAGTAATGTTCGCAATTTTTTTTCTTAGTAAATGGCTACAGAACAAAAGACGCCAAGTATTTGTGAAAAATAATTTCAAATTTTAGATCCAACAGTATACGCTATACGTTCATATATCAGTCAGTAATAAACCGTAGATAAAATTCGTTATGTTTATGAATTGAGTTGCAACTGTTAAATAAAAAATATAAAAAGCATAGTCGTAACGTCCTAGAGTTGTCAATGGAGACACACACCGCCATATGTTTTTCCCGTTTTGTACGATAAAAGCTTATTGTGTTTTACACTCATATACGTATAGAACTAGCAAAATAGTGTTTAACAATTGTATGTTTTATGAAGTTGGAGAAAATGAACGTGATAATCATTTCACACTTTAGGATTTTGCTGTAATTTATTGCGCCTATTAATTAGTAATACGGATTATTGAGTGTCGTGAAACTAATTAATAAAATAATAGTCGTAGTGAGGAAGATCTTCTAGAAAAGGTAAAAAATTAGGATAAATATGTTTTATGTTATAAAAGATTGTTAAATACTTTTGAAGTTGCTAGTATTGAATTATTATGTACTACAGGAGCTATTTATAAGTAAAAGTCTTGCTCCATTTTGGTAATAATTACGAGCATAACTAATGTCCGCTGCAGCGCTAAAATAATTTAGATGTCTAAGCCAAAGATTCGATTTCGTTATAGCACTAAATCCCTTTTGTATTTTACTCGCGACCAAAAGGTCAAAAGCGCCGTGATTTTCATGGCGCTTACGCGTTTCGTTCAACGTAGTACAGCAATGAGTTGTTGCCGATCGGCAACAAAGCATGGCGTAAACATTTGGTTCGCGGTGTCGGTTCTAGTACACTAGTACATAATAATCCAATGGTTGCTAGTATTTTTTCACTTATCCACATGCAGTAAATACAAGAAAAGTAAACAATAAGAATAACCGGTAGCATAGTGATGGCCCAATGGATAAAGAACTGGCCTATTGACCAACTGGTCCCCAGTTCGAACCTTGGCACGTACCACTAAATTCGTGATTTCGAATTTATATTTGTAATTATCACTATAGCGAGTAAGATATGTAAGGATCGAGTCACGTGGCGCTCTGTTCTCTCTGCCTACCCCGCAAGGGATTTGGCGTGAAGTTAAGTAAGTACTCGTAATTATCACTAGCGATTTCGAAAGATACGTGACCTAACCTAAGAAAGCTTTGGATTTTCCTCTGGGTTGTGAAGATCTGATGGCAGTCGTTCCATAAGGATAAGATCTTCGCTACGAGATGGAATAAGACCTTCGCTAAATCTTTAGGCTCAGGTAACGGATATGCTTCGGAGGGCACGTTAAGCCGCCGGTCCTGCGACAGTCGTTAAGCTAAGTCAGTGACCTTTACGAGGCTTGTAAACACTGCCTCCGCCAAAGCGCAGTTGAGCACCGTGGTAAAGTTTACTCTAACCTCCTTCGATTGAAGGGAGACCCGTATCCCTGCAGTGGGATGAGTTACGGTTGCTGTAGATGTACTTAACGCCCCCGCCAATCCTAATGGATTAGGAAACGGAATAATGCTAAGGAGAAGAGTAAATTAACAATAAGCATGCTGTCTATTGTAAAACGTGGACGCATATAAAAAAAACTATAAAGGAATGAATAAAGTACTTGGGAATTATCCAAAGTAATGAATGCATAATACACCTAAGATTTACAATTATCCAAAGTAATGAATGCATAATACACCAAAGATTTACAATTATCTAAAGTAATGAATGCATAATACACCAAAGATTTACAGTTATCCAAAGTAATGAATGCATAATACACCAAAGATTTACAATTATCTAAAGTAATGAATGCATAATACACCAAAGATTTACAATTATCCAAAGTAATGAAAGCATAATACACCAAAGATTTACAATTATCCAAAGTAATGAATGCATAATACACCAAAGATTTACAATTATCTAAAGTAATGAATGCATAATACACCAAAGATTTACAATTATCCAAAGTATGAATGCATAATACACGAAAGATTTACAATTAGCCAAAGTAATGAATGCATAATACACCAAAGATTTCGTTGCTCTTGACCATTATATTTGAGGGAGGGGGGCATCTTCCGCTCGCAATCCCAGCGTTCAGTGCAACTGTTTCTGAGACAGTCAATTGTTAGTTTAAAGATATTTACACTAACATTATGAATGTTGATCCGTTTGTTACTTTTTCGTAACTAGTTTCGAGTACTAGATCTCACGCCCTGAAATGATCCTAATGATATTTAGTAAAGATCCTTCGACTGAACAGAACGCATGTATATTTGCCCTAGTATGCTTTCTAGCTATCTTTCTACATACTTAAGTTTAATAATATTATTGTGATAAAATATTTTACTTACTTTTATTTAGTGTATTTTTATGTTTTGCTGAGTGCTTGTTGGTTCCGTGATGTCATACTGGTCCGAAAATCGACACCGGTTAGCGTAGTCACTGGCAATAGCTTCAGACCTATTCGAGAAATCACATATGTTAAGTACAATTATCCAGCATTGGCCCCCAATGTTAATGTGCACGGTTTTGTGTTTCTGGCCTAATAAATGGTATTTCTTCTACTTCTTTGTAACCATACCACCACTGTAGCCGTGAGTATAACCAAATGGAATTATAAATACCGCATAAATATTTCAAGTGGGGTCTTTACCCTGTTTTAAATTAAGTGTAGACATTCACCTTATTTTAAATTCCACTTGCGTCTTGTTGATTCTCAACTGATATTGTTTACATACTTACGTTCTATAAGAATTTCCTATGGGAATACTAATCGAATGTTTTTGTTATGCAGTGTACTACTTACTGACTATTGTACTATGACAGTGTATTAGTGTAGGTGAAGTAATTTTCGCTGTGTGAAGAATTGAGTGGACAAAATTTGAGAATGGGACTTCCGGGTTTCGGGATTATCCATGAATAAGAGTTTAAGAGATGTAGGATGGATCTACCCAGACCGTCTGGGAAAGCACCTCCACTTCACAGAAGACCACAACTAACAAACATCTGACTAGAGGATTGTTGTATTCCTGCGAGTGAGTGAGGTTACCGCTAAGCTCCAATAATTGCTATGTTAGCAGCGGTAACATCTTTTAGAAACATATACTCAAACATATTCTTTAATATTGATTTAAAGCAGATTTATCAATGTCCTTGAGGAAACAACAGAAAGTCTCTTATGCTAACCGGAGCTAAATAATTGTTATCGTAAGAAAAAGGACGAGTAGGCTCTATTCGAAACGAACCCGCAGTGGAGTACGTGAAACGTTTTGTAACTTGTAATCAAACATTTTTCCGAACGCGTATACGATCATGTTCCGTTGAGGTCGAAATTGGTCGTCGAGAACCGACGTCTCTCTCTATTGCTGCCCGATCTCTTGCTTGGCATTTTGGAACGTATCGCACGCAATGGTATCATAGTCGAGTAGGCGTCAAATTTATATAAAATATGACACTTTTAAGCTTTTCAATGGGACAAATAAGAGTTGAATATTACAGCGTTATTTACAATAGGGATGTATGCCCTACCTGACAATTCAAATAATACGTAGATGTTTTTCTAAAATTATAAGCGACGTTGTAATGGCATATTTCCTTACATTTAGTTTTCGTAAACGTAACGGAAAACGTTTCAAGTGAAAAACTAAGAAACAATAGGGAAACTTACCTGCACAACAATGACATACTTAAATATCCTTTGCATCAAGTCGAAACACACGCTGAGAATATCACACATTGAAATGAGACTTCGTGAAAGCAATAATCCTTGAAGAAGGTATGTGTAGTGTACCTAAATTGGGTCTGCCAATGGGCATCAGATATCAAACGCTTTTGAAAACTCGCGGATTCGTATTCCGTGCCGTACTTAACTATCGTATAATGTTGAATTCTATCTGTTTGTCACTCCTCATATGACTTTCTATTAATACAACTTGAATTAAAATTAAATAGGGTTATTAAAAAAGTGGAAAAACATGAAATAATGAAACTATTTATATGGACATAAAGGCAACACATAAAATATAGTTTCAACGTGTATTTCTAAAAATATCTTAATTAATAAATAATAAAAAAGTACGTCACTAGACAGGTTCGAAAGCAATTTTTTTTTAGCCAGTACTGTATGGAGTGCTTAATCTGCCATTTTATTTTTGGCGAGCAGTTTCTGCGGGTCCTGAGATCACCTTCTGATAAAACACGATCAATTCTATTACGGTATGTGAGTCTTGGACATCCTTGGCTGCTCTTCTTCTTTTCACTTTCTTATATTTGTTTCGTCATTCTTTCATCCTGAATTCTTTCTCCATGTCTGAACCAACGAAACATTCCTTTTCTTAACACTCACTTTATATATATACGTATTTTTATATTTGTTTAAGTAAATGTCTCTGATAGACACGCAATGGATCTTAAGTTATAGTTTTCCCCGGTACGGTACTCTAAAAACTTAGATAAAAGATAAAAAATATGTATTTGCCATTGGACTCTCACGGGTAACTAGGTTCGTCTTACATTTTTTAAATCAAAACTTATTGTATCTTAATGTTTAACAGTGTTAGATTTTATTTCTTTGTTTTTAATCTGTCAGCACTTCAGAAATGACCATTGGCGAATAAGAAATGCCAAAAGAAACTTGACAATGTAGGTCCTTTTTCAAATCTACATTTTCCATTACAATAAATTTCTGTGAGTGTATGTAGAAAAAAGAATATAATAGCGAAGGTACCACAACACGAGTATACGAATACGACAGTTATTTGTAGAGTTTTCGTCTTTAAGGAGAGTGACGTAGCGGGTGTAACTTACAAGAGATCTTGTTCACGCATCAACAAATATTTAAATGGATGACAACAAAACAACAGCCTGTGGCTTTCTCACACATTGTTTCGAGTTAAATAAAACACCCTTTGTATCGTCTGATGAGTGTTCGTTTAGTGTTATCCTGTATGTTTATTTTATGTGGAGTTTGATCAGTGAGGCAGGTGACAGAATCATTACCAATTCTGTGTTCGACTTCAAAGCTGTGGTTATCTTATTACACGATGTCGGGAGGCAAGCACGACGCCCGCCCGATGTAGTTTTTAAGACTTGTGAACGATTGCTCTACAAGTTATATCATCTCACTCACATAAGAACCCTTCAGGAGGTTGTTACTTGGATAGACCACTACTACCCCACTGAAAACGTGTCCAAATAACAATTCTTTGGAGGGTTATTGTGTTAATGCGAGTAAGTGAGGTTGCCAGTAAGCTCCTAAGAAGTTGCTGTATTAGCAGGGATGGCGACACCGGAGCTATATATACCTTCTGTATTACGAGCGATCATAAGCTGTCATCATAGATAACAGAAACAATGGGAGATGTGACATACCACGCGAGTTTACACCGGGACGGTTGTCGCCGGGTTTCACCCCACCATAAAACACTCACACACTTAAATAAATAAAAAATATCATTCTGCGCACACAAGTACAACGACACACATTTGTTAAGACGCTGTCATTGGATGTTTATTTAAACAACACCCAAGTAAGCACGCACTACTACATTTATAAAGCGGCAGAAACAAGCGGCCGTATCTCGAAACTGTACACACAGTGAATGAATAATATTACTCGCTTTACATTGCGTGTTGGTAAACGAGCGGTGGCGACTGTGTAATGGTAGAAAAGCAATGTATGATTAAGAATGAGAAATTTGATATTTATAATTTGTATCGTGGTAAGGCCCTGGTAGAAATGGCGTCAGAGAATTTTTGAAATTAATTCTGTATTTATGCTTATAAAATGTAATATTATTTGTACTTATAGGTGATAAGTGATTCCATTTGATTTAAAGTTAACCACTGCACTTCTATTTTTGCAAAAAGGTAACAGCACAACATGGCATTTTGCTAAAACAAGGAGCAACGTATCTCAATCGAACTTGATTGCAACTAACTAACTGTTCTTGGCAATGTTCTCGTTTTGAGCATATTGCGGCGACACCAACCACGCCCCCTCGTCACATCTCCCGTTGTTTCTGTTATCTATGGCTGTCATAGTCACTTTAACCCAGATTTGCCTAATGTATACTTTGAATGTATAGATAGTGAGTCAGTTAACCATAGTATTGTCTTAGGTTTTCGCGATTGTTACACATTGAATTAAACAATTTTTAACGGAAGTATCGCGTATTTTATTTATTTTGTTGAACCTGACGTTTCGCTGGTCACAGGAAGACTAAGGTGGTATTTGTCTTACATTCGTTATTCAATTATTACATCTACCGACAAGGATGGATTAATTATATATGTTCCGATTCACACAAAAATCGCTCACAGTGTCCGAACATTTTTTAGATCTTTGGGTTTGGGATTTGATTATTTTTAGGACTGGATCCCAAGCAGGTGCTACTTGCCAACCATCTTCTCTATTGAAATTGGGATGTTTTCTTATTTCAATAGCCTCGCGCAACATTCTCGGCATGTAGCGATTCTCCTTGGCGAGGATTTGTGGTTTATCAAACCGGATGTAATGGTTTGGCTGGTCTACTCTGCAGTTTGTGAGTTTGCGTTCGAAACGTCAGGTTCAACAAAATAAATAAAATACGCGATACTACCGTTAAAAATTGTTTAATTCAATGAGTCAGTTAACCATTGCAATTTCCCACCGAACTGATCAATTATCCATCTATCTATTTATATCTTCACCTCAAATCGATTGCGGGTTAGGCAAGCGTCACACGACTTAGTCTTTACACACCCGCCACGCTCGCAACTCGGCTGGGCGGCGTTCGGGAAACTTCGACACATCTTTTCATCCTAAACACATCAACCTGAAGAGCAAGGTTTTCTAACAGTGTGTGTTGCCAGTGATGACATACGGAACTGAGATGTGGCCCTTCACTGCGGGCCGTATGGAGTAGCTCAAGGTCGCTCAGCGTACTATGGAACGAGACATGCTCGGAGATTCTCTGCGTGATAGAATCCGGAATGAGGATATCCGCAGTAGAACCTTAGTCCTACTGTGTATGCGGGCCTTAGTAACCGACATAACCCAAAAAGTAAGCAAGCTGAAATTACAGTGAGCTGGTCACATAGTCCGTAGAACCGACAATCGCTGGTGAAGTACGGTTCCTGTACTGGTACACGCGGAGCGGTGTGAAACGAATCTCCATTAGATGGAATGACGACCTCAAGAAGTTATAGGGAGTCCATGGATGCAGGTGGCACAGGATCTAGACGTATGGTTTTAGAGAGGAGAGCTATGTTCAGCTGTAGAGGAATACGGGCTGAGATGATGATGAAGATACCTCGCCAGTTCCTAGCTCTCCTGACCCCACCATATCTCAATTACGTATTCGAAATTGAATTTCATACATTTGATTGCATAGTTACATACGAATCGACCTAATAAAACCGAGTTAAAAATATGAATAATTGCGATAACAACGTATGTTTTCAAGTTTCCTCGACATACAAAGTTATCTGGTGGCCCTCCAGACCCTCGGCTGATACCAGGGGTCACGTGTCGTTGTGCAACTTGTGTTATCATCTCTGACACCATTAACTGTGCCTTACAACGGTTAATGCATAGTGGGAAAAAGGTTTATCCTATTTTTGAGGTTATACTTCTTTGGGCGCGTTAGATCAGTGGAGGAACCTGTTGTCCGACCGTCCCAAGGTTCGAATCTGGTGTGGTCATGATTAAATTCATGTTTTCTGATTTTAAATTGTAATTATCACTTGTTCGGTGAAGAAATCTTGTAGAAACCCGCACTTACTAGGAATTATATTTCGAAAAACGTGTGGCCTAACCTAAGAAAGGTCTGGTTTTTTCTCTGGGTTGTTTGCCAAATCTTTAGGCATAGGTAGCGGGCCCCACCAATCCTATTGGATTAGGAAATGGGATAACACTACAAGCTCGTCTGTGTAGTACCTTGAAATGAATTGTTTAGTATTCTCCGTGTCAAAACAATGTCTGTTATAAAGCGACACTCGGTATCCTGTTTCTGAAACAGTAAACGAACTGAACCCGATCTCGATACTAAAGCTGTGAGTTCAAAGGCCTTCTTTGTTGGTTAATTACATATGTTAGTTCTAAGTCATAAACCAATTGCTTGCACTTGCATCTAAATATCTAAGCGATTCAAGCCTACTGACCAATGGGAGAAAATTATGACCTATAAGTCGATAAGTGCCCCGATGCTAATCCGCGAACTAACCAATAAGAGCTTCGCATTTTACTTTGCCCCCGACCCGTTGCGGCCATTTTGACTATGTTCCTTAAGAAATAGGAACGGTGTTCCTGAACATTCCTATTGTACTTTTTTATGCTGAATCCGAATCTGAAGTCAAAATTCAAATATTTGTAAAAAAGCGATAGACAAACATATAGATTTCATATAGGAACGGTGTTCCTGAAAAGGCACTTTTTATTTACTTTAAAAACTAATCAGATTGATGCGTTCGCAATCATAACTTTAAAAAAGTACCACTTACTTATGGACTTCGCCTAAGTTTGTGTTCCTACACGAACTAACTATGAAAGTCTCGATAAGGCACACATGCTTTATGCAATTGGACCGTGACATAATGTAATATACTCGGATTGCACAGCCTTGCGATTAGGTTTACGATCTGAAATCTCACCACATTGTGAGTATGGGAGCAACTATTTTTTTTATACAACGTCGGGACGCATACAAACGTACGGTCCACCTGATGTAAAGCAGTTACCGTAGACTATTAACGCTTGTAACATATCCTACTGATATTATAAATGTGAAAGTTTATATGTATGGATGGATGTTTGTTGCTCTTTCACGCTTAAACCGCTGAACGGATTTGAATGAAATTTAGCACGTAGATAGATTATGATCTGGATTAACACATAGGCTACGTTATTTGACTCCACGCGAGCGGAGCCGCGGGCAGCAGCTAGTACTATATATATATCACTCGCGCGATGCCTCCTCTGCTGCTTACACAGCAACTCCTTAGGAACTTACTGGTGACCTCACTCACACGCAGGAACACAACAACCCTCTGTTATTACCCTGGAATTGTTATTTGGCTAGTGGGTGGGTGCCGGCCGGCCCTAGGCCGCATGAACTAATTGGTGGCGGAAGCACACAAAGCAGGTTAGATCAAATTGCATGTAATATTTGTTACTTCAAACGTTCAGGTCTTAATTTCTGACTTTTTTTACTATCAAAAGCCAGATTTTACCCTCAAACCAGTTGTTATGTTTATTTGTATTAGACCTAGTGTCCTAAAACACGGGTTTCTGCCTAGTTTAGGCACTAACGGTCTTCCAGAAGCGCAGTTATTGCTTAGACACTATTTTTGTATAGGATTGTGGGAGAAATAAATAAATATTATTATTTATAGCACTGACGTATTAAAAATGCTTGTTAAGCCTATTTGAATAAAATAAATATGTCAATTTTAAAATGACTCCCCATTTGCCCTTGCCGTACTCTTCATAATACTCTCTTTCTTCTATAAGATAGTCAAAGAACCATTTGCACCCTGTGATCTACGTTCCTGTTTACATCTACTTTCACCCAGATCCCATCCTCTCTTCCACTTACCTTGCTGCAAAAAAGTTCATGTACACATACGTTTGTCCTGTGTGAGAATCGAACGCACGAGCGTTGGCGACAAAGTAGCGCTATTAACCACCTGCGGCACCAAGCTCGTCAAAAAAAGGTTACTTGTGATAAAAATACAATTCTGGGAGTCTACTCGTATCTTCTGAAACCACTGTTGTTATAATATTTACTGTTTTCTGTAATATTTTAACCATTATCTGACACAATATAAAATTTGTGAAATTTCCTAAATCATGTTTGAGACATTGAAGGCAAGTGAACAAAATCAATTCTAAAAATATTATAGCTTCAGTATCTTTAATCACATTTGAAACATTGAAAATCCATTCAACTTCTCTAATATACGAGGGTTCTGTCACTGTCTGTCTGTAGAGACAGACCGAATGAACACTACCTATCGATTATCCTTAGACCTTTCAACAAAAAGGTCTAAGCGATTATCACATATCGACGCTAAGTTCTAACACCGCGTAACTCAAAAAAATATTGTATTGAGTTACGTATGTCATTCGATAGATGTACCGTTTGACCAATCTAAAACAAGAATTTTATCCAATGGCGACGGATTATTTATAAATTTTTTAAACAAAACAAATGCATTGAATTGTTAATTAATACAGAGAAAACCAGTTGAGAATGCGCAAGCTTGCATTGCCAGTGGAACACCTGGCTCGTCAATTATATAACAATTCAATTTTTTTTTTAATTTGTCGGCCATTTTGACCATGTTCCTTAAGAAATAGGAACGGTGTTCCTGAACATTCCTATTCTACTTTTTTATGCTGAATTCGAATCTGAAGTCAAAATTCGAATATTCGAAAAAAACGACAGACAAACATATAGACTTCATATAGGAACGGTGTTCCTGAAAACAGTTATTTTGCTCCATTATGAGTTACGCGGTGTTAGAACTTAGGCGACGATATGCATGTTTATATTATCCACGTATCTTCTTGTGCCTAGCGTTATCATGTTTTCTAATTCAATAGAATTAGCGGTGCTAAGCCTAAGTATTTGGCAAAGATACTGATTTTTACATGGAGTCACAGTCGTCAGACCTCCTCAACCCAGGGGAACAATCACACCTTTCTTACATTAAGTTATCTTGTTTTTTAGTCTATTCCTTTAAAGTACAGTGTACTTTTCAATCTGTTGTTTACCACAGCACAGAAACAAGATTGCCCCTGTAAAACCACAGTTAATTATTGAATTTAAATTTGATATGCAATAAGGAATAATGAAAATGTATCTACTTTCCTGCTTCAACAATGGTGTCGCGTCAATCGCCGTTGGCGGGGCGTTCATCGCAGCCTGGAAGCCCACTTAATGCGCGGTTTCAAAGCTTTTTACGGTTTCAGTTTTGGTATGGGGGAAAAGCGCTGAACTCGCGTGACCATCACGCTCAGATACATACACATAAATGTGTTTCTTCTTCTGAAGAAGTTTTCATTTCTGATGTGCAGCTTTACGTCCTTTTCTTCTTTCGAGAACTATTAAGTTGTGGGAGTAACACCCTGCTCAGGATTTTGTATTGAACGTTAGATTTTTCATAAAAGGCGCCAAGAGATCAGCAACGCACTTAACTTATGTTATAAATATTTATAAGCTACAGTAACAGCTTATCATCAGGCGGGCTCCACGTTTATCGCCATAGTTTTATAAATAAACAAAGACTTACCCAAAAGAATTGGCGTTTTATCAAAAACTTACAGGATTTTTGTTAAGTTTACCCAGATTTAGAATTCGATACGCAAAAAAAAAAACATCAATCGTACTAATAAACAAAAGAGATTTCCCCGTAAGGAATTTCTTTTACCTGGGCAAGGGTTTTTGCCGGCTGTGCTCTGCGTTAATTAACCCGGAACTATATCTGTGGAGTTTCGCCATAGAAACCGCAACTTTAGCCGGTTTGTTAACTATACACATCTATACTAGATTATAAGTTACTTTGAACGTGTTTTAACCGAGGAAAAAATAAAAGCCGTAACCCACAGGAGCGGGAAAAGCGGGTAAGTGGCAACGATACGAGACGATTTGTTGTAACAATTGTGTTTATGTGTAACAACTAAAATCGCACCGTACCGGATTGCGCTCGCTTTTTGAGCGTAAGATTGCATACAAACACAAATTTTGCAAAATTGCATAAAACTTCGTCTAGGATCGTTATCGGTTTCCCGCTTTTCCCGCCCCTATGGGTTTCAGCTTTAAGCCTAGGTACCTAATATATATTAATCAATAGAGTAGAATAGGCATTGAGTTCTTAACTATAACTTTTTATATCATTATGGTGGTAAATGTTGCCTGATGGTAAGCATTTTCACGCCTTCTTTTACCTGGCTAAAACATACATAGCCTTTTTATAAAATTAATTTTCTTTTTATACAACATCAGGAGGCATATAGGATACAGCCCACCTGATGTAAAGCGGTCGCCGTAGCCTATGAACGCTTGTAACATATCAGGTATCACTCGCGGGATTGCACCTCTGCTGCTAACACAGCAACGCCTTAGGAGCTTACTGGTGACCTCACACGCAGGAACACAACAACCCCCTAGGAAGTTGTTATTTGACAGCGGTTTCCCGCGAGGTGGAGGTACTTTCCCAGACGAGCTGCTTTGATGCGCCCTACTTCTCTTAAAAACACCTAGACCGAGACAAACAGACATGTTCATGCACACAAATGTTTGTCCTGTGTGGGAATCGAACTCGCGAGCTCGTCGAAATACCATCGCAATATTGTCCAGTTCAACGTTCCATGAATTTTCTCTCCGATCCGATTTCACGATATGCAATTAACAACATTACTCCATTGCATAACGATCTCACTGAACTGAATTCGAAACCTGTGGTCTAGTGCTTACCAACGTCAAGCAACATTAATCGTATCCAGCCATTGGATGGATCCAGCTATCGATCACGGATGTTTCATTCATACCACTGTGGTGGTAAACAAGCATACGGCCGGCTTGATGCCAAACAGTCACCGTAGCCAATGAACATTTACAACCACCACTTATGCTTTGGCGACCTTCTAAAAACCTCTTCACGTAAGAACCCCATGCCGTAGTCCCTTGGAAAAACCTCCGCTGGGAGTTCATTCCACAACTGAGTTCTCGGAAGATAACTTCCCTGGAAGCGCACGGCATCGTATTGAACAATTCTTCAGAACACAACCCGTTGTACAATCGGTAGAATACACAAAGGGAGGCAAAATCCCTTAAACTTAAGGGTTAAATACCGTTCGTAAACTTAGGATGTTGTAATTAAATGACGGGCGTTAAGTTACCTTCGAGGCAATACTGACCTACGACAATAGCGGAATGTTCGTTGGGGGTAAAAATATTATTTTTAGGGTTCAGAAAGGTAGAAAAGAAAGTTTTGTGATGAGCTGTGACTTCCGTCTCTTCGGCTGCCTATCGGTATATATCGGTCCTTATCCAACGTGAGCATGTGATGCTTAGCTTCAACGTTCCATCAGTGTATACCCAACATTAGTAGCATTAAACTTGTTAAAGTCTTCCCCTTCTGAGCATACTTCAGCTACTTTCATAGTATTATGTCATATGGAATTCTTCTTTGGGGTAACTCCGCGGACATTAACACCATCTTTTTATTGCAAAAGAGAGCCATAAGAGCTATCTACAAACTTGGTCCCCGGCAGAGCCTTAGAGAAAAATTCAAAGAAATAAATATTTTAACAGTCGCATCGCAATATATCTATGAAAATCTTTTGTATGTTCATAAAAACATAGACTTATTTTGTAAAAAGAATGATACTCATAACATAAATACTAGATATAAGCATAATCTTGTGTTACATACAAGCCGTCTCCACAAAATAAGTAATTCTTTTATGGTGCAATGTATACGGTTCTATACCAAACTTGCCAGCAATATAAGAGAATTGTCAATAAACAAATTTAAAACTACTATTAAAGCCAAATTGTGTAGCGGAGCATATTATAAAGTATCTGACTATATTAATGATAAAAATGCCTGGGAGTGAGTCGATCCAATTATAATGTAATTAATAAATTATGTAAATTTGTTTGGATACCAAAAGAGCGATGCCCGAGTTTTTTGGCAGTATTTTTATCAGTGCTCACCTAGTCATGAACTGCACGGTAGGGAAAAAAATTGTGACGATTCCAAACAAATGTAGCCATTTTTACGGAATAAAAAGATTTTGACTTTGACATTATCCCGGTTTCCTTTTCCGTTAGAAGGGGAGGTCCGCTACTTAAGCCTAGGGATTTGGCAAGCCTGAATTGTACATAGAGACCGCCGTCATACCTCCGCAACCCAGTGGGAAAAGCAAATCTTTCTCAGGTCACACGTCAATTGACATATAATTTTTTGAATGTGCGGGTTACCTCATGATGTTTTCCATCACGGCTGAGCAAATGATGTACATAAATTGGAAAACATTAATTTTATTGGTGCAGGATTCAAACAGGGGACCTGTTGGTCAATTGACAACTTATTATAAAGTATATATCAATAATATCCTATAACTCGCAGACGGTAGATACTCGTCTATGTACACAACGTAGGCAACAAGGAAAGAGTGGGTTGATAGAACGGGCACCGGACGTGCGTAGGTTCCCTTCTATAATTATAGATAGAAAATAATTGGTCAATTTGTGAAAATATTAGTTGAGTATGGATAATAAAAGATAAGCAAAATATTCCTTCGTGTTGTGTTCTGAAGAATTGCTGTCGCCAACAGCTAGTTTTTATATCCGCACCGCTCGCCTACGGCTCGGAGTTCACCCTCACACGCTGGAATCGCAATGGTCGCGTACTGTGCGGTTCCAGAGAAGTTTTCTTCCGAGAACTCTCAATTTGCGCTATGAGCTGTAAATGTCCGTACTGTGACTGTTTACCATCAGGCAGGCAGTATGTTTGTTTGTCACCTTAGTGGTGAATCTTTATAAGTAAAGGCACAATAAATAAGGTATAAGTAGGACTTATCGTATCAGCCAGTCCGCGGTATTTGCACATCAGGAAAAACTGAGGAAGTATCATTTAAGTTTGAAAATATGTTTTTGAACTTGATAAACCAATTCTTGGGGAAGGCTACTTAACATCGCGATACGACTTAGTAGCAAAAAAGACAGAAAAAAGGTACAGCAGCTCCTACAGGATAACGGCATACGAATAGAAGTCGCCGGATCTAGGCAGCCAAATATATTTAGAGTCAAATTCGGATGTACCTAGGATGTACTCGAATATAGTTTTTGTTTACAATGCCGGGAGGCATACAAGCAAACGGCCCACCTGATGTAAAGCTGTTACTATAACTTCACGCCAAATCCCTTACGGCGTAGGCAGAGAGAACCGAGCGCCACGCGATTCGATCCTTACATACCTCACTCGCTTCTTTCACATTCATTGCTCTTTTCATGCACGCTCGCCGGTTTCTAGGGCTCCTGACATCACCTTCTGATAGAACACGACCAATCTGATCATGATAGGTAAGTCTTGGCCTTCCTCGGCTCCTACATCCTTCCACTTTTGCATTGTATATCTGCTTCGTCATTCTTTCATCCTGCATTCTTTCTATATGTCCGAACCAACGGAGCATGCCTCTTCTTATTTTAACACCGACGCTCTCTTTCAGACCAACTCTGCTTCTAACCTCATCATTGCGGATACGGTCTGCAAGCGTTACACCACAGATTTTGCGCAACGCTCGCATTTCAACCGCGTTTATCCTACTTTCATACTCTCTCTCTGCCATACCCAGCTCTCGCTTCCATAAGTAAGCGTTGGGACCAGCACTGCATTGTGTATAGCCAGCTGCGCCTTCTGGCTCAGGTTTTTACTGCCAAGAAGTTTTCCCAACGCTCCATTCACACTATTCCCAGCACTCACTCGCCTTTCCACATCTGCGGTGTACCTTCCATCCCTGCTGAAAGCGCATCCAAGATATACAAACTCATTCACTTGTTCCAACACTTCATCATCTACCGTAATTCTTACATTGGTTCTGGTTTCTTCTCTTTCAAATACCATAATCTTTGTTTTCTTCGCATTCAATAGTAAGCCTTCCTTCATACATTCGTCTTTCATCATTGTGACTGTTACCGCAGCCTATAAAAGGTTGCAATACATGAAGTATCCCGCGATGCCACCTCTGCTGCTAACACAGCAACATGATAGGAGATGGTGAGTGAGGACTCACACGTAGGAACATAACAAACCTCCAGGGAGAGGGAGTTATTATTTGGCCGCGGTTTTCTGTGAGGTGGAGGTACTTCCCCAGATGGGTAGCTGTTGAGGATAGCTTTTATATAACCTTTTTATACTTTTGTAAACTCTATGTTTTTACACTCTGGTATTAGGCTTTCTCTTGTTTTCTGCTGCCATATTATTATTGTTTCATCATTCGTCTTTTGGTAAGCATTATTTTATTGTAACTCCTATATCCTAAATAAATAGAAAATACTCTGATATCTGGTCTTTACCTATTTATTACATACAGTCCACCCTTTCTTTAAAACCCATTCCAGTACATTACAGTAGCATTGATCCGTCCTACCTCTCTTAAAAATGTCCAGACCAAGAAAAACAGACGTGTTCGTGCACACAAATGTTTGTCCCGCGTGGGAATCGAACCCACGAGCGTCGGTGTCAAAGTAACCTAACAATCTGCTTCTGAAGTCGGTTAAATAACACCGTACATAATTCACCTGTAATCATACTGTACTAAATGCACAGAGCCCGGCCCCACTAACTTCAGAACTCCTCAAAGTAATTAACAAGGAGTACTCTCAATAAGTGTCGGCTAGTTAACAATTGAAGTGCCTCTGATAGTCTGTGGGGCCATGTCTCGGAAAGTTAAAACCACTTGAATACTAAGACACCCATTGTTTGTCACCCGAGTATACAAAGTTGCGTTCAGTTTTACGCGGCATTGTTCACGTTTGAAGTAACTAGGTTTGAAAGTAACTAGGTTCGACGAGCTCGGTGGCTCAGTCGTGAATGACGCGACTTTGGGACCAACGCTCGTGGGTTCGATTCCCACACAAGGAAAACATTTGTGTGCGTGAACATGTCTGTTTGTCTTGGTCTGGGTGTTTTAAGAGAGGTAGGGCGCATCAAAGCAGCCCGTCTGTGGAAGCACCTCCACCTCACAGAAAACCGCAGCTGAATAACAATTCCCTAGAGGGTTGTTGTGTTCCTGCGTGTGAGTGAGGTCACCAGTTGAGGAGTTGCGGTGTAAGCAGCAGAGGAGGCATCGCGCGAGTGATAATTAATATATCGCAAGCGTTAATAGGCTACGGTACCCGCTTTACATCAGGTGGGCCGTATGCTTGTATGCCGATAAAAAAAAGTAAGTGATCCAATTCACTGTTGCGCAATAGCAAAATTCACTCCCATGAAGGGCAGGCTTTAGATGCCTTAATCGAAACCAGAACTAACATAAAAACGTTGGTTGATGCGGTGTTGGCACATGGTAGAAATAACCTATGCAGAATCGATGAGTATCTCTTTTTTCACCACCAATCTTTTTTATAGCAAATAAGCATACGGTCCGCCTGATGTAAAGCTGTTACCTACCGTAGCCTGCGAACACTAGCAGCAAAAAGAATGTCGCTGGCGCGTTGTCACCCCCGCTGTCAACACAGCACCTCCTCATCTTCTGGTGACCTCACTCAATCGCAGGAATACAACAACCCTCCACGCAGTTGGTTTTTGATTGCCGTCTTCTGTGAGGTGGAGGCACTTTCCCAATCGGGCTAACGTCATGCACTCTCTTCCGCCAGAGCCTCGTCTGTTTATAAGCAGTGTACGCCACGTGCAGGCGAGGTTGGCTTTGGCTCTAAAGTTGACAGTGAACCACTTGCACCCCAAAAATTTGTTATCCACTATGCTATCACCCCTAGAGGTTGATATATCCTAATCCTAATAATACATATTATATATATATATATTATATAATATTATAAATGTGAATGTCCGTTTGTTTGTTACGCTTTCACGCGAAAACTACTGAACCGATCATCATGAAACTTTGTACACATATTCTTGAAGGTAACAGAAGTAAAATAGGATACTTTTTATTAAAAAAATATATATTTTTTATCAATGTGAGCGAAGCCGCGGGTAAAAGCTAGTAATATTATAAATGTGAATGTCCGTTTGTTTGTTACGCTTCACGCGAAAACTACTCAACCGATCATCATGAAACTTTGTACACATATTCTTGGAGGTTATCAGAAGTAATATAGGATACTTTTTATTAAAAAAAAATGTGAGCGAAGCCGCGGGTAAAAGCTAGTACCCCTATAAAAGTGTACACGAAATCAATCTCGCGCATTCCTGGAATACTCTTGCCAAAGCTTGTATACAAGCGAATGTTTTTATTACGATACGTCGAATAGCGATAAACTCACCGATCGATTTGAGTCGATTTCATTAGCCACGTATGTTTCCAATTTAAATACCTTCCAACTGACAGCTATCATAGAGCTTTTCAGAGGGCCGGCAACGCATGAGTGACACCCTTGGTGTTGCAAATGGCCATAGGCTACGGTGACTGTTCACCATCAGGCGGGTCGTAGGTCGTACCCAGTGGTACAAAGAATCTTGTGACCTTATGCACTCGCAGCAACACAACAACCCTCTAATAGTTATATTATAATATGTTTATATATAGAGCAATGATAGTCCAGTGGATAAAGAATCCTATAGACCAACCGGTATCCGGTTTGATTCCTGGCATGTATCATTCGGGTTTATGTACATATTTGTAATTATCACTTGCACGGTTGTGAAGGAAAACATCGCGAGGAAACCTTAGGCTAGAAAATATATTTTACTCGCGTCTAAGAAATTATATTACGAAAGACGTCGGACCGAACCTAAGATAGATCTGGTCTTTCCTCTGGGTTGTGGAAACGTTAGGCTAGAAAATATATTTTACTCGCGTCTAAGAAATTATATTTCGAAAGACGTGGGACCGAATCTAAGATAGATCTGGTCTTTCCTCTGGGTTGTGGAAACCTTAGGCTAGAAAATATATTTTACTCGCGTCTAAGAAATTATATTTCGAAAGACGTGGGACCTAACCTAAGATAGATCTGGCTCCCTCTAGGCTGTGGAAACCTTAGGCTAGAAAATATATTTTACTCGCGTCTAAGAAATTATATTACGAAAGACGTCGGACAGAACCTAAGATAGATCTGGTCTTTCCTCTGGGTTGTGGAAACCTTAGGCTACACCTGGACGTGCCGGTTTCCTCACGATGTTTTTCCTCACCGCCGAGCAAGTGGTAAATATGTACATAAATTCGAAAACACGAATTTAGTGGTACATGCCCCCGCCAGGATTCCAACCGAGTACCAGTGGGTCAATAGGTCGGTTCCTTAACCACTGGACTATCACTGCTTCCATAGCTTCAGAATTTCATATTGTATTGTTTTATTCACACTTTATCCTCGATTCATCAGGTTACAAAGCAAGATCCAACTCGAGTCGAGTTGTTGTGGATCGTATTTTATAAGATCCGTATCATAGTTCTGTGGCACTAAGGTTTTATGGCACAAGCCGCATCGCACACTGTCGTATACGAAAATAATTATATTATTTTGCGCGGGCATTCTTATTTTTTAGGGTTCCGTACCCAAATGGTAAAACGGACCCTATTACTGAGACTCCGCTATCCGTCCGTCCGTCCGTCCGTCTGTCACCAGGCTGTATCTCATGAACCGTGATAGACAGTTGAAATTTTCACAGATGATGAATTTCTGTTGCCGCTATAACAACAAATACTAAAAAATAGAATAAAAAAAAATATTTAAGGGAGCTCCCATACAACAAACGTGATTTTTTTTTTGATAACGGCAACAGGTAGACACTTGAAATATTCACAGAATATTTCAAGTGTTCATTTATATATTTACTGTAAAAATAAATAATTAAATTAAAATAAAACAAATATTTAAGAGGGGTTCCTATACAACAAACGTGATTTTTTTGCCGTTTTTATAGATAATGGTACGGACCCTTAGTGAGCGAGTCCGACTCGCACTTGGCCGGTTTTTTATTTTACAATAGGGCTCGCTTGGTTTAATGTAGTAACCGTATATGCCTACGAACGCTTTCAATACAGGAAGGAGCTCAAGAACAGGTGAGCATGTACGAAAAGAACTATGAATGTTATAGAAGCTAGTAAATTATCTAACGACCTTGTCATGTGGCGCTCTGTATCCTCCGCCTACCCTGCAAGGAACTTGGCGTGACCATACAATAGTAACAATTAAAACAAAAACCAAACAGAACTTGTTACAGTCTAAAATATGCGATATATAAATAGTTTAAGAAACTTTTCTAATTACATGTTTTTATTTTCTCCAATGTTTGAGAAAAGTCACAAGCTTCCTGGCTACTGCAATAAACGAAAATACACAAGCGTCACCGGTACATTATCGCTTATGGCAATCAGTTTTGTCATCAGGAGAACTGATTACAAATGCCGGCCATTATTCTAAAACCATGTCATATAAAACAGCCCATTACCATAAAGAACAAAGGAGAATGTCTACTTAATTTTTCAAACGACAGAAGCGGTTACATGATTTCATAAATATAATTTTTGGCAATTCCAAAGTTGTGGAAAGGGAACGAGCTCGCGCACGGCAGGACCTGGAGGTTATCGTGTCGATGCACAGATTTGCATAAAGAGCAACTATTTAACAATTGTCTTATGGTCCACAGGGCATAAGCGACAGCGATTTAATAGGATCCAATAAATGTTTCAAAATAAACTTTCAGACTTGAAATCATGAAATTTGGAGAGAATCTTATTATTTTTCTTAGAGTTATCTCGTTTCCTAGGGCTCCGTCTTATGAGCATAAGGATTTAGCGAAGATACTGATTTCGACATGGAGTGACTGCCGTCAGACTTTCATAACCCAGAGGGAAAACCAGATCTTCCTTTGGCTACCCCACAAGGGATTTAACTTGAAGATATATATTTCTTATATACAAGGGTTGCAGTTAGGCGAGAATTTTTTCTTAGAGTTATCTCGTTTCCTAGGGCTCCGTCTTATGAGCATAAGGATTTAGCGAAGATACTGATTTCGACATGGAGTGACTGCCGTCAGACTTTCATAACCCAGAGGGAAAACCAGATCTTCCTTTGGCTACCCCACAAGGGATTTAACTTGAAGATATATATTTCTTATATACAAGGGTTGCAGTTAGGCGAGAATTTCGTAATAATTACGAAAAGTGATACGAAATTCAAGACTTCTGCATATTAAACTTTTCATCTGTTTGTTAATCCGTCAGAAACTTTTTGTCTGTCTGTTAATCTGTGTTTATATTAGAAAGTGATATATTAAAGTGATATACAAATGTGAAATATGGCATAGGTTAGCAACATGCTGATCTCTATATTGTTTCAACATTCATTTCTCCAAAATTATGTGTAACATATCAGAGAGGGACCAAAAGGTAATGATCAGATTTTGACGTAAATGCGTCTTTAAATTTGCGTCCATAGTGGGAGGCACTGCAGAAAACTGATGATAACAAAATCGGGGGATACTATTTGATATTGTAGCTACATATCTATCGTCCACATACAAACTTAATTACACCAATTGAGAGGTGAAGGATCAAAGAATTCGTTACGTTGGGTAGTGGGACCGTGATGCATCGCGCGCGGCGGTGGGAAAACGCCGCCCTTTTGGAATCATTTCGCTGCATCATAATAAATTTCCTTTTAGTATAACTAACTACCCTTTTCCCGTTACGAAGACGTATTCACTTAAAACTCACGGCCGGGTGCACGACTCAGCCACATTTTGTTTTTTTAGATATACTCGTAAGTAGCTAAATCGTGTGAAGGAAGCTAATGAGTAACTTAAGTATATTTTTATAAAGTAGGGTGTGCACGTAACGCGGCTATCCCCATTTTTTTGTTTCATATACATATATATTTGTACAAGCATACAGTCCACCTGAAGCGGTTAGCGTAGTCTATGAACGCTTGTGATACATTAAGTATCGCTCGCATGATGCCACCTCTGCTGCTAACACATAAACTCCTTAGGAGCTTACTGGTGACCTTACTTACACGTCACACAGGAACACAACAACCCTACGGGAAGTTAATTTCTCTTCCTCTTTTTAATTTCTTGCGTAAAAAATAAAAAAAGCGTGCTTCTTATGACTTGCACTAAACCAAGTATCCAAGAAACGAAGACACGCGAGCCCCTCCCATTGCGAAATTAATATTAGTTTCTATACAAGTATCCCAGAACCGTTTTGTTAAAGTGAACTTAGGCAGGTACAGTTAATTTCTAGTTTCTTTATTATTGTAACTTAGCTTTCGCGACGCTAATTTAAAATCTCTGGTATAGGACATTCTACACAACTTTTCATGTCAACATATTCACCGCTATCTACATCTTACCTAAAGACATTACAAAAATAATAGTTTCTGGCAATCAGCGATGAACACTTGTAGTATATTAAGTATCACTCGCTCTAACTCAGTAACTCCTTAGCAGCTTTCTGGTGATCTCATTCACACACAGAAACAACCCTCCAGTGAGTTGTTATTTGGTTTTATGTGAGGTGGAGGTACTTCCCTAGACGGCTAGCAACAATGCGTGCTTGCCTGTTTTAAAAAAGTTGAAGATGCGAGTGAGATGTGTAAGGATCGAATTATGAGGCGTGAAATTTTAGATAGAATTTTTATATCAAGTAAGGATATTTTTTCAAAAAACTGTAAATGCGTTTTTATGGGTATACTTTATATGTTTAATATCTATGTTATGGCGGCTACACGCGATCAGTATTAACTATCAGTTTTGACTGAACAGTTTTAACTAACAGTCAAAACTGACGTCCCTTGTGCCCACACACGTTCACTTTTGACTGAAGACAAACAACATTTCCTTCTTAAGATGTCACCAGTCTACGACGCTTTATCCGTACTTAGTTTATTACTGGTTTTGAAAAATAAACTAAGAAAACGCAGAGTGGTTAAAAAAAGGATAGTTAATTCCCATGTAAATTTTATTAACCGAATTAAAAGTTGTTTCAAAGGATTGAAGACCTATATACCTCAATCTACTCTCTCTGGTGTCTCTACTCATTACAGGAAATGATACAGTTATAAGACCAGTTGGGTATGCGCACGTGCACAGATCAGTTTCATTTTCGCGATCGTAACAAGACTGAAGAAACACACACGCACAGTTTTAACTGAACAGTTCCGTCAGTTCAGTGAAAAAATATGTGGCCACAATATATCATCAGTTTTAACTGTTAATAAAAAAACTGTCAGTTTTAATCCTACACACGCTCAGTTGTCACTGTTCAGTCAAAACTGACAGTTAAAACTGATCGTGTGTAGCCGCCATAAGAACCATTTGTACCTGACCAAATTTATCATGCTTTATCAAGTGATGTCAGAGGCCCTAAAAACCTGAAAGCGTTCATGACGAGAGCAACGAATGTTAATGGAATGGAGTGAGGTGTGTAAGGACCAAGTCATATGCCGCTCGGTTCCATCTACCAACCCCGCAAGGGATTTGGCGTTAAGTTATAGACTGATGGAACCATTGTTCTAATTTTTAAACATTCAATGAACATATCTGAAGTTCTCGTAGCTTTTTTCCAGTGACTGTAATATAAGATTGTTCAAAAGATTGCGAGTTATTGCCATAAGAGGGGGGAAAAAAAAAGATTGCCAGTCCAAGTATCTATATAGGTCATATACTTGCCAACTTAATGGCATTAAAAACATTTCGGTTACATCTAGAGGTTAGTTTTAATTAATTTTTTTACTAGCCTAAATAGAGTCTCGGATTAACACCAAAGCCGTTGTGTTGCCAGCAATAATCATTCCAACTTTTATGGCGTTTATACAATACACGGTAACCATGACGTAGGCATTTCAAATGGTGACTGTACAATGGCCCATTCATGGAACTTGCAGTGACACACGGCTTTTCGTTGTGTTCCCCGTAATAGTAGACAGCTATTAGTATATTGGTAACAGCTAACTTTAAGTTACTTACGCAATATACAATCCTGCGGTTGTTATTTGGCTCACCAAGTCTTCACCAAGGACAGAACAGTTCTTAAATGAGAAGAGGATCTCTTTCAAAATGTTCCATTTATTAGAATTATCTTCATATACCTTTACGTCAGATCATCTAACCATTCACATTTAAGGGTTTTTTTTATACAACGTTGGCAGGCAGGCAAGTATCACTCATGCGATGCCACCTCTGCTGCTAACACAGCAATTCCATAGGAGCTTTACTGGTGACCTCACTCACGTGCAGGAACACAACAACCATTCAGAGAGTCCTTGTTTAGTTGACGTTTTCTGTGAGGTGGAGGTACTTCCCCAGACAGGCTGCTTCGTTGCACCCTATCTCTCTTTAAAACACCCAGACTAGACAAACAGACATGTTCATACACACAAATGTCTGACCTGTGTGGGAATCGAAGCCATGAGCGTTGGTATCAAAGCGTAACAGCGCGTTTCACCATTGCGCCAACGAACTGGTCAAACTATAAAATCTAGTGCGTTATATAATAGTTTTAACATGAGACATTGCCTTTTCTGTATTAAAAATGGACGTAAAAATTCCAAGTGCATTATTGTGAGGACACAGGTCGTGCCTGTCGATATTGTGATTTTTTGTGCTACGGAACCCGAAGGGGACACGCAAAGACGCGAGCAATCAAATTGATTAGGTAAATTTTTGTAATAAGCCTTCATGACCTCACTTCGACCTATTTTTTATAAGTATAAACTTTGTTTCTAAGACGTGCCTGTCACTAGTCTTATTGTGCATACATGCGGGGCGCGTATTTCGATTTGCCCTATGGTTATGGTCTACATTAAAACAAATGTCATTTTAAAAGATGATTTTCTATTCCACTCTTTTTTGTCTCGCTTTCGATTTTTTTTTTATCGGATAGGATCTAGTGCTTAATGGGTTCATATAACGTTGATGAAAATAAACATCGTAATTTTATACAACTTTTAAGACTATGTTGTATACTGTATGACCTATTTTATTTTCATCGCAGAACAGAATTAAAAGAATATCATGAATATTTGTTAAGCAGTAGCCTATCCCCACCCCCCACCCCACCAATTAAATGGAATAAAATAGATACCCCCCCCCCCCCCCTTCACATCATTCCATCGCCGATTTCGAATCGAATATCTTCAACCAAAGAGGTTTAGAACTGTTTGCCAGGCTGTTTGAAAGTATATATGGCTTCACAAAAATTCTGAACTTATCCACAAATCGTCTACAGTTGAAATTGCTTAACTCAAACAATTAAATGACACGTTCTATGATACTCTAATGGCAAATAAATAAGAAGTACAGTTCATATAAATAGCAAAAAAAATTCGCCCGCATTCCATCGTCTCACTGATTACGGCATGCTTTTTCCGTTTCCCTTGTAAAGGAATGACATACTTTCACCATCACACGCGACCACTCTCATTTTTAGTTTGTGAAAACTCGCAGAGGTGCTAAGATGGCCCATATCGACAACGCCATCTAGCGGGAATTTCAAGTCTATAATTTAATAGAATTTGATGACCGATGGACGCATCACACTGCGTTAGTAGCATTTGGCGATCTCTGGTATATTCTTACCGCGTATCTATCTATTTAGAACTTCACGATAAGACCCTTGCGGGGTAGACTTATCGACTAACTCCTCGGAGCACATACCATTGGACAATCGTAGAACAAGCAAAGGAAGACAAAATCTCCAAGGGCTTAATACTATGTCTGAGTTTAGGATTATCAACGATCCTCAGAACTCGTCTTTTTACCAAGTCACAAGGTCCTAGCTGGTATCCAACTGCCACCGCACAAATATAAATACACTACTGTATGTGCAGTCTGACTCTGTCATTAGATATCTTACTTGCTTCCTCACTCTTTCCATGGACGCTCGCTAGTTACTAAGCCTCCTGAGATGAGACAATCACCTTCGAAGATTCTCCTTCTCTCCTATATCTATCTCCTTTTGATAAAACAGCTTACTTTCACGTTTTTGTCGTTTTTACTTTCTTACTACGTATATATCTCTACATACTATTGTAAATCTTCACGACAGGTCCCTTTGCACGGTAGGCAAAGAGGGAACCCAGTGCCACAAGGTCGAAAAAATAAAATAAATGTAAATCAGCTTCTATCAAAAATTAACATATATATATGTATAGAATAGAATGGGGAGATAGTGTTATTTAACGGAGAAAACAACAGCAATCAGCATTTTTCCGATTCTTAATTCATTACGATAGGCGAGATCCTCTTGACTTTTACATAGAGCGACTGCCGTTAGATCTCCACAACCCAGACGAAAAACACATGTCTTTAAAAATAATTTCTTGGACTTGCGTCTCTCACGATGTATTCCATTACCGTCGAGATGGTGATAATTACAGATATGTACATAAATACGATAACACGAATTTAGTTGTACATGCTATTCATGCCCTACCTTCCATGTGATTATTCTATTGAGAGGTAGGTTAAGACGTAATTCATGACCCTATTCAAGTACCCACCACCGTTGCACGCATCACAACTTTCGACCCACCCCGTACAGACACAGTGATAGAATCAAATCAACGGTAAACCATTACATGTAACAATCAGTGTATTTGCTATCCCTTCATCCCTTCAGTCACTTGTAATATAGATTTTTCGAATGGTGTAAGTAATTGAATTTTAATCGCAGAAGTAATCAAATATATCACATCTACACATCTACACATGTCAAACAGATGGTTATTTACACTACACTGAATAAATTCACTAGTCGGTCTTATGTGATAGAAACTTCGTCAATATAGCGTCTAAAGTGTTGCAGTGGAATATGAAACATGGTGAATCTATATTTCTCCTGTTTCAACATGCTCCATGCATACAGAGTGAGACACATATTACATACATAAATACATATCATCACGCCTGTCTCCAATTGGGGTAGGCAGACTATGCAACGCCAGGTGCACCGATCCAAACATACCTCTCTCGCTTCTTTCACAATCATCAACCTCTTCATGCATGCTCTTCGGTTGTGGGTGCTTTTGATTGGGCTCTTTTTCAACCCATCACTAATTTGATCTATATGTGTGCATCTAGCGGCCCACTTCCCACTTCTTTCGTCATTCATTCTTTCTAAATCACAAAACCATCTCAGCATACCCTTTTCAATTGTTGTCACTACATCATCTTTCATTCCGCGTAGTTCTCTATCGTGCTATTTCTTACTCTATGAATCATTCTCACTCCACAGGACCTTACGATATATTATCTGGTACCACTTATACCATACTTATTCTATCTCTCCTCTCCTTCTTTCTTGAATTCCTCGCAGCAACATATCATCTACTCTGGGAGTCATTATTAATCCTGTGTACGACTATTTTTTTCTTTATTCAATACCTT
The DNA here is from genome assembly GCA_947507595.1 of Pyralis farinalis. Classification (NCBI taxonomy): domain Eukaryota; kingdom Metazoa; phylum Arthropoda; class Insecta; order Lepidoptera; family Pyralidae; genus Pyralis; species Pyralis farinalis. The sequence goes on from OX382265.1 coordinate 37,335,175, forward strand.
TATTCCTTTTCCAGAGCCCGTATTCATTTATTTATACGACATGTACTTTAGGTCTAAAGTTACAAAAACCTCGAAATGTTATCGACAAGCAATCCGTTCCACTGTCGACCTAATTCAACCATCAACTATGGAGCTGTCAATGTCAAAATGTTTTAAAACGCATTATTTTTAAATGAATTCTTTCATGACAATCTATATTCCGCTCACAAAGGCACGCGGTAACCTAATCATTCACTCACTAATGCATTGCTATATGAAAAACAGATGGTCAGCGCTCAAGGGTTTGGAAATGTTAAAAATAATTTAGTACCAATGTCAGTTTGCGTTACTATTCGCGCGCATCTAATCGATTATGCCATTCAACATTATGCCATATAACATCTATCTATCTATAACTTCACGCCAAATCCCTTGCGGGGTAGGCAGAGAGAACCAAGCGCCACGTGACACGATCCTTACATACCTTACTCGCTTCTTTAACATTCATTGCTCTTCCCATGTACGCTCGCCGCTTTTTAGGGCTCCTGATATCACCTTCTGATTGAACACAACCAATTTGATCATGGTAGGTAAGTCTTGGCCTTCCTCGGCTCCTACATCCTTCCACTTTTGCATTGCATATCTGCTTCGTCATTCTTTAATCCTGTATTCTTTCTACATGGCCGAAGCAACGGAGCATGCCTCTTCTTTTTTACTATATAACTCTGTTTTTGCCATATAACATGGTACATTAATATCAATATTACGCCATACTATAGATCATAAAGTTAATATACAACTGGATTTTTCAAGTTTATGCGCCATGTAAATGCAGAGAATACAGCGCGGTGTCAAAAAGTACGTGAACAGTTTTTGTAGGATTAATGCACTTTCAGTGTTGTCCATAATCTGCAGTAACTGTTATCCATCAGGCAAGGAATATCGTTTTCTATCATGACAACAACTTGTCACATATTACATAGCGTGTAGCCGGGTGCTCGCTTTACGCGATCTTTAAAACTGAAAACCATACCGCTGGGACTCCCAAGTCAAGTAATTACGTCAAAAAAGGCCTCAGCGCCCTGGTTATCTATTATTTTATATCTCTACTGTGCAGGCACTGTTTATGATTACAATCAGTAGACTAAACATAATTCAAATACATATATGTTGGCAGACAAATGACAAATAAGAACGAGTTTTCATTTCATTGTCACTTACTTTATCTTTGCTTATTTAAAAGGCGTCGTAATAAACCGCCGGATGAATCAATCCTAAATATTTTTGGAATACAAAGTAGCCTGATGGTTTACTTTGTATAAAAAAAAACTAGGAAATGTTTCTGATAACCTATACTACGAACAAATCAACAGAATCCTTGACTTCTGTATCGTGTTCAGTCCAGCTTTATCAATAAAAAAAATATTTTATATACACTCCACGCTGCTACTTCAGCAGTAGCTGCTTTATTTCATTTATAATGATGAAAATTTTAGATTTGTAGGTTATGGGTTCAGACATAGACAGGGAAGGCTGTGAGAAAAATCGTTTGTGAGCCGAGAGGGACAAACGACACGCCGACAACGGTGATGAAGCTGTGTACCTCGGAGTTGTATTTCGCATTTTTTTAGGCAAGTCTCGCCTATATAGAAGATCCATGTATGCTTAGGTCCCAAAACTGGCAAACAGTTGAATTGTCATCGCTTTAACTTCCTTCACAATGATATAGACGTCCCACAAGACAGTATATAAGGTTCTTTATTATTTCCTATTTGTGCAAATAACCTGTTCTTAATTACTTATTTTAATTGCATACTATTTGCCGATGTTTTATGTTTCTTTCTTTAACTAATATCTGGATCCTCTCCCGTATATCGCTTACCGATTAACAGTTATCTCAGAATACATTTAGTACTTGTTTCATGTATCAGGGACTTTAATATTCTATTGATATAAGGCAGCTGGTAGTAATTGGATGCGATACGTGGACTATCACATAATTATGATGTAAATTAGGAGCCTGTTGATCGTGGCAATGTAACACCGAACGGAATCACTAAAATATCATCGTATATCTAAAGATTGCGTATTTTTTTCTTAACTCTTATAGATAACGTTATCGGAACCTTGGCTTTCTAGGAATCTTGGAATTGTGAACATTCTTTTATAACCTCACGCGTGTCTTAATAATTGAAATTCTTTACTCTTCTGGTGTGTTTGCCTTTTATCTTTATAATTCTTTACTAACTCGATCGTCATTGATAGAGCCTGTTCTACACGAGCTGCGTCCTGATAGCGAATGCGATCCTGGAATAACAGTTCTAAGCCCAACAATATAAGTTTGTCCATTTGTACTGGCGATTGGAGAAGTATTTCCTCCTTGAGGCTGTCAATTGCTTTGACGAGCTCGGTGGCGCAGTGGTGAAACGCGCTGTTACGCTACTTTGACACCGACGCTCGTGGGTTCGATTCCCACACAGTACAAACATTTGTGTGCATGAACATGTCTGTTTGTCTTGGTCTGGGTATTTTCTATGTATAATAAGTATGTATTTACAAAAAAAAAAAAATATTTACGTATGTTTATCAGTTTTCTAGTACCCATAACACAAGCTTCGCTTACTTTGGGGCTAGATGGCGCTGTGTAATTTGTCCGACAATATTTAAAAAAATATTTAATTTATTTAAAAAAAATTGCTGTTAAGCAATAAGTTCCGATCGCACTTAGACTTACGGCCGGCAGGGTAACAGCGAACACCCAGCTTGTAGTAGTGACCGGTAAAGAGACCGTGCCGTGCGACAGCCATGCCATTAGGGTACTGGTACGGTGTGCGATGACTCTTAGCCAGTTTAATTTCAACAACTTAGTCTTATTTCTTTCTGCAACCTTTCACATCGATTCCAATAACATTTTACTATCTAGCAAAGTTAAAAACATGAGTAATTCGTATTTTTTGCTATTTCCAGTAGAAGGGACGTTCAAAGACTTTGATTGCGGTTTTTTTTGGCGATGGCACGTGAAACATGAGCACGGCAATATTGTACATTAGTATTCGCTGGTATTCCAGAAAACATCGATTTCGTAATTTGGTACATGAAATGCAACGTATTTGAACGGTCTGTTAATGTTATGTTTATTTGTCAGAATCCTTTGAGTTTCTGTTTATACAAGGACTGCATTTCCTGTTTGTGGTTTATTGACATTGGTACGTTATTTACCAATGTCGTACGATATTTCAAATAGTGATTGAAATAAATCATGATGGGTATTTATCACTATATTTTGACATAAATAAAACTAATAAATGAAGTGAGAGCTGGGTGCAGCAGAGAGAGAATAAAAGTAGGATACACGCGATGGAAATGCGAGCGTTGCACAAAATTAGTTGCGTAACGCTTGTAGGCCGTATTCTGATGATGATGTCAGAAACAGAGTTGGTCTAAAAGATAGTGTCGGTGTTAAAATAAGAAGAGGCATGAAGGATGTAGGAGTCGAGGAAGGTCGAGAGTTACCTACCATGACCAATGATGAAAATCTCTTTATATATATATAATGATGAAAATGATGTCAGGGGCCTTAGAAAGCGGCAAGCGTGCATGAGAAGAGTAATGAATGCTAAAGAAGCGAGTGAGGTGTGTAAGGATCAAGTCACGTGGCGCTCGGTCCGGTTACCTGCCCCGCAAGGGATTTGACGTGAAGTTATAATAAATAAATAAATAATAAATATTGTCGGACAAATTACACAGCGCCATCTAGCCCCAAAGTAAGCGAAGCTTGTATTACTAGACAACTGATAAACATACGTAAATACATTTTTTTTTTTGTAAATACATACTTATCATACATAGAAAATAGAATTTATAGAAAGATAATAAATAAAATGCTCCGTAAACGGCGTATTATTTAGGAAGACGTGACGTCACTTATGTATAAACAAACTACCAAGCCATTATTGAAATGTTATCCAATCCCCTACATATTGCTTCAAATTCAACGAATAATACACACTTTAAAAAAGATCTTACTATGTCGTAAAAGTAATAAATAAAATTATTTGAGCTAAATTTAATATCGCGAAATGTAATAAACATTCTATAAATGAGCTTTTGATAACCCTACTGTAATCGCTGAAAGGCGTGCTAAATAGAGACAAATATGACGAAGGTGATGGAGCTTTGATCGACTACAAGTTTATACATGTATCAAATATATATTACCAGTAAGTAAATCAACTACACATGTTCATTTACCGCTTGTAGTTGAATGTGGGATCTCACTTAATTTACTTTCGCATACTTTGTTTATGAAGACTAGCGAAACTTTGAGTTCTTAGAGTTGGAAAAGTCCAACATAATTAATATGTATGCTACGTAAAACTTTAATTGTACCTGAACCCGTCAATTATTATTTATACGTCTCGAACGATATACGTATGTACAATTATAGAAGTCCCGAACGGATATTCAATTTCGAATAATGGTTTTAAATCTAATTTACTCGTAATTAAGAGTTCATGTCCAATGAAAATCTTTCGATTTATCGAATACTAGCTGCTGCCCGCGGCTCCGCCCGCGTGGAGTCAAATAACGTAGCCTATGTGTTAATCCAGATCATAATCTATTTACGTGCCAAATTTTATTCAAATCCGTTCAGCCATTTAAGCGTGAAAGAGCAACAAACATCCATCCATACATACAAACTTTCGCATTTATAATATTATAGTAGGATATCTTATACCAGGCAAACCAGAACACTCTAATACTACGAAAGACACCTATCCTAATCAATATTCCATATTTTAATATTTTTATTTCACGTACGGACGGAACAGTTTTATTACAACTGTGGATTACCTATGTGTACTAATGTGGCGGTAGATGGTAATGGAAATTTCTCTCTTCATAACTCTACTAAATATTTTGGGCGCGGCTGTAATTACGAGCATGTCGGCATAGATAGCCTGTCTGAAGGTAACGTTTGTCCGGTTTAGCATTTGTGAGATACTGTTTAATATATATTTATATTTACTGACATTACTCAAGAAGTGATCAACGTTATACGAGGCTTTCAGAGATTTAAAACTGTTTTTCTGAAAATCGATTCATTTACCCATGCTATGATTACTGTATAATTATAGTAATTTACAAGAATATTTTTAAAAACACACAGTCACTTATCAACGTAATCAATGATTAATTTTCTCGTGATTGGTACGTTACGGCCTAGTGGACAAGGACCTCTGTTTGGTCACTTTCTTTCGCTTGGAGTACCGAGTCCCTTTTACCACCGCACTAAATACTCAATTAATGAAATTGGCATAACAATTTGGGCATAATAACATTTCATAAGGACGTTTTGTAGGCGTCCAATTCAAAATAATTCTACTGAAAGCAGAAAACATTATATTTTTCATAATGTCATTTCCATTTGCTTTAAAACGTAAATGCAATTGATAGTACGGTATGTCAATAAAATATTCGCAAATAGCATAAAAGGTCAACTTTACTTTGATATGAGTGGAAAAATTGTTTCAAATTAAAATGTCGTCTCGTAATTGGCCTTTATGAACATAATATTATTGACTTTTCTACTATCTATGGGTTTTTGTAGCCAATTTAAAGTCAGTACTTTGTGTGGTTTGTATGTATAGAAGAGATTGGTATAGATCTGATTGCCTGTATGTATATATTTCGCAAAATAAATAGATCAATTGACTATTTAGATAATATTAAATTTTAACTTCTAGATAGTAAAACCTTGCCATACACAAAACGGACTGCGTAAGACAAAGAGAATGAAAGAAAAATAAACGTGGTCGAAATGCGAACATTGCGCTAAATCTATAAAGTAATGCTTGTAGACTACGTTCACGATGATGTAAGAAACAGAGGTCGTGTGATAGAATTTTTTTACTCTAAGTATGAATAGGCGGTGCTAGGAAGACGTAAGCTTCATTAGTTTGGAAGTGTTACAGAAGCGAACGAGGTGTGTAAGGAGAGAGTGATGTGGCTAGTTGCGCTATGCCTACCCCGCAATGGATTTGGAGTGAAGAGACAGATTTTTTCCATTTACATATCTTTTACACGATATGTAAAATCCATTTACCTCTTCAAAGGGAATACTTAGTCATTATTATAAATATTTTATGCTGTATGAGCGGCATCGCGCTCCCAAAAAAAATCTCATCCAGCGCGAGTCGTACTTATGCTCAAAGAGTCTGTTTTGTTCTGTTGTAGTTGGCTGGAAGAAATCTCTTGAAGAGATAAGCTCATCTCTGTACACTGCATTTAACACTGATTGTTTTGTATTATTTGTGTACAATAAAAAATATATATGCGTTCACAGAATCATTACGTTCTTAAATATTATACTTATTTATCACACAGAAAAAATAAACGTTGTAAAGTTTTCCAAGTTCCAAGCAAGGGATAGTAAAAATAGTATTTTGATTTAATATTCTTTTTTGATCACTCAATTTTTTTTTATGATACTAGATTGGCAAACAAGCATGCGGCTCGCATTAGATGGTAAGCGGTCCTCGCAGTCTTTGACGCTCGTAACATTACGGGGATGTTACTCGCGCGGTGCCAATCTTGTGACCTGAGGATATTTCGTCACAGTACCCATTAATTTCTCTGCCTATATAAATATAGCTGTTTGGCGGTAGAAATAGGTGAGGCAGAGGTACCCACGCAGACGACTTTTGAACAAAGTCTTCCTCTGGTAAAGTTTAAGATAAGTTTCACAGATATACAAGATTACATGGGAGATTCACGGGAGGGTATGTGACGTTAAAATTTTGAAAATTCTTGATCAAATGAGCATAATATGTCATTAAATGCAATGGGACTAAAAAAAACTCACCATAACTGTTCACACATATTGTAGGACTATTATATTTAATGGGCGTATTTAAAAATACCCAAAAAAGTATTTTATACCATATTATCATTTTGTTAACGTTTTTACGTTGTTATTACCTTTCAATTATTTTTGAAAAATTAATATTAAATGATATGGAGATTAGCGTAATAACATTAGTTGCACACACACCAAATTCTTATAATACCACATTATTAGGGCTTCGTTTTTATCATTTCTTGCCGGTGCCCTAAAAAAACGCAAAACTTTTCGGCGCATTAAATATTTACGCATATTAAAATTATTTTCGCAGAACAAATTTGGTTTCGTAGTAAAAATGTACCTATTTGTATTATTGAATTATTCTTTCAGACCAAATTGGTGTTTTTACATATTGTATATTAACAAGTTTCATTGTATAGGGTGTACAATTTATTTAACATTGAATAATATACAATTTTCACGCAAACCCGAGCAAAACTCTGACTGTGAACAAAATGTAAAGATGTATATTTTTTACCACTGGCCTGATTTGTGTTGTGTTGGCTCGAATTATTCTTTGTATCCAAAAAAAATTGGTAGATATCGTGTTATTAATTTGTGTAGCATACGACCCGGAGCGGAGTTGAATAAAATAATCGAAACCGATGTGTTTGAAGACCGAATAACACAATGTTACCATTGAAGGGGGCGCTAGCGTGCCTCCTCATCGCCACCACAATACAAGCTCAATATATAACCCGTAAGTATATTTGAATGTTGTAATTTTTTTTTTACTTCTTACCACACAGCCGAGTTGAAGAAGGGTGATTGAAAAAAAAATCATCGCAAAAAAGTAGATTGGAAATTTTGTTTACTGGCCTGCCAGAAGATCTCTGATTGGTGTAAAAAAATATTAAATACATGCGCTAACTGTATTTAGTGTAAAGTAAAACGACATATATTCACACATATTTTTCTGTAATTTGTATGTATATATAATAATTAAATAATAAACTTTTTTGTAAACAACGTAAGAGGCATGCAATACGGCCCGCCTGATGTAAAGTGGTAGCCCATGAACGCTTGTGAATTTGATGAACACCGGTGGAAACAACCCGTTACTAAAGTTCAGTACTCCTCATCAAATCGCTAATTATTCTCCTCAAGGTCAAAGTCCTTCAAGGACGCAACAAATGATGCGAGCTTTGCCGAGATCCTATATGTCCACAGCCTTCCGAATTCCGCCTCTTCCTTATCAGCAACCCCGTCAAAACTTTCCTACACCTATGAGCGGTATCTGTCATAAAGGCATACAAGCATACGGCCCGCCTGATGTAAAGTGGTAGCCCATGAACGCTTGTGATACAGAAAGTTTGGCTGCGGTTTTCTGCGAGGTGGAGATATTTCCCTGGACGGGCTTGATGCGCCGTACCTAACTTAAAAATAACCAATGCAAGACAAATGGACATATTTGTGCACACAAATATTCGTCCCGTGTGGAAATCGAACCTTTGCCCCAGATACTTACAATAATTTAATGAACACCGGTAGAAACAACTCCTTACCCAAGTTCAGTACTCCTCATCAAATCCCTAATTATTCTCCTCAAGGTCAAAGTCCTTCAAGGACGCAAGAAATGATGCGAGCTTTGCCGAGATCCTATATGTCCACAGCCTTCCGAATTCCGCCTCTTCCTTATCAGCAACCCCGTCAAAACTTTCCTACACCTATGAGCGGTATCTGTCATAAAGGCATACAAGCATACGGCCCGCCTGATGTAAAGTGGTAGCCCATGAACGCTTGTGATACAGAAAGTAGCACTCGCGCGTTGCCACCCCATCTATTAAAACAGCGGCTACTTAGAGGCGTATTGTTTACGCCACTAACTCACAGGAACACAATAATCGTCCGGGTAGTTTTTTGACGGTAGTTTTACGTGAAGTGGTGGTACTTCTCATGATGAGCTGCTTCGCTCTATCTCTATTATAGACATGCAGACGAAGACAAACATACACATGCTCGTGCACATAAATGTCGTACCTTCTGGGAATCGAGCCCACGAGCCTTGGTGTTCAAACTGCATTACTAACCAATTCGCCACGAGGCTCAAATCCCTTTATTCAATATAGAAAATTAAATAGGGATTACCACGAGGCAACCCCGCATTATTATAAAGACTATTTCGCTTGCAATATTCACCAGTGTTTGTTAAGCTCACAATTACCAACTGCCGAAAGAAAAAGCAACCAACGAAGGCAAACATTTTTTTACTGCTTTCGAGAACTTCTATCCAACTGTCAATCTGGAAACTCCTTAACTCTGATTAAAAGGTGGAAACTTCATTAGGACCAAAGTTAGCTCGTTACATATTAAATATCGTATAAGATCAGTGTATAATGTATCATATACGTTTATCCATAAAGGATATGCGGTCCTTTACAAGTGTTTTGCAGTAATTTAGATGTTTGTGTACTGTGACCTATGACCCCGTTCTGCTGACACAACAACTCCTTAGGACCTTATAGTATCCACACTCACTCGCAGGGACACATCAACTCTTCAGAGAGTTACTATTTGGCTGCGGTTTTCTGCGAGGTGGAGATATTTCCCTGGACGGGCTTGATGCGCCGTACCTAACTTAAAAATAACCAATGCAAGACAAATGGACATATTTGTGCACACAAATATTCGTCCCGTGTGGAAATCGAACCTTTGCCCCAGATACTTACAATAATTTAATGAACACCGGTAGAAACAACTCCTTACCCAAGTTCAGTACACCTCATCAAATCCCTAATTATACTCCTCAAGGTCAAAGTCCTTCAAGGACGCAAGAAATGATGCGAGCTTTGCCGAGATCCTATATGTCCACAGCCTTCCGAATTCCGCCTCATCCTTATCAGCAACCCCGTCAAAACTTTCCTACACCTATGAGCGGTATCTGTCATAAAGACATACTAGCATACGGCCCACCTGATGTAAAGCAGTTACCGTAGCCTATTAACGCTTGTAATATATATTATGCCAGCGATGCCTCCCCTGCTGCTTACATAGCAACTCCTTAGGAGCTTACTGGTGACCTCACTCACACGCAAGAACAGAACAACCCTCCAGGCAGTTGTTATTTGGCTGCGGTATGCTGTGAGGTGGAGGTACGGCCCCAGTAGGGCTGCTTTGTTGAGCCCTACCTCTCTTAAGTAACTCGATAATTGACACATCAAATACATACGAATGAAATCTTTGGACCCTATTATTATGTATGCAAAACCTTGGTGGCAAAGTAGCTAACTACTCCATCAATCAATTCTACATAACGATGTCATAGGTCGATTTGATAGGATATGTCACAGCTAGATCTGAAGATTATGTTTACATTATTGGAAGCTGGTTCATTTTACGTGTAGATTGCGTAGTTATCACCATCAGTGATAGAGGTACGGCGCATCAAAACAGCCCGGGGAAGTACCTCCACCTCACAGAAAAGAGTACCTCCACCTAAAAAAAACAACTCCCTAGAGGGTTGTTGTGTTCCTGCACGTGAGTGAGGTCACCAGTAAGATCTTAAGAAGTTTCTGTGTTAGCATCAGAAGGGGCACCGCGCGTGCGATACTTATTACATTGTAAGCGTTCGTAGGCTTTACGTAAACGTAACGTAAACGCTTTACGTCAGGTTATATACGTCTATGCCTCCCAACGTTATAAAAAAATTACCTAATTTTCTAATCTTGGCCACAAACAAATACACCTCTTCACTGCGCATGAAGGCATCCCGCGCTTATGAATATATTGTATTTTAGCGCTCAAATATCTTAATTGGTCTACTGACCAATGGGAGAATGTTTTAACCAATAAGCGCATAAATGCCGCGTTGTTGATTGACCAACAAGCCAATAAGAGCAGCGAGTTCTACTTAACACCCCAACCCGTAGCGGCAATTGAATTACTTCATAATATCGGCCTAATTAGGCTATTTCCATAGTTTCCCCCTTAGCACCATAGGTCCTCCATAGGTTTTTCCCTTCACGCTCATAGCTAATTAACAGCAAGTAGCTCTCGTTATTCTAGTAACCCAGTGTTAAGATCATCGTTCGACTTTACCAGACCTACTCGGCAAAATAGTCCGCGGTACACAATTATATAGGTCATGGCTACATAATTACGAATAGAATAGATAGTAAAACTGTCGACATAGTCAAACATCTGGAGTCTTGTCCAATATGCCACTCGTAAAACTTATTTTCAGTTTACCGCCGTCCATAAATTGAGGGTGTGCTAATCTGTTTATTGGCTCAATTTTAAATTTTTAGAGTATCTATCCTACATATTTGATTTATGTCATCGATGCATTTAAATTTAATTATGTTACAGATTGTCAAATCATTATTGAAGATAAAATTGTGGAACAAGTGAATGAATTTGTGTACTTAGGTTCTATGTTTACGAGAGATGGAAAATTTGAGAGCGATATTGAAAGAAGAGTGAAAGCAGGAAACCGTATCAATGGTGCGTTGTACTCCGTGGTAACAAACGATAACATATCGAGCAAAGCTCGCCTTGCTATCAGTCAGGGTGTGTTAACGACAACATTGATGTACGGCAGTGAAACATGGGTATGGCAGAAGAAGCATGAAAGCAGGGTGAACGACGTAGAATCGAGAGCTCTGAGGAGTATGTATGGAGTGAGAATGGTTGACAGAATAAAAAATACCACGATACGAGGACTTTGTGGAATGAAAGTTGATGTAGTGACAAAAATTTAAAAGGGTTTGCTGAGATGGTTTGGTCATTTAGAAAGAATGAATGACAAAAGAGTTACGAAAGAAGTGTATCAGGCAAGAGTGAATCGGGAGGGGCCGCCCTAGACGCACACATAGATCAAATTGGTGATGTGTTGAAAAAGGGCCAAATCAAAAGTACCCAAAACCGGAGAGCATGCATGAAGAGGTTGATGAGTGTATAAGAAGCGAGAGTGGTATGTTTGGATCGGTGCACCTGGCGTTCTGTAGTCTCTGCCTACCCCAATGGGAGACAGGCGTGATGATATGTATGTATGAATGCATTTAAATTTAAGCTTCCCATGCAGTCTCCTAGGGTAGAGGTCTTCAAACTTTTTGTGTTCAAGGCACATCTGTGTAGTTTATTGTGTAGTATTATTATTTCTTCTTTTTCGAGAGCTCGATGGAGTCGTTGCGCGTGTCATTCTAATCGAACACGTAGGTTAAACAACTTCGACCGTAGCCTGTAGATGGATGGGTTTATTTGTCTCGAGTTTCTCCCGTCGGTCCCGGCTGTTGTCGATAGATGACAGTCGTTAAGCTAAGTTGGTGGCCCTCGGGCGGCTTGAAAACACTGGTCTTCGCCAATCCGCATTTGAGCAGCGTGATGGAGTATGCTCTAAACCCCTTCGGTTGAAGGGAGACCCATATCCCTGCAGCGATATATGAGTAAGGGTTGATGTTGGTGGATGTGTGATTATTATTTCAATGAGATTATATTATATGATAGAGATATTTTTTAATCTTTTTTAATCATTATATTACTATCGATATAATTATATTATTGTACATTATTACATTAATTAGAATGGAAGTCTTTGAAACAGTCTTAATAAAAAATCAAAAACCTTTTTGGAAATTTCTATCTACTACTACTGCTACAACACCAGCCCTAACTCATCCCACTGCAGGGATACGGGACTCCCTTCAATCGAAGGTATTTGGAGCATACTCCACCACGATGTTCAATTGCGGATTGGCCGCGGCCAGTGTTTCCAAACCGCCCGAAAGTCACCGACTTTCATCTGTAGACAACGGGAGCGACTGACGGCTTAACGTGCCATCCGAACCTCAAGATAGAAAACCATTCCATAAACAGCCTGCGGTCGACATTGCTTAACCTGCATGTTTGGATACAATAACACGCGCAACGATACCATCAAGCTCTTTCTACCTATATATAACTTCACGCTAAATCCCTTGCGGGATAGGCAGAGCACCGAGCGTCACATGACTCGGTCCTAATACTAACACACTCCAATCGCTTCTTTAACATTAATAGCTCTTCTCATGCATCTTCGCCTATTTCTATAGCTCCTGATTAAACCTTCTGATAAAACACTATCAATTTGATCACGGTAGGTAAGTCTTGGCCGTTCTCCTCGAGGAAAATTTAAATTATAAAAGGCATTTATTCAGTAAGACGACCACAATCAGTTTTAGCTGTGGGTGTAACACATAACAAAACAATAATTATGTTTTGTGGTGAAATTGAGTGTGGATACAACGGCTTGATTGCGTACCACCCATAGTTACCACGCATAGACCGACGAATCGACAGAGGCGACAGAATTTAAAATCTTTTCTCTATAAGCTATGATGTTTTAATTCTCTGACAATCTTGCTTTCTCCTGTGTATTTACCCCAGTTTAAAAATAGACAACTATAATCTAGCTGTCTTAATTAAAAAATTGCTGTTTCGTTTGACGCTTTGTTTTTTATGTCAATTTGATTACTGTTCCAAGAGATAGTCTATTTTTCCTGACTGGCTTCGCCTTCCCTTCGCTATGTTCTTTTGAATCTTGCTTTCCATTTTGTCATTGTATTTTCCTATTTATAATATTTCTAGTTTTGATTTCATTTGACAAATTATTTTCATATTCTTATATTTTCAAAATTTAAATGTGGTAGGTTTATATAATAAAGATATTATATTTTTATCATACATTATTTTATAATATTCGGCTCGAAAGCAGCATGTGGATGCCTAAATATACTTAGATCAATGTAGAAGTAAGAAATTAATTTTGTATCTGAGTGAAATCATGACCAAAGTGGAGAAACAAATACTATTGATATAAAATCAAAGGTTTACTGAAAAGGAATCGTGAAATAATAGCTCTGATGGCATACCATCAAGGCCAATACAGCAATACAACATATCGGTCGTGCGAGCAATCCCTGCTGTTAATACAGCAACTCCTCAGGAGTTTTTTGGTACCTTCACTTACTCGCAGCAACACAACGAACCTCGATGTAGTTGTTAGTTGGCCGCGGATTTCTGTGAAGTCCCCCGCTCTTAATGTCTTCAGATACTTAAAATGTTTTTTTTATACCGATCTAGAAATAACTATGTCAATAAAATGTCCACCACCGACACCTATTTTAATTTTGGTATGTCTAGACATTTTGTAATGCTGGAATCTGGGGTCAAATGGATGGTAGGTTATGATTAAACACGCCCTTAAAGCCTGGGGGGGGGACGCGGTCTGGCTTTCGGACGCCGGCTCCTAGTCGCGGACTGCGCTTGCAAAAATAAAGTTGTTTGTGTTTACCGCGTTTAAAATGAATGGTACAGAGCAGTGTACACAACTTTCGGCATAAAATCTGTTTCTGTCTATTTTACAGTACCTATCTGAGAATTGAGCTTAAACGATTTGGTTTCCAAATAAATAAGATTTAATTTCATACTATCAAAGCTAAGCTTGATAACATTTAAATAAGGTGATAGATGACCCCTAAGATATGAATTTAAAGTTATTAAAATATATTATTTGATATGTAAATAGTTTTTTTTTTCACATTTTTTTTATTATTTATCACCGAGAATTATTATAATATGAAATGAAGTCCTTACAAAGGCTACTAAATTCGTGTTTTTGGATTTATATACATACTACCTTTAACCCGCGGCTTCGCTCACATTGATAATTTTTTTTTTTTTAATATAAAGTATCCTATGTTACTTCTGATACCTCCAAGAATATGTGTACAAAGTTTCATGATGATCGGTTGAGTAGTTTTCTCTTGAAAGCTAACAAACTAACAGACATTCACATTTATAATATTGTTACTAGGATTTGTAATTGTCACTTGCTCTTTTCGAAAGAAGAGTAACCTAACCTAAGAAAGGTCTGATTTTTCCTCTGGGCTGTGGAGATACGATAGCATTTGTACTATGCCAAAAACAATATTTCTCCAAATCCTTATGCTTAGGTAGCGAACCTCTCATTAATCCTAATGGATTAAAAACGGGATAGCGCTAGGAAGAAGAAGAGTAATACATACTCTGGGAAAAATTTATGGGTTTACCCGATACCTGATAGCTCTGTGACTGATAGACAACAAACAGCAGAGTCTCAGCATTAGGGCTCATTGGGTACGCAACCCTCAAAATGTTAAGTGCGGAATAATTAGTTGCCTCGTGTAACTAGATAATTGTGACGGTATTTTTGATGTCATGTTAACTGCGGCTTGTCTGTCTGTCCTGTCAGTCATAACGATGTAACGAACAATGACCTCGGCAGGAACCCCGCTAATAATACAAGAACCTTCCAGGGGCTTGTTATTTCCTGCGGTTTTTTGTTAGATGGAATTGCTACCCCAGGCGGGACGCTTTCATGTGTCCTACCTCTCTTTAAAACCAGACGAAGATAAGCAGTAATGTTCATGCACACAAATATTTGTCATGTGTCCACGGGCATTGGTGCCAAAGTTGCATTACTAGCTACTCCGCTGAAATTATACTAAAGTAGAAATTACGATATGCTACCTTTGTCCACTTGCGCCTTCCACTGTTCCAATGTTAGGATCACCACAAGGCAGGCATAGCCTGGAGTGGGACCACAACTAACTACAGTTTTATATCTATCTATTTATTACTTCTTATGGGTTTGTTACGATTTCCAATCTATCTATCTATAACTTCACGCTAAATCCCTTGCGGGGTGGGCAGAAACAACCGAGCGCCACGTGACTCGATCCTTACATATCTTACTCGCTTCTTTAACATTCATTGCTCTTCTCATGCACGCTCGCCGATTTCTAGGGCTCCTGACATCACCTTCTGAAAGAACACGACCAATTTGGTCGTGGTAGGTAAGTCTTGGCCTTCCTCGGCTCCTACATCCTTCCATTTTTGCATTGTATATCTGCTTCGTCATTCTTTCATCCTGCATTCTTTCTACATGTCCGAACCAACGGAGCATGCATCTTCTTATTTTAACACCGACGCTCTCTTTCAAACCAACTCTGTTTCTAACATCATCATTGCGAATATGGTCTACAAGCCTTACGCCACAAATTTTACGCAGCGCTCGCATTTCGACCGCATTTATTCTACTTTCATGCTCTTTCTGCCATACCCAGCCCTCGCTTCCATAAGTTAGCGTTGGGAACAGCACTGCATTGTGTATAGCGAGTTGTGCCATCTGGCTCAGGTTTTTACTGCCAAGAAGTTTTCCCAACGCTCCATTCACACTATTCCCAGTACTCACTCGTCTTTCCACATCTGCATCACAACCTTCTACCCCTGCTGATAGCGCATCCAAGATATACAATCTGATCCACTTGTTCCAACACTTCATCATCAACCGTAATCCTTACATTAGTTCTGGATTCTTCTCTTTTAAGTACCATTATCTTTGTTTTCTTCGCATTCAGTAGTAAGCCTTTCTCCATACATTTTATATATATTGTTTTCTATAAGTAACTGTATGTAATTCATAAGAAACTGCACTGAATGTTTCGGAATAAATTATTCTTGTTCTTATGGCATAATAATTTAGGGCAATTCTGTGGAGCCCAAATATATGCTGCAGAAGATTTATGTCTACGAATCATATATTACGGTTATAAATTAAAATAGTTGAGAAATGCATTTGAAAATTTGAAATATTTGACTTTGTGCATTTATATATGAATTTTGGCATTCGTAAATCAATTTAAACCAGTTACGAGCCTTATACAAACATGATACTACCCGCAAAGTTAACTATTTATATTATTGTCAAGGGTGCTTATGTTTGTGAAATCAAAATATTAACCGTTCGCCTGAATTTACGAAATTATTGGACTGTAGCCATATTAAAAAACGCCGATGAGTTATTAATTTCAGATGAATTTTATGATGAAACGTATCGAAATATGTAGTTATTTGATTTCGAGCTATTTAATTAGCGATGTAAAATAATTGCTTAAACGATAATTAAGTTGTATGTTGCACTAGTTACATATTAAGTGAATTGTTTTTAAAAACATATCAATAAAATTGTTCGTCCGGATATGAGAAACTGATGATATTACCCCTTTCGTACATCCATTCTGAACACAGTTATAGCAAAAATGTTACCTTACTACTATAAAACTATATATACTACTTATAAAACTTTTTCATAAAAAACACTCAAGTGTTAACACTTGAGTGTTTTTTATGAAAAAGTTTTATTTTTTGTTGGGCAGAACAGTCTGTCAGCATCAGCTTAAAGTCTAACAGGCCCGTTCTTAAGTTGTAGAGACTAATAACCCTGCAGCACATATATATCATACTAGCATAGATCAGCATGTTAGATAGTAGTGTTTGTTTATTTAAATGTATTGTTCTGAATGCTCTTTCACTCGCATATAACTACATTATCTCTGAGAGTTATAGGCTATATAGTAATTAATATAATAACCTGTATACAACTTGAAAATATAACTCAAAAAGGGGAAGCCATTATTAGGAACTATTACTAGGCAGACTAGGCAGAGAGAACCAAAAGCCTAATTACATGGTCCTTTCTACCACATTCTTGTCTTTATCATTTCTTTTCATGCACCCACGATGGTTCTTAATGACCCTGACATTACATTCTGATAATATACTAATCCGGCCATATAATTGAGCCTTGGTCGTCCTCATCTACATTTGTATATCTGTTTTGTCATTATCTCGTTTGCTTTAGTTTAAAAGAAATAATAGACAATAAATCTCTAATAAATCCGTAACGTACTTTTTAAGACTATATGAAGGATGCCATCGCGCTATAAAACGTAACTTAAACAGCGAAGGAGCAGCTTAAGCTCTCCGTAACAAAGAAATCATGAATATTAATACACATCTCATTAGATCAATTACCTCGTAGCCGCTCGCCGCTCACGGCTTGAACTCAGGCTAACTCGTTTTTTTACTATACGAGGTCATATCCCGATTTGAAAATTACCTTAAAATTGATTAGTAGCTAGTCGAATTTGCATAATGCGAGTAAAAACTATTATTCGATGGTGAATTTTATATAACATCTTATGTCGAAATTAAAATAACTTTTAATTATTGTATTACCTTTAAATTATTGTCTAAATCATTTTACGTATAAATGTAGTAGATCGATGTGAAAATTATCTTTTTATAATTATGAGTTATTTCATAAAAAATCTTTAAATTTGAATGAAAATAATTTAAAGATTTTTTATTAATGTCAGCCACCAGGACCAGCTCGTTTTATTCATTATCTTTAAATTATTATAAGCTACAAAAAAATTTGAGTTCTTATAAATTAGTCGATATTATGGAACGAAGTTACAGTTTTAATTTAAAATATCTTTCTGAGAATCGATCAATGAATTTATTAATAATCGTATTTGCCAATGTAGCTTATTAAAACTCCATATAAAAGGACATGTTCAAGTGATTCCTCCATATTTTTTTAAAGACTGTCGTATATAGAAACATGGCAAACTTATATTACCTAACCTGCTAAAAAAATATGAGCATTTAAATTAAACGTGAAAAATATTAAAAAGCATACAACATATTATATTTCTTCAAGATGATGGGTGAAATTCACACGCTGGATTTTCAATAGAAAAAACAGGAAGAAATTATCAGAATTCACCCATTTGTGTGTAGGGATATGCCATCATGTTGTACATATCGATTGATTTTAATAGTCGCGACGGCCACGGAGACGGTTTTTTTATACCACTAAGGTGGCAATCAAGCTTCCGGCTGCCTGATGGTAAACAGTCACCGTAGCAAACCTCTTCACGCATTTCTTGAAGAACTCCATGCTGCAGTCCCGTGGAAAACCCTCGGCTGGGAGCTCATGTTGTTTGGGGTAAGAGATATTTGTATGTCTATTTTTCTCGGTTGGCCAA
Organism: Pyralis farinalis; assembly: GCA_947507595.1. Taxonomy (NCBI): domain Eukaryota; kingdom Metazoa; phylum Arthropoda; class Insecta; order Lepidoptera; family Pyralidae; genus Pyralis; species Pyralis farinalis. Next base: position 37,353,910 of record OX382265.1, read on the forward strand.
TTTCGCTTTGTATGAGTCCCATTCCTGAGCATGTCCTTAGCTAAGTTTTAATGTAGCAGACCGCCAGGGGTGGTTATGTTTCTTCAAAACGGTTAATACTATTTTTATTAATATATAACGAATTTTATATTACTTTGTATAAACCTTACACTAGGCATTTTTTTTGTGGACATGTTTTATCGTTGTAAGCCACGTCTTGCCTTCAAGTTCTTTGTGAAGCAAAGGAACACTTTTTCCATTAGGTGAAGTCAATGAAATTATAAATAATTACACTATCACAATAACTATTATATAGAACGTTAATAGCCGTCGTGAGTATAGATTACACGTTTTAGAATGTACATTAATTAAACAACAAACCTACTGGCACGTACCTACTACTTAATATGTACAGTCACTACACAGGTTACGCACGACCGCGATTAATAATATTCTATATAATAGTGTAATTGTTTATATTGTACTAGTGTAATTATGTCTATTTTTATTGACTTCATTAATAATAATTGTATTCAACTGTTTTTGGAGAGATAATATTATACTATGTTTTCCTTATGGCTTTTTCAATGGACATTTTAGATTATTATAAGTTTTATTTGTATTTGGTTTTTAATTTATTACGTTTTAATATCATGGGTTATCGATTTTTTTTTTTTTTTTCACTATTTTCCTTCATGGGGTTTTTTAATAATTTATACATTTTATACTAATTACAAGCCAATGGAGGATTCTTATATCAATAATTACAATATTCAATATGACGTAATGACATGAGTGCTCAATTTACTCAATTTATATTATTAATTATATTACTATGAGTTAATCTAATCGGCTATTCGCAGCGACGCCATTGCTTGATTTGACAATATCTTCTAATTAGTCTTAATCTTACTCGCCTCCTACATCCTTCCACTTTCGCATTGTATATCTGTTATATAGCGTGCTTTATTAGAATATGATATCAGGAGCCCTACGAACCGGCGAGTGTGCATGAAAAGAGCTATAAATAAATAAATATTATCGGACAAATTACACAGCGCCACCTAGCCCCAAAGTAAGCGAAGCTTGTGTTATGGGTACTAGACAACTGATAAACATACGTAAATATTTTTTTTTTTTTTGTAAATACTCGTACATACTTATTATACATAGAAAATACCCAGACCAAAACAAACAGACATGTTCATGCACACAAATGTTTGTACTGTGTGGGAATCGAACCCACGAGCGTTGGTGTCAAAGTAGCGGAACAGCGCGTTTCACCACTGCGCCACCGAGCTCGTCGAATGAATTTTTTTTTTTTAATATTAGTTCAGCATAGTGGCCCCTCTTTGCCTGATGGTAAGCGAAAGGGGAGCCCAAATCGCAACTGCAACTGACAACATACTACATACCGTAACCTGTCAGTTGACGCTGCCATGCTGACCCGCAAAATGCTTCTTCACGCTTCGTTTGAAGGATCCCATATTGTAGGAAGGAGGGAACACATGTGTAGGCAAGGCGTTCCACTTTTTTATTTTAATTTTAATTTTAATGAATGTTAAAGAAGCTTGTAAAGTGTGTAAGGACCGCGTCTTATGGCACTCGGTTCTCTCTGTCTACCCCGCCCTTGCTGGGTGAAGATCTACATACATTCATACATCTTAAAATTATTATATCAGCTAGCTAATCTAACATAATGATGTCATGGCTTGAATATTTGAAATATAATCAAATTCTAACTTAATAACTTCTGCCCACGGCTTTACCGGCCTATATCCTATTATCGCCATAGTAGCCTATGTTTCTCACAAGGCCGCTTAGACAAGTACAGCGGTAGTTATAACGAACGATTGTGGTGTTTTATAATTATTATCCATGAGCTACGGTGACTTTGTCATTAAATGATGCCCATATGGATACTAGAATCATTTATTTACAACATCCTCAAAGCCCAGTAAATAAATATCATCGTACAAACCATATCGTTTTTTCCAACAAGTTTTAAACGAAATAATAAAAGCAGATAAAATAATTTAATAGTGTTAGCAAGTTAAGTGGTTATTAAGGAGTGTTCATACTTGATAGCATTATTAATCGTAATAATATAAAAAAACATTTTATCTAAGCATTTTATTGAAAAATAATACTTGATTTTTGTCATAAAATATAATTCAATTATTTAACTGTCAATTTGGTTACAGTAATGTTGTACGAGTTTATTATGTACCTTTCTAATTTCAATCCCAAAAGTTGGATGGGGTCCTCTCAAATCCATCCATATTTGGAGGGACGTTCAGCCGTCTGTTTCGGCTATTATCTATAGCTGGCAGTCATTAGTAAAGTGAAGTATTAGTAGTACCTAGTCCGACAGATTTGAAGTAAAGGGGCAAGTGATACGTCACCACGAATACGATACGTAACAACTCCCTGGTTATTGTGTTCCGAGTACGTTAGTTTACCAATAAGCTCTCGAGGACCCCGTCTCGTTTACAAGTAACTATGGTCACCACTTCACATGAGGTAGGCCGATGCTTATATGCCTCCCGAAGTTGTATAATTATGAAATATATTAAAAGCCCGAGAGAGTCACTATCGTAAATAACTTCGTATTTGATGATCCATTGCTTTCTTTCTATTAATGGCATAAGAAAAGTGTCATAATTGAGCAGTGATAGTATAGTGGATAACGAACAAGTCAATAAACCTACTGGTCCCTGGTTCGAATCTTGTTGTGGGTATGTACCACAAAACACGTAAATCATATGTGTTTGGATTTAAACTCGGGGGTGTATAAGAAATTATATTAAGAAATATATTTTTTATACTACGTCGGTAGACATACAAGCACACGGCCCACCTGAGGTAAAGCGGGTACCGGAGCCTATTAACGCTTGCGATATATTAATTATCACTCGCGCGATGCCTCCTCTGATGCTTACACAGCAACTCCTTGGGAGCTTACTGATAATGAAATACATTAAACCTTGAGGAAAGTGTAGGTTTCTCTCTGGGATATAGAGGTCTGATGACAGTCGCATATTAAGATCAGTATCTACGCCAAATCCTTACGTTTACGCAGTGGACCTCGCCAATCGATTAGGAAATTGGATAAAACTAAAAAGATTAAGAATATTGTTTTCAGTGTATCAATCTTTCATATAGGATGCTGTCAGACAAGTGTGATTGCCCTCTTGCGATAGTCTGGCGTCTGAACTAGGTTGTACCATGTATTTTTTTTATAGGACAGGCCCACCACTGTATCTCCTGTGTAGCCAGAATTAACAGCGGCGACCACATAAAGGCAATGAAGTCCATAGCTGTCCCGGGGGTTAAACTACAGCTGCCTTGGAACTCACAACGAATTTAATCAGAAGAAATTTGTAGGAGTAGGAAGTTTTCGAATTGACTTGACTGTACCATGTATTATTAACCATGGTTGAATTAGTTATTGAGATTTTATTAAATAACCAACTAATATCAATCACAACATATTATAAAAAAAAGTTCCACGCCGCTTCTGTCTGCCGTGATAAACACAAAAACTACCGAACAGATTATCATGCGATTTTCACAATCTTTCATGTAGGATGCTGTCAGACAAGTGTGATTGCCCTCTTATTCTGGCAGTTAACATCGCGGCACAGCTCATGGCGAATGTTAGCATTATTATGTTAATACGAGTGCATTTTTATCCATTCTAATTTTTGCAAAACGACCGCCGTTCACGATAGATTAACCACCGCCGTCGAGATATCATTAACATTACAGTAAACCGCTCTTTGAATATATATCATCAGTGAGTGACGTCACTGTACTCCATCTTGGAACGTGAAATCTGCGTCTGTGTGCTAGACAAAGGTCCTAAATAGTCATATGAAGAAGACGTAATTATTCAGAATAAAACTAAACTTATTCATATTAAATTCAATTAAAAAACCGGCCAAGTGCGAGTCGAACTCGCGCACGAAGGGTTCCGTACCATTATCTATAAAAACGGCAAAAAAATCACGTTTGTTGTATGGGAACCCCCCTTAAATATTTGTTTTATTTTAATTTAATAAATTATTCTTAAAGTGAATATATAACTAAATATTCTGTGAATATTTCAAGCGTCTACCTGTTGCCGTTATCAATATCGAGCAAAAACGAGCAAAAAAATCGGCCAAGTGCGAGTCGGACTCGCGCACGAAGGGTTCCGTACCATTATCTATAATAACGACAAAAAAAATCACGTTTGTTGTATGGGAGCTCCCCTTAAATATTTGTTTTATTTTAATTTAATTAATTATTCTTAAAGTGAATACATAACTAAATATTCTGTGAATATTTCAAGCGTCTACCTGTTGCCGTTATCAATATCGAGCAAAAACGAGCAAAAAATTCACGTTTGTTGTATGGGAGCCCCCTTAAATATTTAATTTATTATATTTTTTAGTATTTGTTGTTATAGCGGCAATAGAAATACATCATCCGTGAAAATTTCAACTGTCTAACTAGCATGGTTCGTGAGATATAGCATGGTGACAGACGGACGGACAGACGGACGGACAACGGAGTCTCAGTAATAGGGACCGTACGTATACGAAATATCGGGTGGCCAGAAAATTGTATTTTCAGCGCTTTAGGTGGCGTATAGGCTTGTTTAGCGTCGAATGGCCTAAATATGATCAAGCTTTCGACATTCGACTAGTGCAGCCATTCATACAAAATAGTACCTGCCGTCACCTTCCCATAGCCGTTAGTGGATATCATCCCTCTTGGTTGCTTTGGTCACCTTTACCCCTACTGATCTCCGTACTTGCCCGCTGACTGTAAGAAATGAAGCCTGCAATCGCCATCGATGCCGCGGACACGTACTGCTTCTGCACGTGCACTACTACTGCACGTGCACTGCTTCTGCACGTGCACTGCTTCTGCACGAAACAAAATTCCTGTAAATTTGACTTTATCTCTTTCTTAAAATTCGCCACAAATTCCTCTCTCATCTCAACCGCATTTATTCTACTTTTATACTCTCTCTACCCTACATGCGATAATAATTCCTTTAATTGGATTATTAATAATACAAGTATTTTTTTATACAATGTCGGGAGATATACCGGGGCATATGGCTCAGGTATCACTAGCGCCACCTCTGCTGGAATCGCAGCAACTCCTTAGGAGCTTACTGGTGACCTCACTCACAAGCAGGAACACCACAACCCCCCAGTTGTTATTTGGCTGCGGTTGTCTGTGTGGTGGCGGTACTTCCTCAGACTGCGATGCGCCCTACCTCTCTTAAAATTATTAATATTGACTTCATTTATAGTCAAAATAATGGCTGAATAAAAGCCAAGCAGCACATCCGTACCGATTTAAAGTCGCAACACCACAATATTAATATGCCCCTATTTATTTGTTCATCATTAGTCGCCCACAATGGCTGGCAATATTTTATGTAAAACCGACCTCTCTTAATCCTGACGTCTTTGTGACAAGCTTGGACGGTTGTGAATTCATATGTTTACTCTCTTCCTCGTACGTCCGTTCTTTTGTCATGTTTTTAAAACGTACGCTTTTGAATCAGAATGAGTAACAATCTATTATAAACTAGCAATCCGCCCCGGCTTCGCACGCGTGCAATGTAGATACTAATTTGTCTTCAGCGTGGAGTGTTTTTAAATACACAATGTATCTAAGGTATTTAATCGGGTAAGGTATAATACTGTATTGTTTAAAATAGTGTTGATTAAAATAGCTTCGTATATAACCCATCATTTTTTTGTAATACGTAAAAGATAAAAATGGTTACATTGGGTTATCCTAAGGAGATAGACATATGCCATCGTGGACTTTTTGTAGATCTTTTTAAGGTATACAATTCCGTAGTACATTATTATGAATGTATCTCGTAAGGTTTAGCGTTTGCAACGTAAGCGGACAAAAATATGTTTTTACACAACACATTACAAATCTTTTAAACTCTCGGCTTACTACTCTACTATAATATGCATGTGTTATACATATAAACCTTTCTCTTGAATCACTCTGTCTATTGATGAAAACCGTATTAAAATCCGTTGAGCAGTTTAAAAGATCTACGCGCATGTCTAGTGACATTTAAACATTTGATAGGTACTTCAAACTTTCACAAAGTATTTATTTTCATACAACTTGGGAATACACCTGATGTAAAGCGGTAACCGTAGCCTATGTACGCTTGTAACACATAAAGTATCACTCGCGCGATGCCCCCTCTGCTCCTAACACAGCAATGCCGACAGCAGTTAAAGCTGGCTCCTAAGGAGCTAAGGAGTTGCTGTGTTTGCATCAGAGGTATCCAATAACTAGGTAACATTGTTATTAGCAGTAGACCTATGTGATTCCTGCTAATGAGCAATTACTAGGCAGCCTCGCCTAAGCTATGAAGTCATGGAATGTGGTACTACGATATTAAACATACAAACTAACAGACGTACAGACAGCTTTGCGATTATAAATACATTATTAGGAATGTCATTGCCGTTTACTAATAATATACAGTTCTAGGCAAACGATATAGGCAATTTATAAGCAATTTCATGAACAAGGATTTACAGAAAAAATTGATTGGATGGATTAGTAGATTCTATCAATATTTTCACGGCAGGCTCTTTGCGGGGTAGGCAACGAGAGAGGCGGTCTGTGTATATTGACAAGCTTGTTGGCACTGTGGTGAACGACGCGACTTTGAGTTTTTAAGAGAGGCAAGGCGCATCAAAGAAGTCCGTCTGAGGAAGTACCTCCACCTCCCAGAAAACCGCAGCCAAATAACAACTCTCTAACTAGAGGGTTGTTGTGTTCCTGCGTGTGAGTGAGGTCACCAGTAAGCTCCAAATGAGTTGCTGTGTAAGCAGCAGAGGAGGCATCGCGCGAGAGATACTTAATATATAAAGAGCATTAATAGGCTAAGGTAACTGCTTCACACCAGGTGGGCCGTATGCTTGTATGCCTCTAGAAGTTGTATAAAATAGACAGAAGTAGTACAAAGCAAAAGTACCGATATTCAAATTAGCCCATTACCTACGCATACATAAATTATGACAATATGCCTTTTCAATTCTGCTCTTGACCTGTGAAACTAAAGCTATAAATTCATTAGTTAACATTTGCTTCATGTAAATCGTAATGCAACATTGTCTAAATTAATTTAGTGAGGTTTTTTTATAACTACATTTATTTACTTCTCACAAGGTATACATATTTAGGTCACATTAAACATTTTAATGGCAATTTTAAAAAGTCCTTGCGAGAGTCTGGCGTCTGAACTAGGTTGTACCCTGTATTTTTTTTTTCGTGTCGGACAAATTACACAGCGGTATCTAGCCCCAAAGTAAGCGAAGCTTGTGTTATGGGTACTAGATAACTGATAAACATACGTAAATATATATTTTTTTTTTGTAAATACATACTTATTATACATAGAAAATACCCCGACCAAGACAGACATGTTCATGCACACAAATGTTTGTACTGTGTGGGAATCGAACCCACGAGCGTCGGTGTCAAAGTAGCGTTACAGCGCGTTTCACCATTGCGCCACCGAGCTCGTCAAATTACATGGTATATAGTATTATTACATGGTTGAATGAATTATTGAGATTTTATTAAATAACCAACTAGTATAAATCACGACATATTATAAAAACAAAGTCCCACGCCGCGTCTGTCTGTCGTGATAACACAAAAACTAATGAACAGATTTTCATGCAATTTTCACTAATAGACAGAGTGTGTGGTTCCTTAAGGAAAATTTTGGTGTATAATTTGTTAAGGTTTTGTGTTAATCGGTTGAAATATGACGATAATTGTTGAAATGTCGGAAAAAGTCAAACCGTCTGAGAGCTTTCATCGGATATTATACGGATGTACAGTATTGTCCTTATTAACTTAAATACGTTAGTTACCTGAAGTATTTCTTGCACATTATGATAATCCTTTACACCCCATAATTTAAATGATGGACCCGACAGGCGCGGCATGGGACTGTGGGAGCATAATATGCTCTACTACCCGAGAGAAGCCGAGGCGGGTCGCTAGTATTGTATATTAGACAACTATAACTAAAAGCAGATCACGCTTAACTTTCGTTCTAATGTATCTTTTATTGCGTACAGCGTACGGACGGTACAAATATCAAATTGTCAAATTTGACTAGCACTTCACTGTACAAGTATTCCCACGAAACTACAGGAATGAAGTAAGTATCAATGGGAAATATATTACTGGCAGATGGCCGTGTTTCTCTTATATATGTTACAAGTTCCAGGATCATGCAAGAATATGGTAAATAGGTTATGAATCAAACGGGATTCTGAAGCTGTCTGTTACCGCAAAATATTTGCGACGCAACACACATGACCGACGATGCCGGAATATAAAAAGGTTCCCATGAAAAAAGAATCAGAGTTAAATTTGACAGCGGATTCAATATACAGCTTTTGCTTAACATCCCCTATGTAATATAGCTTATGGATTTGTTCCAATCCTGTCCTATTTAGCCTGGTTTTCTTTTTAATCGTCAAATTGTCTCAACATTACTTTCTTGGGAGAATTACCTAAAAATGTATGTATGTAATGTATGTAAAGAGCATGCCCCACCACCATCCCATGGCTCCACCGACCTTGCGGTTCTGAGGCCGCTGCCGTGGGCATTTGCTTGACTCCCTACAAATTATTTACGTCTCTGTCCACATATCTCTGTATGACACCTCTACCTTTCTGGGGCGGCAACACCACGAAAATGCCTTCGCTGCAGTCTAAGGCGCTCGTATGTATGTAAAGAGCAGTGGACAAGAAACCGGCCTATTGACCAACAGGTCCCCGGTTCGAATCCTTGCATGTGCCACTAAATTCTTGTTATCGGATTTGTGCCACTTGCTTGGCGGTGAAGGAAAACATCGCGAAGAAAACCCGCGTGTCCAGGAAATTATATTTCGGTAGACTAACCTAAAACAGGTCTGGTTTTCCCTCTGGGCTGTGGAGGTCTGAGGGCAGTCGCTCCATGTCAAAATCTGTGTCTTCGTCAAGTCTTTAGGCTTAGGTAGCGGACCCCGTCAATCCTAATGGATTTAGAAACGGAATATCGCTAGAAAGAAGAAGTATTACGTAACAATACTTAATTATTTGAATATGTTAACGGTTGAAATGATCAAGCTGTTTTTTTTAAGATGTCGCAATAAGGCACGGGATTGAAGCTCACACAGCTTAGTCAATCAAAATGTAGATTTTGTATACTAAAGGGTACATTGTCAAATTTGTTTTTCAAATACCAAAACTTACGAACAGCTCAAGGCAATTCACCTGCGCTTTCTTACAGCGTTACTGTTGCAGCAACTTCTTATTGCCGAAGTAATAACATATTACTGTGGATCAAATCTTGGTTTATTCAAATGCACACAAATATTTGTTCTGTGTGAATCAAACCCACGAAGCATTGGTGTCAGTAGGGTTACTAACCACTGTGTCACCGAGCTCGTCTAAAAATTTAATGATAAATCCATCTAGTCTTGAACGAAAAATTGCTATGGAAAGGTGATGCAACCATTTTCCAAGTACCGAGGTAACGGGCACCGTGACATGGAGCAAACATTTAAGACCATTTAATCTTGTAAAACAAACAGTGATAACTTGATAACCTACATAGGATTTAAGATATGACGTCATCCTCATCTTGTGTCATCACGTTTGATAAACGATTACATTATGACCATGAATGTATCACGTAACATGAATGTATAACTTTGATATTATACGAAACTTACTACCAATGAACTTCTTCTGTTTATAAAGGGCCCCACACTCACAAAAGCTAACGCTATAAAAAAAATGCACAGTGATTCGAACTGACCAATGGGAGAATATTTTAACTAATAAGCGGATAAGTGACGCGATGTTGATTGGTGAATTAGCCAATAAGGACTGCGCGTTTTACTTTACCCTCCGGCCCGTAGCGGTGATTTTATTTATTGTGCAAAATCGTATAATTGTATCTCCATATATTATTTTCTTTATTTTTGGGAGGCATACAAGCATTCGGCATACCCGTTAAGTGTTTACCGTAGCCAATGAACACGATCAATTTGATCAGGATAGGTAGATCTTGGCCTTCCTCAGTTCCTACATACTTCTACTTTCGCGTGTGTATCTCACGACGTGAGCTATTCATTCACAGAGTTCAGTATGTATTGCTCTTAAAAGTTTTCATAGTTATAGATACGTCGTACACGTTCTAGAATGGCAATACGAAAGTAAGGTAGTTGCCCAACTCGCATTCAGTTGGGCACGCTCGCGCGTCGTGACTAATACGTATTCGCCATAAAGCATAAATCTCTTTAAGATATATATTCATCTCTTTCTAACGACAGGTATGCCCTGTCATTTGTCTCTTTGTTAGAACAAAGTGTAATAATAAATAACTATAAGTAGATATAGTACTACTTGCGCCATTTTAAAATACAATAATGTTGGTGTAAACGTGTCTACCTTTTGATACGTCGCTGGTATTGCTGCAATAATTATAATATGATCATTCCCCTCAAAGTCCCGGCCACGAATAAACTTGGAGACTTAGAATAGCGCGGCTCGTGCCTGGTGCTGGGACTTATTACAGCGTTTAATTTATTTGTCGATTTCACCTGCCCCGAGACGTATTACGTAGTATTGAGAGTTAATAATGGAAATGTGTGATTGGATATGGCATGTATTTCTCTTCTACGCCCATTTGGAAATATTCCAATTTAAAACTGCAATCAGTATCACAAGGAACGTTTTTCCAGAAAGCAGTAAAATACAATTTTTCAATACAGTTTAACCGACAAAAGTTTAATAATGCGAATATTCATAAAATTTGGAAGCTTAAAGGGTCGTATGAAAAATTGGCTAAAACTTTTGGCGCCAAGCTGTACGCTAATTGAAAAAAATACTTTCGCGCCATATTTTATGGATTTTTTTATTTTGTCCGTGTAACTTGTAATTATTTTATTAAGAATGAGTGACACGTGTAGTGCTGAGATAGACATTGAAAATTTAACGGCAACAGAAATAACCGACGATGTTATAGAGACAGCAACATCTTTATATCCCTAAATATCCCAAAAGAAGTACGAAAAAATCGGCCAAGTGCGAGTGGGACTCGCGCACGAAGGGTTCCGTACCATTATCTATAAAAAATGCAAAAAAAATCACGTTTGTTGTATGGGAGCCCCCTTAAATATTTATTTTATTATATTTTTTAGTATTTGTTGTTATAGCGGCAATAGAAATACATAATCTGTGACAATTTCAACTGTCTAACTATCACGGTTTATGAGATACAGCCTGGTGACAGACGGACGGACGGACGGACGGACGGACGGATGGACAGCGGAGCCTCAGTAATAGGGTACCGTTTTACCCTTTGGGTACGGAACCGTACAAAATGTTATTCCTTTAGTTACACTATGACGAGCTAGGAGGCGCAGTGGTGAAACGCGCGGTACTTTCGCACCGACGCTCATCTGTTCGATTCCCACACAGGACAAACATTTGTGTGCATGAACATGTCTGTTTCTCTTGGTCTGGGTATTTACTATGTATAATAAGTATGTATTTAAAAACAAGTGTATTTACGTATGTTTAGCAGTTGTCTAGTACCCATAACACGAGGTTCGATTATTTTGGGACTAGATGGCGATGTGTACGAGTAATTTGTCCGACAATATTTATATTATTTAATAGTAGTTTTAAATTTGTTTATTGACAATTCTCTTATATTGCTGGGAAGTTTGTTATAGAACCGTATACATTGCCCCATAAAAGAATTACTTATTTTGTGGAGACGGCTTGCATGTAACACAAGATTATGCTTATATCTAGTATTTATGTTATGAGTATCACTCTTTTTATGCTATGAGTAGCACAACGTCGTTGTACATCGTTGTAGCTACATGTATATCTATTACAGCCAACTTTTAATTACTCCACTTGATAGCTAAGGAAGCAAAGAATTCATTACTTTGGGTGAGGACTGTGATGCATCACAGTCTTCACCCGCGCCATCATTTTGAGATCATTTTGCAGCAATAAATAACTTATCTCGTATCCATGAAAAATTCACGGCCGTGTATACGACACAGCCACATCCCGTATTTTTCTTACTTCCGAACCGGACAACGTATGTAGGCTCCATTACCTATATACTACTATTACTATACTTGCACAATAATCTATTTATTACTACTATAACTACGTAATTGCAGAGCTGCGTTAGCCAGCGAAGCTATATAACCGAGAAAATGGTCTTTTTTGCAGTTTTCGACTGTTACACGTAGTACTCCTTCAGTTTTGAAGCTAGAGAGCTGATTGTTCGACGTGAATGTACCTTAAGTATTGTAGATTCTCCTAAAATAGATTAAATTTCGATTAGCTCAATAAAGGATATCGATAAGTGATGTTATCGCCCCAAAAACCGTTCCAATACAAAGTCAATTGGAGCGCGGATGGCGAGCACTGAAAAACAACAACACGATCACTATCGCCGTCTAGGGGCAACAGATGTGTGCCGCTGCAACAAAGCGGGTGTTGTGGCTTAGGGTTAGGGTTAGCAGCTCTGCTTTCGCAGCTTGCGGTTATTTACTTATTGTGCAAAAGCAGCTTTGCCAATGCGCCGCAGGCCCAGCTCCCCTAGTATTTTACGTAAAACTTGATGCTGCCTAAGGGTCCAGAGTAGGGCCTTTCAATATATATACATACACAGAAAACAGCCTATAGCTTTCAAAAGAAATTTATTGTGTCATATTCTCTCTGTCTACCTTGCAAGGGAGTGAAGTGAATAAAAAAACGGGTGGCACTCCGGGAGTGCCGGCAGAAGTGAAAATTTGAACATTAACGTTGTGCATTTTTGAATATTTTGGAATGGTTAGGGAATAATTTCGCACGAATTGCTTTATTTATCAGTATAAAAGTACTATTATGTATGTGGTAAAATACAATATTCATTTATTATGCTATCGTACACAAACATGACAATTTATATTACATTAAACATTTAACACTTCAGAACTATTACAATTATTTTCCATTAAAAAGTTTATCTCTCAGAAAAATCAACTTTCAACGACTCTTTCACCATCATCATTACCAGCATCATCGTCGCCAATCTCTAAAACTCAAACACACACGCACACTCGCGCAAGCGCCCTGCGCCGCTTAAACCAAACAGCGATGTTGATAAACTACGTTGAACCAATGATGTTATGTTGAACGAAACGCGTAAACGCCAACAATTTCATGGCGCTTGCAACGTTTTGGTCGCGAGAAAATAATGCCCTATGAACGATCTAGCGCTTCATGTTTTAATTGTTTAATTAGAGGTAACTAATGTTTTAGCGCCGCAGCGAACTTAAGTTCTAATTCTCACCAAAATCTTACGCCTGACGCGAGTTTAGCATTTTTTACTCATCCTAAAAAGTGCACAACGCCGCTAAAGAAGTTTTCACTTCAAAAATTATACGCACAGAGTATTCAAATTCTTCTTCTTAATGTAATCGTGGTTCCTAATCCGTTAGGATCAGCGGGGTTCGCTACCTAAGCCTAAAGATTAGGCGAAGATAGCGTTTTTTACATGCAGGGCATGCAGTGACTACCGTCCGACCTCCAAATGACTCTTCTCCCAAACCCAAATGAATACGGTGTTATAACTGTAATAATTGAATTAATCAACATGTACTGTCACATCTTTGTATGCTTTTTTATACAACTAGATTGGCAAACAAGCATGCGGCCCGCATTAGATAGTAATCAGTCCCCTATTGACGCTCGCAACACCGCGGGGATATTACTCGCGCGCTGCCAAACTTGTGACCTAAGGATGTTTCGTCACAGTACCCAGTAATTTCTCAGCCATATCTCACCCTTCAAACCGGAACACAGCTATATAATATAGCTGCTTGGCGGTAGAAATAGGTGAGACAGAGGTACCCACGCAGACGACTTTTGTACAAAAATTGAAACCAGAACTGCATGTCCATAACAAAATGCCTATGTTTTCTTACTTCATTGAACTTTCGTGATTTTGTAAACGCTTACCTAACCTTGATACTTGCTTTGTATATTTGTTTATGCCTAACTTGACTAATAAAATAGACTGCGTAGGATACCAGCCATATTTTTAAGTTAATTCGTATGGGCTAAAACTACGGCACTGTAATAAATTATTACTTGTTGTTTAGTACAATAACCAGTCTATTTTACAATGATTCATTACTTGTCTCTCATATATATATTCCCCTATCCCGTGGATACCGCTTCTTCTACTTTCTTTTTATTTTTTTAATACTACTAAAGTGGCATACAAGCTTACGGCCTGCCTGATGGTAAATAGTCACCTCAGCCTACGGACATTTGCAACACCAGGGGTGTGACTCATACGTTGCCGACCCTCTAAAAACCTCGTCACGCCTTCCTTGAAGTACCCTATGCTGTAGCCTCTTGGGAAAACTTCGGCTGGGAGTTCATTCCACAACTTGAGATTTCTCGAAAGAAAGATTCCCTGGAAGCGCACGGTACGTGACCGTTGCGGTTCCAGCGAGTGAGAGTATTTTTTTTCTCGGCTTCTAACTGTAAGGCGACGATAAGCATTTATTTTTATTTATTTATTTAAACTTTTTTGAGCACTTGTATTTTGGTACAATAGGCTGACTTAATCCAAGTTGCACTCTACCAGTCAACCTTCGGTAGTGCAGAGAACCAGGATTGCTAGTTCAACTTCGGGAGGCATGCAAGCATACATCCCACCTGATGTAAAGCGGCTACCGTGATATATGAACGCTTGTAATACATTAAGTATCACTCGCGCGATGCCACTCTGCTGCTAATACAGCAATTCCATAGGAGCTTACTGGTGACCTCACTCGCATGCAGGAACACAACAACCCTCCGGAGAGTTGTTACTTGGCTGCGGTTTTCTGTGAGATGTGCTGTGTGCACCCTACCTCTCTGAAAAACACCTAGACCAAGAAATACAGGTATGTTCATGCACACAAATGTTTGTCATCTGTAGGAATCGAACCCACGAGCTTCGGTGACTAAGTCGCGTTATATGCCGCTGCGTCACCGAGTTCGTCATACTATACATACTCAAAGTCAAAGTCAAATTCTTTTTTTTCCGTAAAAATGGCTACATTTGTTTAGTTTAGGAATCGCCACAATTTTTTCCCCTACCGTGCAGTTTATGACTGGGTGAGCACTGATAAAAAGACTGCCAAAAAACTCAGGCATCGCTCTTTTGGTATCCAAACAAATTTACATATTTTATTAATTACATTATAATTGGATCGACTCACTCCCAGGCATTTTTATCATTAATATAGTCAGATACTTTATAATATGCCCTGCTACACAATTTGGCTTTAATAGTAGCTTTAAATTTGTTTATTGACAAATTCTCTTATATTGCTGGGAAGTTTGTTATAGAACCGTATACATTGCCCCATAAAAGAATTACTTATTTTATGGAGACGGCTTGCATGTAACACAAGATTATGCTTATATCTAGTATTTATGCTATGAGTATCACTCTTTTTACAAAATGAGTCTATGTTTTTATGGACATACAAAAGATTTTCACAGATATATTGCGATGCGACTGTTAAAATATTTATTTCTTTGAATTTTTCTCTAAGGCTCTCCCGGGGACCAAGTTTGTAGATAGATACTTATAATACATGTAAGTTATATGATACATATACATGTATTAGACATACAACCTATGTTAAAATAAATATAAATATATAAATATTGATTATGGACTTACCTAGCCTTGTCGAACTTTCAAAAAGATATTGGTGTACCTTCTTTTACCGTTGGGCATGGGAACACGCTCCACCAGGAACAGCCGATGAGTGAAATTGTCATCAATTTACCCCAACTTGAAGACGGACCCTATGGTTATGATGTTAATTACCCATAAACTTTACGGGTACAGGTTTGAATACCATTAAGGGACGAATTTCTATCGCAATTGGGGTGAATCCGTTAATTATTACGGCGATCTGTCAAATTTTGAGGTAAAAGTAACACACTATCGCCTGTAGAGCCAAAGTCAGCCTTACCTGCTCTTGGTGCATCCTGCTAATTGACAACGAAGCTCTGGCGAATGAGAGATAGGTCATATTGAAGCAGTCCCACTTCAGGAAAGCGCAACTAGATAACAGAAAAAAATTTAGAGAGGTAGGGCGTATCAAAGCAGTCCGTTTGGGGAACTGCCTCCAAATTACAGAAAACCGCAGTCAAATAACAACTCCGTAGAAGGTTATTGTGTTTGCGAGTGAGTGAGATCTCCTTAGGAGTAACTGAGTGATACTTGATGTATTGCAACTGTTCATAGGCTACGGTAACCGATTTATATTAGGTGGGCCGTGTGCTTACTTGCCTCCCGACGTTATTTAAAAAATATAGTCACTATTATGTATACTTTTAATCCTGTTTAGGAATGGCGCGCGCCATATAACCCGAAAGTTATTCAGTTAACATATGTTAATTATATATTTAATCCTTTTTAGGCTGGGTTAAGAAAACATATTGGATGTTTCAGTATTGTTTATATTTATACAAGGGTTCAATGCACGAGAGATCAGTGATAGTCCAGTAGATAAGTGTTCCCTGGTTCAAATCCCGGCATACCAATAAATTTATGTCTTTTATTTATCGTTATGATACTCGTATGATTATCACTTGTTCGGCGGTATCACCCGCACGTCTAAATAAAATATTAGGAGGGATCTGTAACTTAACCTAAGCAAGGTCTGGTTATCCCTCAGGGTTGAGGTCTGAGCCAGTCATTCGGTCAGATTCGGGAGAAGAAGATTCAGCCCGCTAGTTGCGTTTAATCCCTCCTATATATAGCTATAGAAGAAATATTTTCCCTTATCCCACCTTCTCCCTTCCGTCATAGAACCACACGTGCAGGCTTGCGATGTCATCATTCCATTGTTGAGGACATTAGTTCTCGTACTAAAAAGTTCGGCAACTCCTATCTCTGTCGAACTATTAAAAAGTGGAGCGCCTTGCCTGCACATGTGTTTCCTCCTTCCTACAACATGGGATCCTTCAAACGAAGCGTGAAGAAGCACCTTGCGGGCCAGCATGGTAGCGTCTACTGACAGGACACTGTAGTCCTTTGTCAGTTGCCGCTGCAATTTGGGCTCCTCTTTTCGCTTACCAACAGGCGAAGAGGAGCCACTATGCTGAGCCAATATAAAAAAAAGCCTTCGTATTTTAAACAATTCGGAAGACAAACAAGCTCGTCCCGCTTGATGTAGCTGCTGCCGCACCGCTGAGAATCCAGAGAGTTCTCAGGAGCTCTATGGCATCCTCATTCACTCACACAGCAGAAAAACTTTCAGGGAGTTGTTATTTGGCTACGGGGTTTATTAAAGTAGAAGTACTTTCCCAGTTGGACTGCTGCCTTGTTCTAGCTTTTTTCGCGTGAACCTCTTTTGTAAATGGCATGGTGCACCATGAACATGCGGCTTTTACCGCAATGTATGCTTGCTACACCGGTGGTATCACCCGCGTTTCACCCGTTTGTAGCTAAAGCTGCATTATATCGCTTATAGTTCGAACCAAATATTTAAAGTCTTTATCAACTTGCAAGGTCGCGTTCCAACCGACTGTATGTCAAAGCATGCATCGTCGTCTCCCACAGCTAACATCTAGCAGTATCTAAATTCGGAACAACGGTTCTCATTAATACCTACATCGCCTTTGTATTTAGATATGGTAGTAAACGCTAAATCATATTAGGAAAATTTTAAACCAATTGCTTCTTTCCTTTTAATTTGTTCTCATTATATGTACGTTACCACATCTCAAGTGTGTTTTCAAGTCACCCTCAGGCCACTGACTTATCTTAACGATTGACATTTATCGACAACAGTCGAGACCGATTACTTAAATATGCCCTCCGAAGTACGAAGAAGCTCGTGACAGAATATACACATGCATCTCCTGTTTGTAATTTAGCATATTGATCATTAAAGGGCGTGTGTTAATTACAAAATATTGTCGACCCATTTGTAATATTAGTATTATAAAGAAACATATACAGTTCTAGCGAATACCTAATATTGCTACCTAACATTGATGGAAAAAATGTACTAAAATCAACTGTAATTCTATTCACATCGTCTAGTGAACGAAACAGAATTCTCCGATTTGATAAAACTTCTCCCTATGCCTTCTCAGATGAGTGCAGAATGTCTGTTATGCAAAATTACTGAGAAGTCATTACTTTGATTATATTATTCGTAACTACGATTATAAGTCTTCAATGTTCGGAACTTATGATTAAATTGTAGCAAGTTAAGTTCTGGAGCTGTCTGTCGCCAACTCGTTCTGTTTAAATACATATGAGATACTGTATGTACGTTTATCAAGTGTTGGCTGAGTGACGGGGAGCCTGTCGTACCCAGAAAGCTTTTAATAAAATATTGTTACCTCAGGCGAAACTGAATTTACGGGGTATGCCTCCGTTCGGCAACCAAGTGAGTTCTGAATCGGTTGTGTTATTTTTATACAAGATTTATACCTCATAAGTAACTCAAAAACGTAGCAAAACTCTAGAAAAGACTGTTAATGTACTTATCGTAAAATTTGAATATGTATACTTAGGTACCTTTCTATTGTTTTGATGATGATGCATGTTAATCAAGTGACATGGTTCGAATCTTAGTGTGGGCATTTAAATTCGTATTTTCGGATTTATATTTACAAATTACAATCATCTCTTGTTCGGTGGTGAAGGAAAACATCATGAGGAAAGTCGCACGTCCAGGAAATTATATTTCGGACTAGCTGTGCCCGCGACTTCGTCCGCGCGGAATAGTTATTTTTTTATTATTTATTTATATTAATAAAAATAAATAAAATTTCTAAAATAAAGGTAGCTTAAGTTACTCCTTAGTACATCAGCTATCTGCCAGTGAAAGTCCCGTCAAAATCGGTCCAGACGTTTCAGAGATTACCCGGAACAAACAGACAGACGGACTGACAGACAGACAGACAAAAATTGTAAAAAAAAAAATTGTTTGGTATATGTACCGTGTATACATCCATATGCATTTAATAAAAAGCGGTTATTTTAATATTACAAACAGACACTCCAATTTTATTTATCTGTATAGAAGACCAACCAAAGATTGGTCTGATTCTCCCTCCGGGTTGGGTGTAAAAATAAGTATCTTTGCCAAGTCAAAGTCAAAGTCAAAATCTTTTTATTCCGTAAAAATGGCTACATTTGTTTGGAATCGTCACAATTTTTTCCCCTACCGTGCAGTTCATGACTAGGTGAGCACTGATAAAAATTCTGCCAAAAAACTCAGGCATCCCTCTTTTGGTATCCAAACAAATTTACATAATTTATTAATTACATTACAATTGGATCGACTCAATCCCAGGCATTTTTATCATTAATATAGTCAGATACTTTATAATATGCCCTGCTACACAATTTGGCTTTAATAGTAGTTATAAATTTGTTATAAATTTTTATTATATTTTATAAAATTTGTTATAAAATATAATAAACGCGGTTGAAATGCGAGCGCTGCGCAAAATTTGTGGCGTAAGGCTCGTAGACCGTATTCGCAATGATGATGTTAGAAATAGAGTTGGTCTGAAAGAGAGCGTCGGTGTTAAGATAAGAAGAGGCATGCTCCGATGGTTCGGGCATGTAGAAAGAATGCAAGATGAAAGAATGACGAAGCAGATATACAATGCAAAAGTGGAAGGATGTAGGAGCCGGGGAAGGCCAAGACTTACCTACCATGACCAAATTGGTCATGTTCTATCAGAAGGTGATGTCAGGAGCCCTAGAAACCGGCGTGCGTGCATGAGAAGAGCAATGAATGTTAAAGAAGCGAGTGAGATATGTAAGGATCGAGTCACGTGGCGCTCGGTTCTCTCTGCCTACCCCGCAAGGGATTTGGCGTGAAGTTATAGAGATAGAGAGAGATAGAGATAAATTTGTTTATTGACAAATTCTCTTATATTGCTGGGAAGTTTATTATAGAACCGTATACATTGCCCCATAAAAGAATTACTTATTTTGTGGAGACGGCTTGCATGTAACACAAGATTATGCTTAGTCCTTAGGCCTTAGTAGTCTCGCCAATCCGAATGGATCAGGAAATGGAATAACGACAAGAATAAGAAGAGTTATCGTAACTTATAGACCCTTGCAATGTCAGGGGGGTCACCCTAAACGTAAAACGTACTAGACATCAATAAAAAATATGTTATTATTTTAATATCAAATATCCCTACTACATATATATATATAATATATATGTATTGACGAATATTTTATTATCTTTTGTATTATTATCAAAGTTTTAGTTTTTGGCAGAGCAACGGATAATCGATTAATATTCAATTAAAAGCTTTCTGCAATTATATCGCTATATTTCAAATTGATCCTAAAATGGTTTAACTAATAAAATACATGTGAAATGAAATAAAACTTTTATTTCGAATTTAACGATAGCTGAGATTCAATGTGTACAAGCCGATATTAAAAATTACTTTAAAATATATATAGCATTCCATTTATTACTCAAAGCATAACATTACAAGCAAATAATCTAAGAGACATGGAAGAATGACGAAGCAAATATACAATGCAAAAGTGGAAGGATGTGTCCGAGGAAGGCCAAGACTTACCTACTATGACCAAATTGGTCGTGTTCTATCAGAAGGTGATGTCAGGAGCCCTAGATAACGGCGAGCGTGCATGAGAAGAGCAATGAATGTTAAAGAAGCGAGTGAGGTATGTAAGGATCGAGTGACGTGGCGCTCGTTTCTCTCTGCCTATCCAGCAAGGGATTTGGCGTGAAGTTAATAGATAATTAAGGAGAGGTAGGGCGCACCAAAGCAGCCCGTCTGAGGGAGTACCTTCACCTCATTCACGTAACAACTCCCTAGACCTAGAGGATTGTTGTATTCCTGGGAGTGAGTGAGGTCACCAGTAAATTGATGTGTTAGTAGCAGAGGCGGCATCGCGCGTGTTATACTTAATGCAAACAAGCGTTCATAGGCTACAGTAACCGCTTTACAACAGGTGGGCCGTATGACTATATGCCTACTGACGTTTTATGTATATAATATATATATCGAGTGATACTTAATGCATAACAAGCGTTCATAGGCTACAGTAACCGCTTTACATATATATACATATATAAAGTTATAAGTTGCGTATATCGGTACATCGGTTTGCTAAGACTGGGTAGATCATTTGTTATTTGTAACTTGCGACCCACCTGATGTTAAATGATTTCAAGACATTAAGTATCACTCGCGCGATGCCACGTCTGCTGCTAGCACAGAGCTTACTGGTAACCCACATTTGTAGAGCACGGTGGCGCAGTGGCGAAACGCGCTGTTACATCAAATGACACAAACGTTCGTGGATTCGATTCCCATACAGGGTACATATTTTTTCACAATTTGTCTTGGTCTGGGTGTTTTTAAGAGAGATAGGGCGCATCAAAGCAGCCCATCTGAGGAAGTACCTCCACCTCACGAAAACCGCAGCCAAATAACAACTCCCTAGAGAGTCGTTGTGTTCCTGCGTGTGAGTGAGGTCACCAGTAAGCTCCCAAGGAGTAGCTGAGTTAGCAGCAGAGGTAACATCGTGCAAGTGTTACGTGTTAAAGTGTTAAGGTAATTGCTTTACATCAGGTGGGCTGTATGCTAGTGGTACATGCACCCGCCAGGATTCGAATCGGCGATCTGGTAATCAATTGGCTGTTACGTTCTCCAACTTCACTGTCCTTATAAATATATATATATATATGAGTAACATCGCAAATAAACACATTGTCATGAAATATATAAATGGAATATCGAACGAACTAAGCGATATAATGTTTCATACAATAATTTGTATGGGTTGACGCAAGCGGTTAACAATTTAGGTCGTGCAGGGCTCTGTCAAGGAATGCATCACAATGAGGCCCTTCATTGGCGGCTCCATTTTGAAGTGCAATAAACTTATCTACCTACTGTGTTGATTGATGCATGGAGACTTAAGTTTTATTTGTTTGTATATTGTCTAACGAGCTCGGCAGCTCAGTCGTGAATGACGGACTTTGACACCAACGTTTCGGTTCGATTCCCACACAAGGAATTTGTGTTTGTGAACATGTTTGTCTTGGTCTGGATGTTTTAAGAGAGGTAGGGCGCATCAAAGCAAGTCTGGGAAAGTACTTCCGCCTCACAGAAAACCGCAGCCAAATAACAACTCCCTAGAGGGTTGTTGTGTTCCTGCGTGTGAGTGAGGTCACCAGTAAGCTCCCATGGAGTTGCTGTGTAAGCAGCAGAGGAGGCATCGCGCGAGTGATAATATGTATAGTACACAGACAAATTAACAGAAGACAACACAATGATCCTGTGCGGATTTCTATATACTTTTTGAAGAATGAATGAATAACATAACAAAAAATGTAACAACACTAAACACGCTATCAAAGCGAGTGAAGTATCCACAAAATTTTGCAAAGATTTTCCGCCAAGATGGCACACGAAGAATATGGCGGACTTTTTAAAAAGTTAGCACAAATTGAGCTGTAACTCGCTACACGACTATTAAACATTCACGTCTGCTCTATGTGTAAGGTGAGGGTTGCCACATCGCTGGTTATTTTTTTAGGATGGCAAGTTTTTAGTATATTTTTTTAATTAGAGCAGTTAACACGACTTTGTCACCGACGTGGGTTCAATTACCACACAGGACAAACATGTGCATGAACACGTCTGTTTGTCTTGGACTGGATGTTTTTAAGAGGTCGGGCGCAACAAAGCAGTCCATCCGGGGAAGTGTCCACACCTCACATAAAACCGCAGCCAAACAACAACTCTCTGGAGGGTTGTTGTGTTCCTGCGAGTGTGTGAGGTCACAAGGAAGCTCCTAAGGAGTTACTGTGTTAGCTGTAGAGGTGGCATCGCTACGGTAACTGCTTTATATCAGGTGGGCCGTATGCTTGCATGCCTCCCAACGTTGTATAAAAAATAAATACTTGATTGATGTATTGCGATGTTCTTTTGTTTGTTTGGTTTATTTAAAAGTATTTTATGACTTTATTGTGGTCGTCGTAGCCAGTATTAATGAATAAACAGTCGCTTTAGTACGTGAACCCTCGTATTTTCACTAGTTGAAACATCATCATCATCATCCCAGCGCAAATCCCGGTCGCGTTCTACGCTTTCGCTTTAGAGCCCAGGGACCTAGCTGAATATATGCCTTTATTAGGTACCAGGTATATAATATGATTGTAAACAGGTCATACACTTCAAAGGCTAGGTCCGGCGTGTTGCCAACTCTTTAAAAAAATATTGAGGATCTTTTTACGGCTCTGTACTTGAAGGGTTATGTTATGGTAGAGAGGACCTCTGATGAAAAAGCGTCGGGAATAGCGCAGGAGTCAATATCTTATTGAATACAACAGAAGATGATAGGGCCGCTGATACAACATCTATAAAAAATATTGAAGGAAATATTGAGGAAATAAAGGGAGAGAAAGATCTAGCCGCAGCTGTTTGGAACCACATCAGCCCTTAGTCTTCCCACTGCAGGGATACGGGTTTAGTTAACCGGAGAGCTTTAGAGCATATTCCACCACGCTGCTCAAATGCGGATTGGCCGGGACCGACGGCTAAGCTCCGAAGTACGGAGAAACTCAAGATAGATAAACCCATCTATAGACAGGCTGCGGTCGATGTTGCTTAACCTGCTTGTTCAGTTCGAAAGACACGCGCAACGACGCCATAGAGCTCCACATGAAGAGGAAAGCTGTTTCGTACGAGTCATGGAAAAGGCTGGGGTTGGGTCATAATCATAACGCAAGGTTAAATCACTGGCGAATGAGGCAGGTGTTTTTCAGTTTATGCGTACACACATGCACACATTATTGCAGTATATTTAAATGAGGTCTTCCAAAAGTAATGTAACAGCCCTACTTGCTAAGTACCTCCAACTCTCCAATGGCAGTGTCCAAAAATACATACATGTCTCCCTTCAACCGAACCGGGTTTGGAGTATTCAAATCAACTGCGGAGGTCAGTTTTCAAGCCACTCGAACAGTCATCTATCAACGACATCCGAGTCCGACGGTTTAACGTGCCCTCCGAAGCACGTAGACGTTCCAGATAGATAAACCCATTCGTAGACTGGTTTCAGTTTACGTTGCTTAGCCTGTGTTCGATTAAAGTGACCTCCTCCTATTATTTACCATACACGCTGATCCTAATGCTAATGTAACAAACTTGAAAAAAATATACTTTAATAATCTGAGGACAGGCAACCCTAAAGTTGTTAAGGCGCGAAGCGTACGCGCAAATTCAAAAATTACAACACCTCTATTTAGTATAAAACGATAAGAAGATCACGTACTAGGCCTGATACGGGAGAACCCCGCTGAATTTAAAATACACCAAGCGTTATGTTTATACTTGCAAAAGGGGTGTCTTCTTGTAACGACAGCTTTTTCTTTTATTGTCAATCTATGCAAAATAACCTCCGCATTACGTGTGTGTGGCAAGTAACCGGTGTGTTTTGTCACATCGTGTTATTTTTACTTCGGATCACATGCAAGCAACTATACATTGGCATAGTTTTATTTATTTATCATTAACATAACAGTGTTATTTATAGACAATAAGCATAAACTTACAAAGTTTTTCCACTGCAACTGCACATCCTTCGGTAGTTCGGAAAAATGGACATTATTGAAATCATGTGACATGATTATAAAAAAGGTGAGATGTTCAGAGTGATGTGAGTATCTAAGATCTGCACGCAAAACTCAGTTGGAGATAATGGAGATCGAATCTCTTCTCCTTCTCGCCCGCGAGAGTTTTTCGGGCCGTTATTTGTCATGTAACTTTATTTTTACAAAATTTTAGTTTACATTATATATTTATGTAGGGATTTAGTACTATAATATACACCACACCAACTGCTTAGGAGCCTTCTCCCTTCGGGGAGTTGTTATATGACTGTGGTTTTCTGTGAGGTGAAGATAATTCCGCAGATTGGTTTAATGGGCTCAAACCAGATAAACACAAACACACATATGCATGCACACAAATGTTTATCCTGTGTGGAAATCGAATCCCCCGTTGGTGTCAAATTAGCGTCATTAAACACTGCGCCACCGAGCTCATCAAACAATATATTTTATACACATCTCGTGGATCCCCTTTATTTCTCCTCGACTTGTAAGCATCGAACCGTGATGTTGAATACCCTACAATCTTCCTCAAGGATTGCGCTATGAAACGCTAAAACAATTTTCCAAATATCGACTGGTACTTCCAGAGATTAGCGCTTTCATTGAAACAAATAAACTTATTAGCACATATATTGGGTATTAACCTGTATTATCCCATTGCCCAGCATTAATTACAAATTGCACCAATTATAGAAGGATTAATACGAGAACATGATATGTAAACGAAAACTAACGACTGACGACGTTTCCGCGGTGAGTCAGTCAATAAAGAAAGTTGAATGCACGTAATTGGTTGCGCGTTTACGTTTCGTCTTAAGAGGCTGTCTTGTCTTAAAAGTTACCATCCAAATACTACTCACTGTTGTGTATGAATAGTAAAGTATAAGGTTGTAAGACTTATATACGGTATGGTCACATATATTTTTTACACAACGTCGGGAGGCATACAAGCATACGGCCCAGCTGATGTAAAGCGGGTACCGTAGACTATTAACGCTTGAGATATATTAAGTATCACTCGCGCGATGCCTCCTCTGCTGCTTTCACAGCAACTCCTTGGGAACTTACTGATGACCTCACTCACACACAGGAACATAACAACCCTCTAGGGAGTTGTTATTTGGCTGCGGTTTTCTGTCAGGTGGAGGCACTTCCACAGACGGGCTGTTGTGATGCGCCCTACGTCTATTAAAACATCCAGACCAAGACAAACAGACATGTTCATGCACACAAATGTTTGTCT
Source organism: Pyralis farinalis (assembly GCA_947507595.1). Classification (NCBI taxonomy): domain Eukaryota; kingdom Metazoa; phylum Arthropoda; class Insecta; order Lepidoptera; family Pyralidae; genus Pyralis; species Pyralis farinalis. The sequence goes on from OX382265.1 coordinate 37,379,923, forward strand.
TGAGTGGGGAATCGAACCCACGAGCGTTGGTGTCAAAGTCATTCACGATTAAGCTACCGAGCTCGTCATGTAATGTAATGGCATACCTATATCCTAAATATATAAAGTATATAATAAAACCAGTTGAGAATGAGCACGCTTGCATTGCCAGAGGAACACCTAGCTCGGCAATTATATAACAATTCATTTTTTTTTATTTGTCGGCCAATTTGACCATGTTTCTTAAGGCCAGGAGCACTGTTCCTATCGAACAGTGCTCCTGAACATTCATTATTCTACTTTTTCATGCGGAATCCGAATCTGAAGTCAAAATTAGAATATTCGAAAAAAAGCGACAGACAAACACACAAACGCACAGGCAAACATATAGATTTCATATAGGAACGGTGTTCCTGATCATTGATGTGACTAGACATAACGAATATTAAAGCATTGATAAATGGCTACAACCAAAAAAAAACAATGAAACTGAAGAAATCTTGCAAGGTTTGGTATAAAACAATTATAACATTACATGAAATAAAAAAATCAAATTGGTCGTGTTCTATCAGAAGGTAATGTCAGGAGCCCTATAATAAATGATCAAATTGGTCGTGTTCTATCAGAAGGTAATGTCAGGAGCCCTAGAAACCGGCGAGCGTGCATGAGAAGAACAATGAATGTTAAAGAAGCGAGTGAGGTACCCCGTAAGGGATTTGGCGTGAAGTTATAGATAGATGAAATAAATAACTGAAATGCTGGTAGATAATTCAGAACGAGAAAAACGAAAACTGTGAGAAATTAATAAAATACAATAAGTTATGATTATTTTAAACATATAAGACGTGTTTAAGTGCCCGCGATTAAGAGAGACTGAGCGCTACATGACTCTTGCCTTGCCACTATAAACATATTGTGTGTATAAAAAAATAATTCAAACAACAGGTACAGACAAAAGTATTTCGTTGCATAATTTAATTTTGCGCGCCAAAATTTTAATTAAATTATACTTAAATAAATACATTAATAGGTACTACGAAATCGATATTAGAACTCAAATGTTGATTTCAAGCCTATATTCTATTTGTTACTAGTTATTGTTCACGAATAATGACTCGCAAGCACTTTGTGGTTAATTGCAAAATATGTCAACAATTTTACCTACATCTTATAAGTATTTAATATAATTTTTTGCTGATAGGTAATTAAAAATCTTTTTTTTTTTTGTTGTCAGTTAATAAAAAGCACACTACCTAATACTTACGTTAAGTTTATGTGAAAAACCTTATGTAAAAATATTTATTGTCACAAAAACAAAGTAAACAACACTTTTAACTAAGTGTTTATTTTGTTTTTAGTGAGATTAGTAATTTATAGTACTTAATAAATAAAAACGTGCTACCTACCAATAATCTGTTGAATTGATGTACAACTCTAATAGTATTGGTAATTTAATAATTTTATGTTGGGCATTATATACCGTGGTATCTATATTCTTACTTAAAGCATATAAAAATAATATTTTTAGGTAAAGTTTGCGTATCAAATATTTTTTTCCTAACACTAAAGAATATATTGTCCGATGCTATCTTTAATGCTACGTAGCGCCATCTAGAATTCTCGTACATAAACAACGTTGCTGTACAGACGGCAGCGTACCAAAGTTTCAATCTTCGTAGACCATCTTAGTACCTTATAACTACAATAGATGGCACTATTCAGAAAATAAAAAGAATTTAGTTATTTTTACTGTTCACTATAAACCTAGGAATAAATAATAAGCTATAAACCTAGCCAATAAAATTAATTTGTTATTTTTAATTGTCCACAGAACAATGCGGTGGAGACGATTTTCGCTGTCAAAGTGGACGATGCATTGAAAAATTTCGCCGCTGCAATAGAGTATCAGATTGTGAAGATGGCGACGATGAAAAGAACTGCTGTACGTATTTTTTTATACAACTTCTTCTTCTTGTTATGGTTATCTTGCCTCCCAATCCATCATGATTTTGGTCCACTATATAAGCCTAAGGATTTGGCAATGATACTGATTTTCAATGAAGCGAGTCAGACATTCACAACCCAAAGCGAAAACCAGATTTTGAGGTAAGGTTCACACATCTTTCGAAATATAATTTCTTGGGGCCAAGCAAGTGATAATTATAAATATGTACATAAATCCGAATGTAAGTGGTACATGCCAGGATTCAAACTGGGGACCAGTTGTTCAATTGGTTGGTCCTTTATCACTGCATACTTTTTTTTATATAACGTCTGGAAGCAAAATTGTCGTACCGCTAGCTTGATGTGTAATGGTTCCCGTACGCCTTTGTAGTAGTATCGCTTGCGCATTGCCATCTCTACTGCTAACACAGCAACTCCTCCGAACCCTACTGGTAACCTCATTTACTCGCACCCGCCAATCCCCAGGAGTTCTCACATGGCCGTGGTCTTCTGTGGAGGTACTTCCCCTATGTGGCTGGATTATTAAAAATTACAATATTTTTGGTGTAAGTCTTTAATACACCCATACTTGACAATTTATTGAAACAAATTGTACTTAGTATTATATATAATTGTACATAAAGTAGAAGGATGTAGGAGCCGAGGAAGACCAAGACTAACCTACCATGACCAAAATGGTCGTGTTTTATCGGAAGGTGATGTCAGGAGCCATTGGAACCGGCGAGCGTGCATGAAAAGAGCTATGAATGTGAAAGAAGTGTGTAAGGACCGCGTCTTAAGGCGCTCGGTTCCCTCTGCCTACCCCGCAAGAGATCTGGCGTGTAGATATACATACATACATACATTTATTAGCAATTCATAAAAGAGTGCAGAAACCTAATATTACTATTAATAATAATTTGTGTTGAATATTCAACAGCTTGCAGTGAAAGCGAGTTTCAATGCGATGACGGTAGCTGTATAGAACAAAGGAAACGTTGTGATGGCCAACCACAATGCTTCGATGGTTCTGATGAAGAAGGATGCGCCCCATACGGTGAGCCCTACAGCAATACCGTTGAAATCTACAGGAATAATTGAGCTATTGAAGAACTAGAAGAACATGAATAGTTTGAAGTTATCAGACCATTTCTAGAAATTGTGGAAACATGTCACACAACTAGTGAAGTGAAACTAAATCTGAAAGAAATATCTATGAACAAATATCTTGCTGTAGATATTTATATCGGCATACTATTCGTAGAACAAATTTGAGAGATGTAACATAACACACGTAATTTTTTAGACAACTCTTACGGCCTTCCAAATATAATCTTGACTACTCAATGAGTTGATGAATCTTCCAAATATCTGTAAACTTGTTTCCATGCTTTCTTCTTTTTATAGTTATATACATGATACAGACTACAAGGTTTTCTATAGTTCTCTATAGCTCATGAATCGAATAAATCAAAACTCACCGAGATTTGTCCCCACACGCCTTCCGGACGATTCTGACGGTAAGTATCTCGCATAGTGGACTGGTTGGGGCACCACGTTTGCGTAGACAGCGGCATGTTTCACTGTCATGACAAATCATGTATCTCGATATTGCTTCGCTGCGATGGATACCGAGATTGTAAGGATGGTAGCGACGAAATAAATTGCCGTACGTATCTTAATTAAATAGATCCACAATCGCATTGAATTTTGATACTTTATGAAGGATAAAGATATTTATCATGAAGGAAACATCTCATTAATGGATAACGTAACATTAAGAACATACCGATACATATTTTATGAAGGCTTATACGTTTATTATAGCTGCCGAAAAATTGTGGTGTCAGAATCTCATTTTAGATAGGATATGAATCGATCGCATTTAGCTATACATGTAATGATATATTAGATGTTTCCCGAATAATATCATAATTCATTGCCTTTGTAATAAGATGCGCTTATGCTTTATACTAACATAATATATAATGATAACTTTGAACTATCAAAAGCATGCGGCTCCGACGAATGGCAATGCGATCTTGGGAATTGCATCAAGCGGGTGAAACGTTGCGACGGCCATGTTGATTGCCCAACTGACAGGTCAGACGAGAGGAACTGCATCGGTAAGAGGACATCACATTATTGGTTCCGGTCAAAGATATCATTGTCATTTCGTTTTCGTCAACTCTAAGCTTAGGCGTCAATGAAATACCTAACCAAATAATTGACAGGCATTTTCGTATATTTTATTATAATCCCTGAGATTTTCGGTTACATAGTAAGGAGAAAGTTTTTCATATTTTCTATATAAAATTAGTAACTTTAAAGTTTTGTTTAAGCGACTCGAGGTACTAAGCAAAAGTGTTCTCGGTTTTAATTCTCATTGATGCGTCTGTGAATTAAGTCAAATGATGACAATTGTCTTGACGTTTTTTGCATCTCTACCTGTTTGACGTACGGAATCTATTTGAAAATGTATACATACACAAATGAGACACAAATAATGCAATAAATTTTTCACTACAAAATTTATACTCACAATGTAGAAATACGAAAATCCTTCTTCACCTAACATCGTGCACGTAACGAAGAAAGCAGGCTATGAGCCTAGGATTCATAAGATATGCTACATGTTTTTCCACGGAATCTTATAGTATTCCCAAAAAATATATTATAATTTAATAAACAAAACAGCAGCATAAAAAAAAAGACGATTGTGATCTTTTTTTGCTATTCAGTCTTCTACAATTTTAATATAATAATTAAATGTTATAATCTTCAGCACTTGTTAGATTTAACAATGCAACTTATAACATATATCGTACCACATGTTTCATGCCAAAAGGAAGATTTCTCTTCACTTATTGCGTTTATTATCTTCGTGGATAAATATGGTAACCTTCAACAATTCCAGACAACTCAGTATTCGTCTGCAGTTCTGGCCAGCATATTCCAAAAAGCCTCAGATGTAATAGGCAATATGACTGCCCACCAGGAGATTATTCAGATGAACAATATTGTCGTAAGTTTCATTAAACAGTGGGTTCGTCTTGCTTTCTGTTTTCTTTCCTGTTCGAACTTTTACATCCTTCCTTTATTTTTTTGCATCATGTTCATTGTTATCATCTTCTTCACTGTCCTATTTGTGACATGTACAATTTTCACTTATTTTTATTCATTGCAAATTGTTCTTGTTTCTTCTGCGGTTACTGTATTTGCGTTATCAAAATTTGATGAGAATGAAGTATTTTGTTTTACCAACCAGCATGCGGTGATGGCGACTTCAAATGTAGCAATGGTCACTGCATCCCAACAAATAAACAATGTGATGGCACTCGTGACTGTCAGGATGGTTCCGACGAAAGAAATTGCCTTGATGGTTTGAACCTTTCCTAAATTACTAACTTTAATTACCTCGAAATACTAGTTACAGAATTGATCGGAAGCAGGACAGATATGTATCCAGTGAATGGTAGAGCCTGTATCAACAACAACTATCGCATGTCTATACATACACTAGATGAACTATTATTTTACTGCTTTACTATTAATAATTATGATTTGCATTATTACATTAATTTGCACTTTGTAAATTTGAACACTGTTAATCTGTATGGATACAGGTATAAAATAATTGACTTGATCATATCAATGTGGCTTTAAGCGATTTATACACTTTCAATTTGAATAAATCTCGTAAATATTACGTTCATTGCATACAAATACAAAATGTGTATCGCTTCAAGTTATCATAAATACAAAAATATATGTTATAGGGTTTCCAGTCTACTTATAAAACTGCTTTTCAGTAAAACGGTAGTCAATTTATATTATTTACTTCAGGTTTCTGGTTATAATAGTAACTTGCCTTCTGTTGTAAAATATACTATTATACTCGTCGTCCTTCACGACGAGCTCGGTGGCTCCGTCTTGAATGACGCGACTTTGACACCGAAGCTCGTGGTTTCGATTCTCACACAAGGCAAACATTTGTGTACATGAACATGTCTGTTTGTCTTGGTCTGGATGTTTTAAGAGAGGTAGGGCGCATCAAAGCAGCCCGTCTGGGGAAGTACCTCCACCTCACAGAAAACCGCAGCCAAATAACAACTCCCTAGAGGGTTGTTAGGTTCCTGTGTGTGAGTGAGGTCATCAGTAAGTTCCCAAGGAGTTGCTGTGTAAGCAGCAGAGGAGGCATCGCGCGAGTGATACTTAATGTATCGCAAGCGTTAATAGGCCACGGTACCCGCTTTACAGCAGGTGGGCCGTATGCTTGTATGAAAAAAACCCCCGACGTAGTATAAAAAAACACAAAAGTTACATTTCATTTAGTAAGAGGTCATTTTATCTGCCTGCCTATTCGACAGATCGTCACTTAATTATGCCTCCAAAATACCTACATCCGTTTCACTGCACTTTATTGCATGCATGCAGCGGCGTAGCGTAGGTGTCGGCCGCCCGGGGCGGAAGACAATTTTGCCGCCCTCTTATTTAGGCATTTCAATTTAATGTATACTATACATTACATACATTAATTCTAAAGAACTTTTCGGCAAGAACAGTCATCATTATTTTGCATTATTCGGGTTAGATTTTAAATTAAAAAGTTACAGTTCACACTGTAGAATGTAGGTACACATAGCGGAAAAATTCAATTTTTCACAAAGCTCATTAATTACAGTTTTAAAGCGTAACATAAATTACGATACGAGACAATGTGAAATGGACAACAGATGATCCATCAATAAAACTTTCTTTGAATTGTCCAAGCAACAAGTACCTACTTCCTTGAAGGGACTTACCCGTACCTTTAGTTTTTAAAATAAAATACCTAGGTACGGGGAATCCCCGCAAGTCAGTATAGACGCTGTTGTCAGCAGTTGCTACAAATAATTTTAAAGAAAGGGCATTCCCCGAATTCGTCACAGAATAAGTAATGAAAAATTCCGTGCTTTTTTCAATTGGTCCGAATTTGTAGTTGCGATAAAAATATGAAATGGTTCAAATATTTTTATTATTTATTGAGAAATTTTGGCGCCCTCTAAAAAGTGCCGCCCGGGGCGGGCCGCCCCTACCGCCCCCACTACGCTACGCCACTGCATATATGCATACTTGATGGACGCTTGCAATACAATGAGTATTGGTTGCGTGCTAACACAGAAACTCCTTAGAAGCTCATTGAAACCTGGCTGACTTTAAAAGATTACGACAGGTTAAATAACAACTCTTTGGGTTGTTATTTAACCTCTGCCTTCAGTCAGATAGAGCTACTTGTTCAGTAGGACTGCTATGATGCTCCCTTTACACTATTCTATATACGAGTAGTGTATATTAATTGTGTAACATGCTCTTACATACCTCGCGTATAAGTATACTTTATAATAAATTTCGCTAAGGCATCTCATACTCTAGCCACAAAATATCATACCGGCATGTATTTTTTTTTATACTACGTCGGGAGGCATACAAGCATACGGCCCAGCTGATGTAAAGCGGGTACCGTAGACTATTAACGCTTGAGATATATTAAGTATCACTCGCGCGATGCCTCCTCTGCTGCTTTCACAGCAACTCCTTGGGAACTTACTGATGACCTCACTCACACACAGGAACATAACACCCTCTAGGGAGTTGTTATTTGGCTGCCTTCGGCCTTACCTCTCTTAAAAATTTAATTTAATTTTAGCAGGTACTTCGTATTATGCTAAATATAGATATCGCTTCATAAAGCAACGTTGTAACAAAGTTAGTAGACTGGAAATTCTTTAAACGTTTTTTATCAAATGCATTATACTTTAACATTAGTAAAGGATCAGTAGGTATCTCTTATGTAAGTTCAAAAATAAGATTTCGATCTAAAATCATCACGAATCCTTTGCTAATGTCGATATATATAATGGTTTTGGAATATTACGTTATGGCAGGCTCAATATGCATGGCTTATGAACATAAATGCGCAAGCGGACATTGCGTACCAGCTGATTCTCTGTGCAACGGCACTATAGAATGCGACGATGGTTCCGACGAAGAGGAATGCTCCTGTAAAAGAGGAGAATTCCGATGTCACGATAAGACTTGCATTACGCTAGCTGACAGGTGCAATGGCTTTTATGATTGTGAACACGGAGAGGATGAGTTTAACTGCGGTGAGTATACGCTTAAATGGCCATGCTCATTATTTCTTGAACTACCAAACATCCTGACCTCTTTGACACTTCAGGATCGTGCCCTCAGTTTTCCTGGCCATGCGGGGATGATGTCTGTTTAAGACTCGACAGAGTTTGCGATGGTCGTTTTGACTGTCGAGACAAATCTGATGAGAAATACTGTCCAAACCCAGAAACATTGAGCAAAGGTCTATTTTACAGGGCTCTGTATTATGCACGTGCATGTTGCCTCGGCGCATGTTTCTAACTGCACTACATACTGATATTGTTCAGTATCTATATAGTATGCATTGATAATCTAATATTTTTCCGTGTACCTTAAAATTGTAGTTTTATTTATATTTTTATTACGTTCTTGCTATCTTTTTAGTTGTCTTATGGATCAGAAATCTTCGTTGTTTCACATGGGTGTCTTTGATAGTTGTAATACATGTTACAGTTTTATACGCTAGTAAATAAAATTGTTACGAGAAACATTTCTCTTTTTCTTCAACTGTAGACATTTTATTTAGAAGTCATGTGCTAATCGCACCCGGGTGCATGATGAACACTAAAATAGTATATAAATTTTTTATGAATATTTCAGCGGAATCATGTCCAAGTGGGTACATCTCTTGCACTATTCTACGAGCTGTCACTTGTGTAAAGCAGTGCGATGGTGTAACGGAATGTGACGACGGCGAAGACGAGGAGAACTGTGCAGGTAAACATCATTGACGACGATCCCAAACATAAATCCAAATTTGACGTTTCTACGCAAAATATCAGAAGCTAATCAAAAGATGTTGCGGTCGCTGGGCTAGAGTACGTCTAATAAGACGGCATTAGAATCATAATTAGATTTGGCAAATAAAATTAACTTTATTATGCCTATTAATTTCAAAATTGGTACAAGAGATGACTTTTAATGTATTACTTTTATTAAATCGCTAAAAGTCCAAACATGTCACCTAAAAATATATAATTGAGGTTACTATAAATTTATTAGTATAAATATGTTCTACATTAATCCAAGATACGATAACTAAGTCCCAACATACGAACCATAACAGGCAATAATTTTCTTGCTGTATTTTTAAATTCCTTTCTTACTGAAAATTTTCAAATATTAAAGAATTTCCTGTCTTGAAATACGTACAGACAGCTTTGTTTTGTTTATTTTTAAACACAGAAGAATGTAGTTCGTATTATTATAAAAAAACTGTTGGTATTCCTCGATTAGAAACGTCAAAAAATATGTTCGTTTAAAGATTAGTAAGTAAGATCTTCGATCCATAATAAGGGTTTAGAATTATAACTTTTCCAAATTTGTGAAATATTGATAGAAATATGTGCAAAAGCATGAGCAAAAGCGATATAACACTGCCCTCCCTAATATAGATTATAGTCCTCTTTCCAATATCTTCCACTTCCTATATTCCTTACAAAATATTTACTTACTACTGTATTTGTTTGTATATTTACTGACTTTAAATGTAATGTGTAAATTAATGTTTATTTACTATTTTGAAATGCAAAAAAGAGCGAAATTATTTTTGCGCATTGCGAGTATTTTGTTTGCCTTGTCATTTCGTGTGTTTGCTACATGTAACTGAGTCGTATTGTTTTAAAGCCTGCAGCCACTACTGCGATGGAGCATGCTTGGAGGATGCCAAGATTTGCGACTCTCGTTACGATTGTTCCGACAAATCGGACGAAGCGAACTGTGCTCAATGTAACGGACCCTCTGACTTCAGGTAATTTTTTTATATGTGTACCTACACTTTAACTTGAGATATATGATGTATAAGTTTATTAGTACATAAGTTTACTTCAAGGCGATTTATTTACCTAAACAATTTCTTTGTTATGTATTATTAATGCTTTGGCGAATTCTAGACAATTTAATTTGCGTTAAAATAATCAAGTACAAAAGAATATTTACTTGCTACTTCTACGTCTGTTGTAGATTCCCAATCTACTTACTATTAGTGAAATATTATTTCCGTTTATTACGTTCGTTGTTACTATTTAAATATGAATATCTTTATTTTAAGAGCCTGTCTGTGACAAAATAGGTCTACTTCTTGAAGATCATGTGTTTGTAATGCTTTATCTCCCATTCGGTAGAATATAATATTAAGATAATTCTACAATATCGGACCATGTTGAGTATATCAACGAGAGATACTCAAGAACCTTGCCTCTCCAGAGGTGTTGGTTTTATGAGCTATCCGCTATTATAACCAAATTTATTTACTGAAATTCTGTCACATTTCCATAATTTTTATTTTTTTTTATCCTGCCGACCTTAAATTATTTACTGTATATTGTGTAAAAATACAGCATATTATATAGAAATTTATGAATATTTGTTGTGCGACCTGATTTGTTTCATCTAAATCAGATTGCAAGCTTATTGAATTACAAACCATCTCTTTAGTAAGTTGTAAGAGCTAGTTGGATACGAAACCTGTTATGTAATCCATTTGGGTAGAGTTGCAGCACAATTTCTTGTCCTTAAGCTTTTGTCTGCTAATAGCGAAATTTGTATCTAGAAGGCCTCCTTTTAATATTTGATTTTGAAAATTTGTTAATTGATTACAGCCTAGTTTATTTGTTTTAGATGTTTGAGTGGAGAATGTATTAATCGTGATCAACAGTGTAATGAGGTGGAAGAGTGCGAAGACGGCAGCGACGAGCTCAGTTGTAACAATACGATGATCACTAGCCCAAGTAAGTAATGCTAGTTTTATGTTCAGCCAGTTGTTTCTAGTCATCAGTTCAGATATATCTAAAACCATCTATAATAGAGTTGCGTCACTTCATGTGGTGAGTTTCGGTTATTTCCCTAATATTTGATAATCTTTGGAACTTGATTGGTTACCATGTATCTATCTATATTTTAATACCTCATTAGCTTCTTTAATATTATTTGAAGCTCTTTAAATGCACCCTCGCCGGTTCCTAGGGCTCCATGCCTCTGGTTGTGATAAGTGAGTATTAGTTTTCCTTTGCTCCTATTATTTCACTTTTGCATTATATAATCTATTTCATTACTCTTTTATGGTGCAATTTTTTCTACGTGTCTGGACCAACGGAGCTTGTTTATTTTTATATTAATACGATACTGTATTTCAGACCGATTACTCTTTCTCATATATTATTTACTACGAATAAATAATTCGTAGGTTATTTACGAACTTTATCTTCAAGTGAGGAAGAAAAGACACTGTAAAAGAAAAAGGTTGTCTTTTCTTACCTTGACATTCCTCTTTCCATGTTCCTATTAGCTCCACAAAGTGACGCTTTGTTCACAAAATGTTTTTTTCATTCCAGATGAGTGTAATGATAATCAATTCCGTTGCGGTGACGGTGTCTGCATCAACAGTGATTTCTTTTGCGATGGTCATTCAGATTGCTCCGATGGTACTGATGAACAGAACTGCCGTAAGTATATGGTTAATGTTGTGACAAAGGATATTTAGGACTTCATGCAACTGAATTCGTGCCGAATAATCATGGGGAGTGACATCATTGTGCCTTTGTGTACGATAATATCTTCAACTATACGAATTCCGTTGACTTATCTGAATGCTTAGAGGAGGAATTGATAGCACTAATATGAATGCAGTTAAAGAACGTAGAATTATTATCATATTTATTTACTATTAAAATTATCCGGAAACAAGTCTGATGCTGTGACGGCGAGCGCCTGACTGCCTTAGAACGTGTATTATACGCAATGACCAGCCGATTCGCAGCGTAATTACGCTCGCAATTTGCTCCACTTTGTTCGACTAGCAAACGTCGGACTGTGTTTGTAATAGCAATTGCCTTCTTTGTCGAGAGTTCGCTAGCACTTCGCGGCTAACATACTATAACAGTTAGTCGCTCACTCGACATTGATTTACGACCAATTAAACGCAAAGAGCTGTTTGATTAATGAGGTTAGTTGTGTTCATGCGAGTGAGTGAGCATGACAGTCAGCTTCAAACGAATTCCTGTGTTAGCAGCAGGGGTGGCAATGCGCAATGTAGACTTCTTGAATTGCAAGTGTTTATAGTAAACGGTAAACACTTAAAACATATCGGTTGGACGTTATGCTTGTATGCCTTCTTAGGACACTTAACTTCTTGTGCATTATCTAATTCTTGGATTTACTAAGCGGTCTAAAATTTAGATAGGAATACGAAATACTAGTGTGCTCTGAATAGAAAATGAATACAGACATATAAAGATTATTAAAAAGCATTAGAAATACTTGGATTAGAAATATCTGTGAAATAATAATGATTAAAAATTAAATTAAATTTGGCAAAATAAAAAAATAATTTAATGCGCGGAAGGAGGAAGGTTAAGGATTATTACAAGGTTAAAGCTATTCCTAATCACACAAATACTTGAAGATTTATTTCGCCAAATTTAATTGACACAATTATTATAAGTCTCTTGCTAATATGCTTGGAAATCAAATTGGTATTCAGCCTAGCTTTTAACTAAGCTCTTACGTTGGTAATGGTCAGATTTTTTCGAAGTTTCAAGGAAAAAAAATCTAGCTAAAACGTTGTGGCAAAATTAACAAATTGCAGACGAGGGACATACATTAAAAATGTATGTCCTCTTACATGACGCAATTTAATGGAGACGGCTGGAAGTGCCAATTTAATGGTTATGAAATTTGTCTCATGTGAAATTCTTTTCAATTCTATATCTTTGTTTTTTTGTGTTGCATATTATATTTACTGTATAAAGATAAATGAAACGACGATGCTTCGTTCAAATAATATGAATAAGCCTTCATTTGAGGTTGTAAAATCCGCCGTTGAATCTTCTCATAAGCCAAATTGATTTCCAATGTCACAGATCACCGTTGTTTTGTTACAAAACTGACGTTTTAACATTTTATGAGTATTGTGAGGAGCACACAGCACCGGCTTTTATAAAGGGCAGCACAAATATTCACAAGTAGGTAACACGTATTTTTTATTGCACCGATAACACACCGAGGCGCGTTATACTGCACAAATTAATAGTCTACTGCATTATCCTTTGGTCTCAGGATAGTCACGAAAGTATTGAAATTATTTACGCAACCAGACAAATTGAATTTAAATTAAACTTTCATAAAAAGAAACCAGCATCGTTAGCTATTTCACTCACGATATATTATACAAAAATGTGCAAAGGGAGACATGAAATACAATAAGATGGAAATAAAAAGAACTCGTATAAAACGTTATATGTAATCACTATTATTTTTATCTGAATAAAATCAATGAAAAATATTGAGAGATCGATTGCGTCGTTATGCGTGTCATTCTTTAACACGCAAGTTAAGCAACGTCCACCGCAGACTATCTATGGATGGGGATTTTTAAAAAGGAAAAAGTAATAGCTTTATGAGATTATAGTAAAATATCTAAATAGCTCACCATGAAGTCTGGTTACCATCATGCGTGCATTTCTAGAGAACTAACTGATAATGCAAAGATTATTTAGATACACGCTTTTTGTTTTATTGTGCTAAGCGCTACACTAGACCAACAATAAGTGGCAGTTTTTATTATTCGGGAACGTTCCTCTGTATCTTATAAGAAAACAAAAAAGTAATGTTATCAATACGTTTATTTTATCCAAGATACTTAATTGACGAAACAGGGATATTTTAATTATAAAATGTGTCATCTAAGCTTTGATTGTAAGATACAATTTGAATCAATTTATAGACCCAAAACATTTTTAAAATGAATAGCAATAAATACGAACAATGAAACAGATCCGACTTAATTCGAAGAGACACAATCTAATATAAACATTATCTAAAAATATGATAAGATGAAATGGCGATCGACGAGGGAATGAGCTGATACATGTAATGAGAAATACCAGAAGTTTATCTAATATATTCAGAAATTGTGTCCAAATTCGAGTTTGCTTAATGGAATATCATTTAGTGCATATGTAGTCGTAACCTTTGGTATTTCTAAGAACGTGTAATTCCTCGTTTATGGTCATTAATCGATAGTAAAACTTCAGAAATTTCGATGTGTGTACAGCATGGTACATGGTGAGGCCATCGCGTTCACCCATACCCTCGGAACCCTGCCGTGATTCTGAGTTCACCTGTTACGATGGGCGATGTATACCTCACTCGATGCGCTGTGACAATATTTATGATTGCCTGGACTTCTCTGATGAACAGAACTGTCAAAATTCTGGTATTAGAGATGTTCTTGGTTATTGAATGTTGAATGCCTGTTCGAATTTCCAGACAGTACTGCTCTCAAATAGTATTAGACCTCAGGTTTTTTTTTAATTATGATTTGCTGTATGTACGTACCTTTTGAAGCGTGATTCAGTAAGATAGCAATAATAACGAGATATGGAAAGTTCCCAATGCCGGGTAATTGCTAAATGTAGTAAAATTTATATTTTTTTGTCGATAGGCCATGATAAAATAATATAGACAATAGCACAGCACGATTTAAGATAGATAAAATAGTTTATTTGCATGGATCATCTCATTAGATTTTTGCATAGCGGCCAAAATATGTGTAGCTTAAGACGATCTTTAATACCATGTGATACTTTGAGTATTTGTTTTTTTTATTTATTTTATAACTTCTTAGTTGCACTGGTGGTAAGGTTTAAGTCGATTTTCTAAGGATTTATTATTTGGAAGTAATAGATTGAGAAAATTTTAGAAAAGTTTTTATAGAAATGGTTTTACTAGAATATCTTGACCTATCATCTGAGTAAAACCTTTGGTATTGGTACGCTCAAATATCCCACAATCTTAGTCGTAAATATTGTTAAGGTTGTTATTTCTTTTACTGTATTTGAAAATACAGCTTTACTATATTTTTATCGTATGTCACTTTATGTTTTAGTGCTTGTAAGCTATACATTGTTGTCTCCTTACTATTATTATGTGGAAAATATATATGCATGTTAGCCTAGACATTTTACGATTGCTATATACCTACTACGTACATAAGTTTCTCTTTATTTATTAGATTTGACGCGCATGCTCTTTGTAATGTACATTTTCACTTAAATATATCGACACATTTCTGTGTTATAAATTTTACAGAATGTCGAGAAGATCAAAGGCAGTGCCGATCTGGTCAATGTATAGCCGACAATGCACTTTGTGATGGTCGCGTGGATTGTGACGATGGCTCTGATGAGGACAACTGTGAAACGTCAAGACCTTGGACAACAACAGCTAATCCTTTCCCTGTGCCTACTACCAATCCTTTAGATGGAAATAATGAAGTGGACAGATATCCAGAATACCCGTATCCATCAGGAGGAGATAGATATCCACAATCTGGTGGCGACCGTGACAGATATCCTTCGCCTGGAGGTGATCAGGATCGCTACCCACAACCAGGTGGTGATGGATATCCCCAGTCGGGAGGCAACCGAGACCGATACCCACAACCAGGTGAAGATGGATATCCTCAATCGGGAGGTGACCGAGACCGGTATCCACAACCAGGTGTTGATGGATATCCGCAGTCGGGAGGCGACAGAGACCGATACCCGCGACCAGGTGTTGATGGATATCCCCAGTCAGGAGGCGACCGAGATCGATATCCACAACCAGGCGCTGATGGATATCCCCAATCGGGAGGTGGCCAAGGCGACAGAGACCGATACCCGCGACCAGGTGTTGATGGATATCCCCAGTCAGGAGGCGACCGAGATCGATATCCACAACCAGGCGCTGATGGATATCCGCAATCGGGAGGTGGCCAAGACCGAGATAGGTATCCGTCACAAAGTGGTGGTGGAGAGTATCCACGACCTGGAGTTGATACACAAAGTGGTGAAAGAGACCGATATCCGCCATCTGGAGGAGATAGAGAATTTGATTGGAGTCCATACCCGCAGCCGCCATCTAGCGGACAAAATGGAAATCGTGAACCTAGACCACGACCCCCACCAGGTAATATATTTAACAGCTTATTAGAATTTTAAATTTTGTTGTTGAACTATTTTGGCAGTCGTAAATAATCTTACACTATTTTACGCGAGATTCGGGGAGATGGTAATCTCTCTGTCGTATGCATTAGATAAATGTGTGATCATCATGTTTGCCATTTTAATAGTTTTTACCTGAAAGAAAGGTATTGTTTCTCTCGTGTATCTTGTATGTATATTCTTTATTATCTCGTATAATCTTAACAGCTGAATACATTATATTAATTAAAATGTCGTCAGATTGACAACCGTAGTGTCTTAGGATGTGTGACTCAAAAGTTGTAATCGAGTCAACTTTTTTTTTTAATTATATAAAAATGACCTCGGAGTTTTAAGCTTTTATGTCGGAGGATAAACGCGTTAATGTTAATACTTGCACTTGTACAGATTCCACGTCACAACTTTATTTAATAATTATTTTTACCGACCGGTTTCGCCTTTACGGCATTATCAAGGTATTTTATACAACATATGGCGGTACCGTGCAATCAGTGATAGTGGGTATTGTGGGTAATATACAGAGGTTACTACTGGGCAGTGATGCCAATTTATAATTTTATATTGAGTTGTGGGATAATTTATCACAGTTGGGTCTAGTCATTGGTATTTAAAATGTAATAATAGAGGACAATATATTTTTTTTTTATACCACTAAGGTGGCAAACAAGCGTACGGCCTGCCTGATGGTAAGCAGTTACCGTAGCCTATGGGCATTTGCAACACCAGGGGTCACTCTTGTGTTGCCGACCCTGTAAGAACCTCTTCACGCCTTTCTTGAAGAACCCCATACTGTAGTCCCTTGGGAAAATCTCGGCAGGGAGCTCATTCCACAACATAATAGTTCTCGGTAGAAAACTTCTCGTGAAGCGCACAGTGCGCGACCATTGCGGTTCCAGTGTGTGCGGATGATTTCTATTTAAATTTTGGTAAATATTACTGAGTAGTAAATAATTGATGTGTTTCACACGTATCCCAGTATCCCCTGGGAACCGCTTTGACATTTTCCTTTCTTTTTCCTTGGCTTCTAAGGTCCGTATCGTGATGTTTAATATATATATATAGCCTATAACTTTTCTTAAGAAATGGGCCATCAAATATAAGAATATTTTGTAAAATCCAACTGTTAGTTCTGGTGGTTCGTTCAAACAAACCCCTCCGCTTTATGTATTAGTGTAGATTTCCGGCAGTTGAGGTCTATCGATATACAAGCGCGGAATGTACCACGCTTTAAAGAGGCCGTCTATCTATCTTAGCGTCCAAGCTTAGCTCAGGTCGTCGCAGCTTAATAGCTTTACAACGGCTTAAGCCTGGCGGCAGTTGAACACCTGTTGTGGAGCTATAGAGCTGTGGATATGCAGCGCGTGTGCTAATTGGATTCAACACAGTGGAAATGCGGCTTAAATGGTATAAAAATAAGTTTTAAAACTCTGCAGTATGTGAACATACACTGGACCAACCAAACCATTACATCCGGTTCGATAAACCACAAATCCTCGCCAAGGAGAATCGCTACATGCCGAGAATGTTGCGCGAGGCTATTGAAATAAGAAAACACATCAATTTCAATAGAGAAGATGGTTGGCAAGTACCACCTGCTTGGGATCCAGTCCTAAAAATAATCAAGTCACAAATCCAAAGATCTACTAAAAAATGTTCGGTCACTGTGAGCGATTTTTGTGTGAATCGGAACATATATAATTAATCCATCCATGTCGGTAGATGTAATAATTGAATAACTAATGTAAGACAAATACCACCTTAGTCTTTCCTGCGACCACGGACGCTGCAAAGCGTTCGAAACGTCAGGTTTCAACAAAATAAATAAAACACGCGATACTTCCGTTAAAAATAGTTTAATTTCAAAGTTTTAAAACCTTGGTTGTGTCATTAATGATGTGATATTTTGCTAGTCTCGCCCGGTTGTGCGAGCCACGAATGGCGCTGTGAGAATGGGCCCTGCATCGATTCGAGGCGTCGTTGTGATGGGCATATCGATTGCCCACGCGATTACAGTGACGAATTCGATTGTCCTGCTGGCAGTAAGAACATATGGAAATTTTGTTTTGCCTGTTCTCCCCCTGCCTGTTTAAAGAATATTGGCAAAAATTTACGGACCTATAAATTGTAAAAAAAAATGTAAGATGCGTGTGCTCAAAATGTAATACGGTTCTAAGTGCTGGTGAAGGCTTAATACCAAATAAAGGCTTAATAAAAATAATTTTTGTTTTTTTATATTGGATATATGCAAAATTACCGGCAATTTTTAGTCTTTATCACCATACTAAACATATCCTCATAAAAAACGATTCGCCGATAATTTATCGAATAAAAAAAGATAAAAGTTTAAAAACGTATTTGCCATTGAGCATTCGCCGGCTTTTTTGTGCCTCGTCTACAGAGTAAAGTCAACCTGCAAGTGACTTACCCTGCCGATTAGCAAACAAGACTAATAATATAATATAGGGACAACGGTATTAACGGTAAGGGTGACAACGCTTGCGTCCTTCTGTTGTAAGCGTTAATAATCACAGTTACCGGTGCGTTGATTCCTAAACTTATTTTTCACCTGGCGTAAAACATCTCTCACGTACAGTACTTATTAAATAATTCAACAATATTAAGTAACTTTATAAAATTATCTACTATCTCTACGTCAACTACTTTAACACTATATTGTTAATTAACTAAATTAACAGAATTTATTTCCATGAATAAACTTCAGATTTTTATTTAATTACAACGGGCGGGAACCGGTACTACTGCGGTATACCTAGGTACTTAGTAACTTTCAATAACCTTGAAAATACTAATTATTTATCTAAGACGAGAATATAGTGATGTACATTTGCATAATCGGCAGATCCCATAAATTATTAATATTCTCAATTATATTTATTTTAAAAAATGTTAGAGGAGAACATTAAAGATCAGTAATAAATAAAAAGCATTTTTGGCAGTTTGGGTCCTTTGAAATGACAACTTAGTATTTGCCAATGTTCTTTTTTAAATTCTAATATTTTCGGAATGGTCTGTGTTAAAACATTAAACCTATGATTTGACCTACAATATTATGTTTCTCTTCACTGTGACTAACAACCTGATTCCATATCACTTATAAAGGTTATTAAATTTTTTGTTTATTTTTCGGCTAATTTTTAAGTTATTTTTTTTCTTTTAATTATCAGGTGGTTGATAATATAAGCTAATCGATGAAGGTTTTTATTTTAATAATAAAAATTTAATATTTTTTTCTTTTTATCGGGTGGCTGGTGTTAATAAAATATAATTATGATAATAAAATAAGTGGAATTGCACTGATTTTATGAATCAATTCAATAAAACATTTTAATTGGTCATCTTTGAAATTTTAAAACCTCTTAATTGACTTTAAGTTTCTAAGCTTTAAATTTTTATGTATAAACATTCAAATTTCTTTTTTTAGATATTTGGATTGACATTCCAATCACAGACAGAATTTAGGGGTTTTGATTTGCAATGATGACATATGCCGTGTGTTAATGACATATGGATATTTACCTGTTGAATATTTTCAGGCCCCGCAGCATTGAACCTAAAGACCTATCCTGATACACAGACCGTCAGATACAGTGAGTATATATTTTTATTAAAGATATTTGTGTGTCATAGAAGACGAAAAAAATATTACGCATTATTTTTTCATTTCTTAAAACTGGTCACGCGAAGACAAATCTTAAGAAATTTAAAAATAATGATGAATTGTGTGCGTACATCGCCGTTTTAATAATTACGTTCGCGTCAAAACAGCGTTACGACTTTTTTCGCTACGTGTTTAAGATTCCTTTCAGGAATGAATAAATGAATGAGTGAATTAATAGATTTATTTGCTTTGAATATGGTGTTACATAAGCAGATTTTAATGTCATAATTAATATATACTTTCAAATACTGAACTATTATATATGTAACTATTCAGAGGTATTAATGGAAGTTCATACATTTTAGAGGTTTTTACCTGTACTAAAGACAGGAAAATATTTTGAAAATTAATGAAGTATCGTAGTCTTAAAATTCATGTAGTTTGTTTATTAATTTTAACGCGTACACCTTCAAATAATTTATTACTCCTTCTGACGTTTCATTCTATCAGAAAATAGGTAAGTATCTTTCTAAATTTCTAAATGTAGTATATTTAACATTTTTAGATAAAATAAACTTTTTCTAAATTTATGTTCAACCACCACGGGATTAACCTTCGTATTTTAGCGTGTTGTACATTTTAAAAGTAAATAAATTTAAAGTGATCTGGCCGAAATCGCCGGATCCGGTTAATAGGAATCTGAAAATAAAACTGGTGCAATTTCGAAATGGATTTATTCAAGTAACCGTGACTCTCAAGTTCAACATTATTTGTTTATGCTTGATTTGCAAATATATCGGCATTTTTACAGAAAGAAGGTGCCAAATTCTTTATGTAAGCGACTTGTCCTACTTTTCGGAAATTAATGCAATGTAAGATAACTGTATTTAAATTAGCTATATTCATGGCGTTCTTTATTTATAACTACTTTAATGAATAATAAACGAGTTTCCATTTGTAGAATAATGTAACTTGTGAGGAAGATTAATGTAGGTTATATAGTGGTATCATATGATAACGTTCAATTATAGTTTACGTGTAATGACTACGTAATCCCAAAAATTTTTATTTTTTAAGTGAATGCAATAAAATACCTTCTTAAATTTTGTGCGAGTCATTTCAGAAATATTGCATTCAATGTACTATTAACTCAGCGTACTATTAAAGTTTATAAGTTTCAAACGATGACTACACAAATACATGTACGGGACCCGTTTTCAGTTACATCTCGTGAGCTAATAGCTCTCGCATTGTGCACCGAAAATATGGAATAGCGACATCATTTTACTAAGAACAACTTTTGAAATAATTAACTTACGGAAAAAAATGAACGGTGGTGGCCGAACTTCTACCCCCTAGACTTCTTCGTATTTCTAACAATATATTTATGTAAATAGTGAGCAAATTACGGTGATGGATATATGAATAATTAAATAATTATTTCTTTCATGGTGGTGGCACAGCTAAATACCGTCACGGTGAGTCGGTGTACCTGAATAATTAATCATGGGCATATAAATAAGCATTTTGGGTGTAACACCTTAACAATATGTATAAAGGGGATTTATATTGTAACATTTTATTGAAAAAAAAAGTTGGTAAATTCGTTCTACGTTTGACAATTTGTTTACATTCACCCGACGAGAAACGTAGCGCGAATCACGTGTCAATATACATTCGACATAACAAGAAAAGGTTCACAATATTTTAACATAATACATATTTGGTTTGTGTTTTAATTAATATAAAGGGTGATATTTAATAATAATAATTCTGAAATTTATACATATACTTAGAGCAATATATTTCACTCGAATTTACATTCATTTTACACCTGATGATTTACTTTGAATGATTTATTATTAGTGAACAAATTTTATGTGATTAAACGGACAGACCTTTCTAATAAAAATGTGATCTTCGTATTGTTCTATGTATATCTACATACATTGTTATTTTTTAATAACTGTTATTTTATAATTAATAATAAAATACATTTCATATTATGCTGCATGTTTTGGGTTACAATTAATAAAATAATTCAGACCTTGATTATTCTCATCATGGGTTAATTTCAATGCAAAATTTAGTTACCCATCACATTTTGGTATGACATTATTATTATATTTTAGTAAGTAAAATAAAATGAGAATAGGTTCGGAAGTGTTACCTCTTAACATTACTTTTCAAATAGTGCAATATAAAGACATTTATGTATAAAAAAAATGTCCCTAATTTACTCTGAATAAATATGATAATGTGTCATTTGGCTCTATCGATTTACAAACATTATAGATTAGAATATTAGTAACAAAGAAATTCGGGTTACGATTAATAATGTGCATTTTATTCTAATTGGCTGCTCGTTGCATTATGTGA
The DNA here is from genome assembly GCA_947507595.1 of Pyralis farinalis. Taxonomy (NCBI): domain Eukaryota; kingdom Metazoa; phylum Arthropoda; class Insecta; order Lepidoptera; family Pyralidae; genus Pyralis; species Pyralis farinalis. The sequence goes on from OX382265.1 coordinate 37,401,985, forward strand.
ATTTGATATAAATTAATGTACCATCTCCATACATCTGTTTCATATATTTTAACGAGGTTTGTATAATTGGAATTCATAGTTCGAATATATTTTTCATTTTGATTTTTTCACTAATCATATACAGGTTTTAGTAGACGACGGATATTTGTATCAGATTCCTTCGATAGTTAACAATGTGTACAACGTACAAAAAATGTATTGATTGATATTCGTGAACGTAATATCAATCCATACAAATTATTCGAGTATATAAAGGTTTTTACTTTCATGATGTGATTTTGATATAAAACTATCATGCGTATCTTATAGTAATATCTGTCGTTTAATTTCACAATTTACAGCGTACCTCTAAAATTGTACACTTATACTTGAAATAAGGTAGTTTAACTACTTACGAGTCAACTTTATAATCATTGAATAAATTACTCTGTTTAGAATTATAAGTAATCACTTTATTGGGTAAAACACCAGATTTTTCTTTCGGATTATTATAGACTTTCTCTTTGATGATGGAATAGATACTATAAGTGTACTGTTTTTATAAATACTTAACCGATATTGCATTTTATTTCATTGCATCCTCATGGAGACTCCTACTACAACGTGTCACATGATCAACGCAAACGATTTCTTTTAGTGTGCGACAACAAAATTTAGGATGATATAGATTTTAATTTTATAATAGTTTTGTTTTCGTATACTGAATTTGCTTCTAAAGTAGATTGCAATGATTATGTCACACCTTGTATTGCGGATCTATCAGTTTCTAAACGATGGTAATAATATATAGGAGGAGATGTGGTGTTCCAATGTCGTGATGAAGGACCCTTGAGAGCGCCGGTTAGATGGGTACGTGAAGGGGGAAGACCGCTGAAGCCTGGCTACACAGACCGCAATGGACGTCTTGAAATAAACTCTGTTACTGTAAGTATTCTAATGGATAATAAACTTTAGACGGAGATACGATTGCAAGCGTTTTACAACGAGTTGAGGAATGCGTCAGTGATAAAATTATCGCAACGCAAAACGCAAGCATTATCATTGCTTTGGTTCTGGTTTCCTCGCTTTCAAATAATATCCTGGTTTTATTCGCATTCAATTATAAGTCTTTCCCTACATGATTATTTCGATTCCTGTATATTTGCGATCAAGTAGATAATTATGATAATAATATGGCTTCTTCTGTATTCAGGCTATTGGGTAATCTACTCGGTACCCTACATTTGTAGATCTTTATCTCTGTAGACTTGATCCAGTCCACCCACACTCATGTAATATATTCATTTTACGTGAACTGCACAGATCAGAGTAGAGCATTATGTGTTCCTAAAATCATGTCGTCCGACTCAATCAAACGCTTTCTTAAGATCTACGAAGCCACAGGAATCTTTTTAGTGCCGAACCAACTCGTCTCTATTTAATTACGGCGTGAGTAAACTCATTCTCGCTGATTTGTCCACAGTATTCCATCTGATTTATTTTAGGTCTGATGTCAACAGAACATATTGAAACTCCAAATTTTATGTCTCGTCGTCGAAGATCTTGAATCTATGAAAAATGTGGTGGCGCGCAGTCATTTCTCTAAGATAACATAAGATTCTGTTTGTATCCCCACTTACCTATCCTAATTTTTTCAGGCATCTGATAGCGGTGTTTATATATGCCAAGCAGTTAGATATCTCGGTAATCCAGGAGCTGAGCTGAGAGTTCAACTCACTGTAGAAAATGAAGGTAAGTACTATTTTATTATGGATTCGTTTTAATGGCTTTAATAAGTATGTGCCACCAACACTGGTATATCTGAAGAGGTCAATGGTTGAGTGGATAACAATCACTACTCAAACACAATCGTGATCGTGGGTTCGACTCCACACAGCACAAACATTTGTGTGCATAAAATGTCTGTTTATCTTGGTCTGGGGGTTTTTAGAGAGGCAGTGAGCATCATAGTAGCCCGACCGATGAAGTACTTCTACCTCACAGAAACCGCAGTAAAATAATAACTCCCTGGCGGGCTATTACATTCTTACAAGAGAGTGAAGTTATCAGTAAGCTCTTTGGAGCTTACTAGTAACTTCACAATAGTTAATGATAGTTTCCAACTCTAGTTAGATGTAAACTCTCTCACTAAGTTAACAATGTTTTCTATTGTTGTGCTCCTTGGTGAATTGACGAAGGCCAGTGTTATCAAGCTACCCTTCATCTCTTTCGTAGTATGTGTAGATAGTAACCCTAGATAGAAAACAAGTTCGTCAGATATGAAGTACCTTTACCGTATAAATCTTGTGAAGGCAACAAAATAAACTTTTACGAAATTGTAGATATATAATTGGCTGCGGGTAGGGAAAAATACTTCCATAGATGAGCTACTTCTGATTTTTTTCCCAGGTTCTCAATTATTTGCAATTTCCTGCACCATCTCCATCTTTCAAGGTGATATGTCACTTATACTCCATTTTTCGTAAGCAAATGTTAATTTTGACCAACCTGATGATCGAATCCAACAATGATTACTTATCACCAAATATCTCTCAGTCGATTGTCGATGATCGAAATGTCGATTAATCTGCAAGACTACCGTTTGTAGGTAGGTATACGAAAATTTCCATCGTGAACTCTCAAACTAAGCATAGGTTTCAAAGATAACTAATTAGTGTCATTAATTATTCAACTAGATTGGGATAGTATCGACTAGATGGCGTTGTTTGGCCGAGAATATTTATTTAAGTATAATAAAAATCTTTCCGAACCGGTGAATACTGCGTTCAAAATCTCCAAAACGCAGGAAAATGTCTCGATTACCATTCAAGTATTGATAATAAAGTTAGTGATGTGTTTCACAGTGCGCCAGCCAGGACCTTTAGGCACGGTGTGTAGTACCCACGAAGCCACTTGCTTTACTGGGGAGTGCATTCCAAGGTCTGCAGTCTGCGACGGCAAGAGGGATTGCAGCGATGGATCTGATGAGCACAGCTGTGGTTTGTACTAATTAATGTTATATTTAAAATAAATAAACATAGTAAGTAAATTGCCTGGAGTAGTGCTGTTCTTTCCAGACAGTATCTATAAAAGGGACAGCAAAAATACGCGTTATAACAGGATAGTGATACGAGTACATGTTACTTTCACGGCATTGTATTACTGTGATAGGTTGTGTTGTAAAGCATATAAAACATTTGGTTTCACACTGTCCTGAAAGTTTCATATGTCTGCTGTTTCTGTACAGGACAGTGTCAAACTTGTAAATATTGGAACAATACGTGAATATCGTCCAAATTTGAAACTTAGTAGAACTGAATTTGAGTCTAGGAGAGTTTTAATTACTTTGTTATTAAATGACGCCGTATAATTCGTTAGAATATATATGCCGGATTGGCGGGGTCCGCTACCCAAGCTCAAGGATTTGGCGAAGACACTGATTTTGACATGGGGCGACTGCCGTCCGACCTCCACAATCCAGAGGGAAGACCAGATCTCTCTCAAGTAACGGTCACACGTCTTTCGAAATATTTGAACGTGAGGGTTTCCTCGCGATATTTTCCTACACCGCTGAACGAGTGATAAATATGTACATAAATCAGAAAACACGAATCTAGCGGTACATGGCCCAGACAAGATTCGAACCGGGACCAGTTGGTTAACAGACCGGTTTCTTATCCGCTGGGCTAACACTGCCCCATAACGTATGTATATGTACGGGTCGGTTATCGAAAGTTGGCACGCGCAGCCCGCAGACACGTGGCGAACCTTGTGTGTATCTAACAGAGATGTAATATCTATCACGCACGCTTCGCTGCGAGGAAGACAGATTTCCATGAAGCACACGCAGTGGTCATACCGCCCGCTTCCTTACAGACTACACGAGTGCATTAAGTCACTGTGGTACATGCCAGCTTTTGCCAACCAACCTGTATGTAAATCTTCATATAATATAGGTATATGATGAACGATATGTTTATCCACAGTGGAACATGGAATGTGCCAGCCCAACCAATTCCAGTGCGCGAACCGCCGCTGCATCCTCAAGACATGGGTGTGTGACTCGGAAAATGACTGCGACGACGGGTCCGATGAACAGAACTGTGGCGCCCAGGATCAGGGCAGAGCGTGCTTGCCGGTGGAGTTCTCGTGCCAATCAGGGGACCAATGTATACCTAAGAGTTACCATTGTGATGGACAGACGGACTGCATGGACGGCTCAGATGAGATGAGTTGTGGTAAGTTAGAAATTGCTCACCGGCTGCTAATCTATATGCATTTTGGACAGCGTTTCTCCAACAGTTGGATATAGAAGTCTCATAATCTTGACCCTTGTGTCGCTTTACATCTACGAAATAAATATATTCGTAAAGACAACCTATAGCCTCGTATCGGAGAATAGGAACGGGCAAATACGAAAAGCTTACTGTATGCAGCTAAAAATAACACATGTAAAAACTACACTGATGCAAAACAATTTCTGTTGCATGGCGCAAATTATTTATAACAAATTGCCTAATTGTATTAAAATAATGACTTTGACTAAATTAAAAAATAAATTGTATGACGTATTAATTCATAAATGTTACTATCAATGATTATTTATGCGACAAGAATATTCGGTGGCAAAATTTTAAACTATACCTACCTATCTGACATACACATGCAATATTAATTGAATTAGGAATCATATTAAAGTAAAAACAATAATGAGAGATGTTAGCTGTTAAATAACTCAGTTTGTATAAAGTAACATAGGTAACTAATAAATAAAAAAACGGGTTGCACTCCGGGAGTGCCGGCAGAAGTGAAAACATGAACATTAACGTTGTGCATTTTTGAATATTTTGGAATGGTTAGGGAATAATTTCACACGAATTGCTTTATTTATCAGTATAAAAGTACTATCTCGAGCCATCAGCAGTCACCATCCGTGGATACGCGTAGCAGGCTGTAGTACAAACACACACGCACACTCGCGCAAGCGCCCTGCGCCGCTTAAACCAAACAGCTATGTTGATAAACTACGTTGAACGAAACGCGTAAGCGCCAAGAATTTCATGGCGCTTATAACGTTTTGGTCGCGAGAAAATAATGCCCTATGAACGATCTAACGCTAATTTTTGCTTAATGTCAACCATCTCTGTACCTACATTTGGCAAATAAATGAAGTTGAAGAAAATTCTTTCTACGTATAACTATTTAGGAGCCGAGGGCAAGACTTATGACCAAATTGATTGTGATTTCTTAGGACCTCTAAAAACCGACAAGTGTGCATGAGAGAGCTTTTTTTTATACCGCCAAGGTGACAATCAAGCGTACGGTCTGCCTGATGGTAAACAGTGCCTATGGACATATGCTACACTCGGTGTCACTTATGCGTTGCCGACCCTGTAAAAACCTCCTCACGTCTGTCTTGAAGAACCCCATGCTGTAGTCTCTTGAGAAAACCTCGGCTGGGAGTTCGTACCACAACTTGAGAGTTCTCGAAATAAATTAATATAGGAAAAGTATAATGAGCTGCCGTTCTGTGTTTCAGCCCCGGTATACATATCAGAACCTCCCAAACCTGCCTCAGTGCGTATATACCTCGGGGACACTCTTGTGTTGTCATGCAAAGCTGTCGGTGTACCAGTTCCATTGATTTCCTGGAGGTTGAACTGGGGACACGTGCCACCGCAGTGTAAATCGACCAGTAATAACGGGGAAGGCCGATTGGAATGCCCGAACATGCAGGTAAGATGTCCAAGTTTGAAAGTTTGACAGTATATTTGTTGAATGACTAAAGAACCCTTAAGAGATTTGAGTACACACGATTACAATTACAAAGACGCAAAAGATTATAAATCTACAGCAGTGTTAACAAAAGTCTTCTTCTTCTGCGTAGCGTTATCCCTTAGGATAGCCGGGGTCCGCTACCTAAGCCTAAGGATTTGGCGAAGACACTGATTTTTACATGGAGCGACCGCAGTCAGACCTCCACGACATAGAGGGAATACCAGGTCTTTCTAAGGTTAGGTCATACGTCTTTCGAAATATAATTTCTTCGACGCGTGTGTTTCCTCACGATAATTTCCTTCACCGCTGATAAATATGAACATAAATCAAAAAACACGAATTTAGTGGTGCATGTTCCTCCGGCGGGGTCCGCTACCTAAGTCTAAAGATTTAGCGAAGACACTGATTTTTACATGGCGCGACTGCCGTCAGACAGGACAACAGTTCAACAGATGAGGAAACGCGGTAACACTTGTATGAATAAACAGAATTGTGTTAAAAAGCGTGGTAAAAACGATTATTTCAAATGTTTTAGACAAAGGACAGCGGCGCGTACTCCTGCGAAGCCATCAACAACAAAGGTTCAACAATAGCAACTCCCGACTCTATTGTGGTCGTCGATTCATCAAACGTTTGTCCAGCTGGAACATTCAACAGGTTAGTTGCTCTTTAAGGTGTATATACACCTGATTTAAAGCGTTTACCGTAGCTTATCAACGTATGCAATACATTAAGTATCACTCGCGCGTTTCCATCTCTGCTGTTAACACAGCCACTGGCTTACTGGTAACCTCACTCACAGGCAGAAACATAACAACCCTCAAAGAAATTTATGGCTGGGGCTTTCTGTGAGGTGAAGGTACTTCCCCAAACTAGCTGCTTTGATGCGCCCAACCTACATAAATAATAAAAATCTGCCAAGTGCGAGTCGGACTCGCGCACGAAGGGTTCCGTACCATTATCTATAAAAACGGCAAAAAAACCACGTTTGTTGTATGGGAGCCCCCCTTAAATATTTGTTTTAATTTAATTTAATTATTTATTCTTAAAGTAAATATATAACTAAATATTCTGTGAATTTTTCAAGCGTCTACCTGTTGCCGTTATCAATATCCAGCAAAAATGAGCAAAAAAATCACGTTTGTTGTATGGGAGCCCCTTAAATATTTATTTTATTCTATTTTTTAGTATTTGTTGTTATAGCGGCAACACAAATACATCATCTGTGAAAATTTCAACAGTCTAACTATCACGGTTTATGAGATACAGCCTGGTGACAGACGGACGGGCGGACGGACGGACAGCGGAGCCTCAGTAATAGGGTTCCGTTTTACTCTTTGGGTACGGAACCTTTAGGGTTTCAAGGGTAGGGTTTTCAAAGGGTAAAACGGAACTTTGTTTCAAAAAAAACATAAATATGATACTTCAGTGCCTGTATTCAGCGTTTTATGGAATTGGTCTTAAATTTAGAGTTGTTAATAAAAACAAAATGAGGGCGCCACTTATTTTTATGCCCCCTCTTAAGCCCGCATTACAACAACCTAAAATAATGTTAAAAAAGATGATATCATTCTTTTATCAAAGTAAGAGAGGTGTTTAAGATTCGAATCATGTGGACGGTATTATCTGCCTTCCCCGCAAGCACAACTCTATAAACCCTTAACGACGCATAAAGGTGCCTCTCACTCGCAAAACTTATTTATTTAGTGTCTAAATATATCAGTGATTCCAACCTACAGACCAATGGGAAGACATTTTAACCAATAAGCGGATAACGACGCGACGTCAATCCGTGAACTAACCAATAAGAGCTCCGCGTTCTACTTTACCCCCCCCCCCCCCCCCCCCAAGTCGTGTGTAATAAGATTCTCCATAGATTATTTACGTTATGCAAATGTATGTATGTATATCTTCACGCCAGGTCCCTTGCGGGGTAGGCAGAGAGAACCTAGCGCCATAAGACATGCTCCGTACCCACTTCACTCGCTTCTTTCACATTCATAGCTATTTTCATGCACGCTCGCCGGTTTCCAAGGCTCCTGACATCACCTTCTGATAAAACACGACCAATTTGGTCATGGTAGGTTAGTCTTGGTCTTCCTCGGCTCCTACATCCTTCCACTTTCACATTGTATATCTGTTTCGTCATTCTTTCATTTTGCATTCTTTCTACATGTCCGAACCAACGGAGCATGCCCTTTCTTATCTTAACACCGACACTCTCTTTCAGTCCAACTCTCTTTCGTACGCCATCATTTCGAACGCGGTCAACAAGCGTTAGGCCACAAATTTTTCGCAGTGCTCGCATCTCGACCGCATTTATTCTATTTTCATGCTCTCTCTGCCATACCCAGCTCTCACTTCCATAAGTTAGCGTTGGGATTAGCACCGCGTTGGGTACAGCGAGCTGTGCCATGCAAAGGACTCAAATGTTAGATATTCTTGTACCTTAGTCAATAGATATTAATATGAATATTCTTCTAACTCATACCACTTATTTGCTAAAAGATTCTCCATGATTTCCAGTGACGCAGTTACGTCATCCCAGTGCATCCCTTGCTTCTGCTTCGGGAAGTCTAGTCAGTGCAAGAGCGCAGACTTGTTCATATACAACATGCCTTCACCACTGGGCCAGGGTGGAACTCGGCTCGTGGGCTACACAATCCGCAGTAACGGAGAACCGCAAGTGGACTCGGAGCCTATCGTCAACCAGTATCACTATGAGCCTCTGAGGAATGGTGCTACGGTAAGATAAATTGTTGGGATAAGCAATCACACCGATACTCATCCCACTACTGGGATACCAGCTTGTCGGGTATGCATTATTATAAACAAGCTGGTTAAGCAACGTGTCGGATGTTGGCGACAGATGACAGTCAAGCCTAGTCAATGGCCTCTATTCTCCAAGAACTTACTGAGGTGGACTTCCCCGGCCTATTTGCTTAGGTTCCAACACACCACATCAAACCTTACTCATCCCACTGCAAGGATACGGGTCTCCCTTCAACTGAAGGGGTTTAGAGCATACTCCACCTCGCTGCTCGCTGCGGATTGGCGGAGGCCAGTGTTTTCAAGCCGTCCGAGGGCCACTGACTTAGCTTAACGGCTGCCATATTTCGACATCCAGTCGGGACCAACGGCTTAACGTGCCCTCTGCGAAGCACGGAGAAATTCAACAATTTTTACAATCGCACTGCTCGCTGACGTTTGGGAGTTCACCCTCATACACTGGAACCACAATGGTGGCGTGCAGTGCGGTCCCTGAGAAGCTTTCTACCGAGAAATATTAAGTTGTGGAATGAGCTCCCTGCCGAGGTTTTCCCAAGGGACTACAGTATGGGGTTCTTCAAGAAAGTCGTGAAAAGGGTCTTACAGGGTCGGCAACGCAAGAGTGACACCCCTGGTGTTGCAAATGTCCATAGGCTACGATAACTGCTTACCATCAGGCAGGCCGTATGCTTGTTTGTCACCTTAGTGGTATAAAAATAAATAAATAAATTCGAGGATAAACTCATCCATAGACCGGCTGCGGTCGACGTTGCTTAACCTGCGTGTTAGGTTAGAATGACATGCCCAACGACAGCATCGAGCTCTCTGCTTAGGTTCATTCTTTCTTATTTTAAGTATGGTAAAGGGTGGTGACCAGCTGCCGAAAATGAGCTCCTATGTCTCCGAAGAGAGTCTTAGGTCTCGGCTGGTGGGATAATGCTTAGGCCTATGCGAGTTACCTGCAGTCAGCATTTTTCAGTACTTATCGTAACTTTTTATTGATATATCATAGTTAATGCTGTTATCGTGTTTTATCAGAAGATGTCAGCTCAGCAGGTTTCTAAGGCTCTTGACATTACCTTCTGCAGGCACGAGAAGAGCAATGAATGCTAAAGAAGCGAGTGAGTTATGTAAGGATCGAGTCATGTGATACTTTGGAGTGAAGTTATAGATAGATAGAATGATGTTATATTCGCTTTTTTGTTTATACAATTTTAAACTTCCGTATATTGTTTCAGGTTACCAAGCTAGACGTGGCGTCGTGGTCAAGATATCCAGCTCATCCATATTTGACACTGCCGGCTTCTTACAATGGAAACCAGTTAACATCCTACGGAGGTGCCATCAGATATACCTTGTCTTCTCACTCACCATTATACGGCGGTTCCAGTGATGATAACGTACCCAGTATTATAATAAAGGTAAGGCTGCATAGTGGAGTTATAGAGGTGTTATTAATAGCATTATTAGACCTTTTATACATCCCAGAGTAATAATTAATAAAATAAATATTGTCGGACAAATTATACAGCGACAACCAGCCCCAAAGTAAGCGAAGCTTGTGTAATGGATATTAGACAGCTGATAATCATATATAAATACATTTTTTGTAAATACATACTTATATACATAGAAAACACCCAGACCAAGACAAACAGACATGTTTATGCGCACAGATATTTGTACTGCATGGGAATCGAACCCACGAGCGTTAGTGTCAAAGTAGTGTTACTAACTGCGCCATCGAGCTCGTCAATGTGTCTGATATGTATGGATATATGAATTCTCCTGCTTAAACATATACTAATATTCAATGTGGAAGAATTTGTATGTTTGAATGCGTTAATCTCTGCAATTATCAGTCGGTTTTGAAAAAAAATTCTTACATGTGATAGACCAACTCTCGAGGAAGGTTATAGGCTATTGAACATCACGATACGATCCGTAGAAGTGGAGGAAAATGAAAGCAACTAAAAGATAGCGGATTCCTCGGGATACAGCGATCCGCGCGAAAGAAATCGCAGGGTGGAGTTAGTAGCAGATAAAACGAGTGTGCGGGTAAAACCAAAGCTCGGTCAGGTGTTTTAACATGTCACACGAGTGGTATAAAAAGAATCTAGTTATTGCAGTATAATAAATATTTGTTTATAGAGTGGAAGAGTAACGGAGAGCCCTATGTTCAGCGTGGACGTTCTTCTAAGATGATGATGATTCCAGGAATTTTGTCACTAAGACTATAAATAACATATATTGCTTCTTGACTTTAATTTTACAATGAGTTACATTAATAAAATAACTAAGTTTTGGGTGAAATTTTACGAAAAATGGATTTCACGCATTTGCTGAATTTCCGTCGGAAAATATTAAAATGCTGCTTGTAAATCCTATCTACTATACAGGATACTTATTATTAAATCAATTCGCTTCCTCTATATAAGAGCGAAAAAGAAGAAAGAGGAAACCGTTGGCGAGCTCGGTGACGCAACGGTCAATGATGCCATTTTGACACCGACGCTCTTGGGTTCGCTTCCCACACACGACAAACATTTGAGTGCATGAACATGTATGTTTGTCTTAGTCTGGGTGTCTTAATAGAGGTAGGGTGCACCAAAGCCTCCCGTCTGGAGAAGAACCTACACCTGCCAGAAAAGCGCAGCTAAATAACTCTCTGGGGGTTGTTGCGTTTCTGCGTACGAGTGAGCTCTCCAATAAGCTCTTAAAGTATTGATGTTTGATGATGATTGATTAGAAGTAGAGGTGACGCGAGTGATACTTAACGTATTACAAGCGCTTTACATCAGGTGAGTGGAATACTTGTGAAATTTTGCCACACAATTTTCAATTCTCGCCGCGTCTATTCGCACCTTAACTAAATACCTTAACTATCCTGACTTGGACAGCAGACTGGTAGTGCCATGCGGCATTTGCTGCTAATATTGCTTCAGTCTTTAATATGTAATTAATCACCAGGGTAAATACGAGACGTTGGTGTACTACAACCGTGGCTCTGCGTCATACATTGAAGTCAACTTAGTGCCTGGCGACTGGCAGAAGTTCAACTCACGTGGCCCTGAACGAGCGAGTAGGGAGGATATCATGATGGCGTAAGTGATTTGGTGATTTTGAACAAATTTATTTTAAATTCATTCAATCCATAGGAATCGGCGAGCGTGCATGAAAAGAGCTATGAATATTAAAGAAGCGAGTGAAGTGTGTATTACAAGCGTAGCGTATGTGTATACTGGTCTCAACGCTAACTTATGGAAGCGAGAGCTGGGTATGGCAGAGAGAGCATGAAAGTAGGATAAACGCGGCTGAAATACGAGCGCTGTGCAAAATTTTTGGCATAAGGCTTGTAGACCGAGTTCCTAATGATGATGTTAGAAACAGATTTGATCTGAAAGAGAGCGTCCGTGTTAAAATAAGAAGAGGCATGTTCCGTTGGTTCGGACATGTAGAAAGAATTCAGGATGAAACAATGACGAAGCAAATATACAATGCAAAAGTGGAAGGATGTAGGAGCCGAGGAAGGCCAAGACTTACCTACCATGACCAAATTGGTCGTGTTCTATCAGAAGACGATGTCAGGAGCCCTAGAAATCGGCGAGCGTGCATGAGAAGAGCAATGAATGTTAAAGATACGAGTGAGGTATGTAAGGATCGAGTTACATGGCGCTCGGTTCTCTCTGCCTACCCCGCAAGGGATTTGGCGTGAAGTTATAGATAGATAGATAGAGTGAAGTATGTAAGGACCGCGTCTTATGGCGTTTGGTTCTCTCTAAATACATTATTTTAACGTAATACTAAAAGTGAATTGTCTGCGTTATGAAGACAATGCCTTGTATTTTATTAGCAGAAATATAATCTGCATTACAAACTCTCATTTGCCCATGGATTTTGAAATTGCTGCTAGCAGCGGGCGTAGCCAAGCAGGAGCGGCTCATTTTATTACACGCATAGGTACATTAAGTGTGACCTAACATAATACAGGTCTGGATTTTGGATTTGGAACCCTTGGGATTGTAGAAGTCTGACGGCAGTCGTTCTATGTCAAAATCTGTATCTTTGCCAAATCCTAAGGCTAAGGTAGCGGACCTTATGTTGTATTTATTTGACAAAAAATCCATATTTATGAAGTTCAACCTTTCAGACTTGATAACGTGGAGATGATCCTTCTGAGGGCTGATCTCAACTATGCCGGAGTGAACATCACTGACTTCGTAATGCAGTCAGCTCATGACATAAACGTCGGTCTCGGCTCTGCCAACTTGGTTGAGGAGTGCGTCTGTCCACCTGGGCACACTGGCCTTTCCTGCGAGGTAACGGCTGTTTTTTTCTTTCCATTTTATGAAAATAGTATTTGTCCAAAGAGACGATTATTTTCTAATAACAAAATTTGGTTGATATGCTAATAAGGCCAATTGTTCCTTAACGGTTGTGTGAGTGATATTCAAGAAATTGGAAAATTGGTCAACAAAGCGAAACAGTACATTGTTGTCATAAGCATGGATAATACTGGTTGAGACACAATGTGAACATGGTGCAAACCTGACATTCTCTTCATCACTCAATCGTTGATGAAAGTTGATGAAACTAATATATCTCCCACTTCTTTCAGCAATGTCTGCCAGGATTCCAACGCGACAACTCCGGCCCCTGGTTAGGTAACTGCGTACCAGAAGTCAAATCCTGCCCACCAGGCACATATGGTGATCCTTCAAATGGCCAGGCCTGTGAACCCTGCCCGTGCCCTCATACCTCACCACCGAACCAATTTGCGTCGACCTGCGCTCTTGGGCCTGATGGTGACGTCGTCTGTGATTGTAGACCTGGGTAAAGTATATATGCCTATACTAAATTCTATTGGGTTTTCTTGAATACAGGTTTCCAGGCTTTACGTAGCAATATAAAGGATGTCCAAAAAAAAAAAAAATAACATGAATGTTGACCGTGAACGTATGCTATTGTAAAATTTCATGAAAATCTGTTTAGCAAGTTACACGTGCTGCGTATGGCCGAAGAAAATGGATTGTTTGATGTTGATAGATTCTAGCGTGGCGTGGAAAATATTCCTTATATAAGGTTTTCACTTTAAGTAGCTCATTATCATCTTTAGGGTCAAAGGCAACCTAACTGGCCCATCTTCTTGATAATTAACAAACGATGCTCTGTGGAAAGAAAGGTAGAGTGGATTAAAGCTGCTGTGATGAATCCTGTTCTGTTAGATATATATGATATGATACGTTTACCTCACAGAAAAATGCAGCCGAATAACTATTTCCTGGAGAGTTCATGTTTCTGCAGTGAGTGATGTTAAAAGTGAGATCCTGGGGAGTTGCTGTGTTAGTAGCAGGGGCAACAGCACGCAATGTATAATTCTTGTGATGCAAGCGTTATTTATTTATTAAGTTACAGGCTCCGTCACCCTGTTTATATCAGATGAGTCGTTAGCTTGATTGCCTTCTAACGTGGTATAGTATTGGTCCCAGGTTTAAATCCTGGTGCACCACTAAATTCGTGTTTGGGGATTTATGTGCATACATATATGATTAAGGAAAACGTCCAAGGAATTATATAAAAGACGTATAATCTAACATAAGAAAAGTCTGGTTTACTCTCTGACATATGTAAATGAGACGTGGCTCTTCACTGCGGGCCACAGCTCAAGGTCACTAAGCGTGCTATTTTCGCTACATAATAGAATCAGAAATGAGGATTTCCGCTGTAGAACCAAGGGCTATGTGTCCTTTGGACTATGTAACCGATACAGCCCAAAAGATAGCAAGTGCTGCTGAAGCTGAAGTGGCGGTGAGCCGGTCACATAGTTCGTAGAACCGACAACCGCTGGGGAAGAAAGAGGAATGGCGTCCTTGTACTAATAGGTACATACAATGTAGGATGACACCCTATTAGAAAGAGGGACTGCCTTAAGAGATTTGTAGGAAGTCGATGGATGCAGACAGCACAGGATCTAGATGAATGGCTCTCTAATGGGGAGACCTATGTTCAGCTATGGACGAATACGTGTTGAATTGATGATGATAATACAGGTCTTAGGTAGAGGTCACATTTTAACTATACTATTCATAAATCAAGGACATTTATTTCGAAAGCAACCCCAAAAAACACTACATTTAACTGAAATTGTACATGAAGTTCACTAATATTTTGTTTATATATATTTTTAGTTACCAAGGCAGAAACTGCGAAGTCTGCGCCCCCAATTACATCGGCAACCCGCTTATGCCTGGTGGTTACTGCGAGCCGAAGCCTCAAACACCAAATTGCCACCCAGTCGGCACCAGCCAGGCGTCGGTGTTGGATCAGTGCGAGTGCAAGGACAACGTGCAGGGACGCTACTGTGACCAGTGCAAGAACGATTCATTCTACCTCTCACCGGACTTCAGGTAATTGCTTCATCAATCATCATTTTATCTATAGGCAAGGTCAAAATAATTCAGTACTACCTTTGTCTGTCAACCGGTTTTCTTTCTTTCCTTTTATTGATAGGCTTTTGGTATCAGAAAAAAATCGTACGTCTCAAATTTTTAATAACGATTATGGTCTAACTTCGAGCACTGAATTGAATACTAGTCCAATTAAATTGACCAAGGCGCTGGGTCAATTTAGGGATTAGCATTTGAAGGGCCAAATACCCTATTGCTGTCACTTTGATATTTATTAGAATGTATCCTAAAACTCTCCAGGTAATGAAGGAACTCGTCCTTTTTGAATCAAAGTACTCGACTTCGCCACGGGCTTTCAATATGACTAATAAGTCATTTATTGTATCTCCGTGGTACATAACGCTAAATATGGACAAGACACAACCAACTAAAAACGTAATAGGATCAAAATGATGTGCTGCAGTGATGGAAAGTCGTAGTATGTTAGTGTACTATTTGCTCGAAAAGCACTATCACGGATTTTCTTCCACTATCTGTAGAAAAGTCGGTGAAACTCGGCAATGAGGCCACAAGTAAGATGTCAGTTGACATTTCTGGACATCATTTGATTTATTATTGTTCTTTTAGGCATGGATGCGCTAGCTGCTTCTGCTCTGGCGTCTCACAAACCTGTACCAGCAGTAACCTTAGGAGGAAAACCACCCATGCGTTCTTCAATACACCGAGCTCTGTCAACCAGCTCGCTATCTACAGCAGTACTTCTTCAGATTCCTCTGGTTCTATTAGATACAATTCACCGCTACCTTCTGGTGATGTCCAGCCATATCTTAATAAAGGAGGGGCGAGTGCCAGGGTTTCTCCAGGACACCGTGATGTGTACTATTGGAGTTTGCCTGTCAGGTAAGTTTACTTCTCTCTTTCTCTTATGTATTTATGACTTTGTTAAAACTGAAAATATCTCAAATACCGGGATCTTTATGTGGAATTATTATGGAAATTTCGATTACCATAATAAGTCTCAGCTGTTACTTTGGGTGGCAAGTGGATGGATTTACATATATTCCTGAAATATCTCTTCATTCCTTCGACTATTCAGATGTGGGGTGTAAGTGACTCAATGTTACCTTTAGAGCCAAAGCCAACCTCGCCTGCACGTGGTGCACCCTGCTTATTAACAGACGAGGCTCTGGCGGAAGAGAGGTAGGCCACGACGTTAGCCTGACTGGGGAAGTACGTCCACCTTCAGAAGATGACAGCCATATAATAACTCCGTGAAGGGTTGTTGTGTTACTGTGAGTGAGTGAAGATGAGGAGTTACTGTGTTGCGGGGGTGGCAACGCTCCATCGACATTATTTTTGTTGCTAACCTTCATAGGCTACGGTAACCACTTGATATCATTAGAACCGTATGCTTATTTGCTACCCGTGGTAGTATAAAAAAATGTGACAGTGCGTATAAAGTTTACTTAAATCAATTTATTTTAAGTAATAGTAGGTATATTATGGACTTTATTCCATCTCACAACACATGCCATATTAATGCAGGGACTGTCTCCTGTATTGAAAGGAAATCTGAATCGGAGCCAAAGTCCTATATATAAAAGACTAACTCAGATTCAGATTTCTATACTTTGTTAAACATGAGTTACATGCATACGGATGTGACATAACTAAATTAGTTCCACATTTTTGGCCTCTAAGGCATGCAAAAGTTGAGCGTATGCACATGCAAACGAAATACAAATTAAGTAAACCATACAAATTAGTAGATATATAAATATCAAAACATATGTCAATTAACAAATGCTATCTTTCTTGCGTAAAATCACGATTTCTCAGTAAACTTAGACATGTAATTTTAAAGTCAATTCTTATTGTATTTTGTTGATATCAGAAGAAACCAGTTGAGAATGCGCAAGCTTGCATTGCCAGAGGAACACCTGGCTCGTCAATTGTATAACATTTTTTTTTTAATTTGTCGGCGATTTCGACCATCTTCCTATAGGAACGGTGTTCCTGAACATTCCTATTCTAAATTTTTATGCTGAATCCGAAACTGAAGTCAAAATTCGAATATTCGAAAAAAAAACGCACATACTGACAAACGCACAGACAAACATATAGATTTCATATAGGAACGGTGTTCCTGAATATTAATTTCATTTTTAATAGACAGTAATTATATTGATAATTAACACTGTATACAATGCGAAAGTGGAAGGATGTAGGAGCCGAGGAAGGCCAAGACTAACCTACCATGACCAAATCGGTCGTGTTTTATCAGAAGGTGGTGGACGGTTTATCAGAAAAGAGCTATGAATGTGAAAGAAGCGAGTGAAGTGTGTAAGGACCGCGTCTTATGGCGCTCGGTTCTCTCTGCCTACCCCGCAAGGGACCTGGCGTGAAGATATACATACATTAACACTGTGATATTATTTTACAGTTTCGCCGGCGACAAAGTGACCTCCTATGGCGGTTACCTGCATTATACACTGAATAACGTGGGTACTTCGGGATACAATAACTTCAACAATGCAGCCGATGTCCAAATTATAAGCGTACGTATCATTCCACCTTTACTTACATCTTGCAGTAATATTTTCTACTGTATTAGTACCCGAGGGATTTTATACGGAACTTTCTGTCTTTTTTTTCAGGATAACAGCTTGAATTTCCATTACATTGAAAACGCAGAGCCATCTAGCGATGGAACCCTGAATGTTAGCGTGCGGATTTTTGAAGATAAATGGCAAAGGTAAATAGATATATTCAAATCAAATCTATATATACAAAAATCTCGTGTCACGGTGTTTGTGGTTGCACTCCTCCGAAACGGCTCGACCGAGTTTTATGAATTTTTTATGTATATTTGGTAGGTATGAGAATAGGTCGAAAAGTATATTTCATAAAAAAAATTAACAAAAAATAAGGGTGCTACCCTTTATTATAGGCTACTGGCTTTTCCACTCCTGGACTCGTAATAATGCATCATCGTCTTCTTAGTGTCATCCCATTTCCTAATCTATTAGGATCGGCGGGGTCCGCTACCTAAGCCTAAGGATTTGGCGAAGACACTGATTTTCACATGGAGCAACTGCCCTCTGATCTCCACAACTCATAGAGAAAACCGCCCTTCTTAGATTAGGTCGCTCGAAGTACAACTCCTTGCGTGCGGCTTTCCTCACGATGTTTTCTTTCACCTGCAAGTGATAGTTACAAATCTGTACATAAATAAATAAAAACAAATTAAGTGGTACCAGGACTCGAACCGAGACCAGTTGGTCAATAAGCCTGTTGTTTATCCACTATACAATAGCTGAAAAAACTCACTTAGTTAATAGATTCAGGCGTTCAGGCGCGTTATTTTGCGAAAGTCAAATTTACATGCAATTTGATCTAACCTGCTCTGTGCTTCCGCCACCAATTAGTTCATGCGGCCTAGCCGGCACCCACCCACTACCGTTAGTAGATGCAACATACCGACGCTGCCATGGCTGCTCCGGTAGTCTCTGCCTCGGCCGCTGCGGTCGTCCGCCATCTGGAACAGAAACCGCGTGCCCCCACCACCGTCGCTGCCACGACTGGCCTGGTCGTCACTGCGTCACGTGTTTCGCCTCTCCACGAGGCATCATCAGCCGTTGCAATGACATCTCGGCTCTGCTGTGAAGGACAATATCGTGAGGAAACCCACACGTCCAAGAAATTATTTTCCGCAAGACGTGTGACCTAACCAAAAAAAAAAAGATCTGATTGTCCCTCTGGGTTGTGGAGGTCTGGCAGTCGATCAGTGTAAAAATCAGTGTCTTCACCAAATCCTCAGGCTTAGGTAGTGGACCCCGCGAATCCTAATAGATTAGAAAACAGGATAATACTAAGAAGTACAATACGAGAATGATAGCGGATAGATCCCTACATGCTTCGCTGCTGTAAACTACAGGATCCCAGCAGCTAAGCATAATTAATAATTATTCATCTTAATTTAATATTGTTTGATACATGGATTATTGTGAAATAAATAAATACATAATATGTAACCCATTTATTTATTTATTTTATTTTAGGATCAACAAACAGTGTACACAAAGTTACAATATTGAGCTTAAATACAGGTTGTACAAATATCGTGCCACCAACTCCGTTGACCACAAATAATTTTACAATAAAATGTCGGTGTGGTGGTAAAGACGAGAACTCTCTCCTAGGGTGAACAGAGTAATTTCAAAGAATTATAAAAAGTAAAAATAAAGAAAACGAAATGCTATCTCTGGGTAGAGGTTTAACAATTAACAGTGAAAGAGAATTAAAAAAAAAGAAATTAAATTTAAATGATAAAATATTAATGAAAACATTTTACAAGCCACGGCAGGTGTCACGTCTTGAGCTGAGCCGCTACCATTCTCTCAAAAGTACCAATACGTGTAGCAAAAATGTCTATTGAATTGAAATTCTTGTTATATGAGTCGACCAGTCTGTAAAGTGGTGAGCGCTTTCCAGCATTGGTACGACAAAAAGTGGTAGCAAATAATTGACAGGGATTTCGACAATGTGTTCTAAAAGTAACTCTGTAGCATAACTTGTTATGGAGCGATATACAATCGTACTTATTATGACAAAGATCATAGAGAAGCATTGTCTCGAGTTGCAGTCGTCTGGACTCTAATGTTAACATGTTATATTTATCCAAAAGGACCTCATATGATAGACGCCTATGGTAACATTTATAGTGCATACTGCGTAAAAATCGTTTTTGTACTAATTCTAATGCATTTATATACTTGTTGTACCATTACAGAACTGACGGCAAGGATCTTGTACGAGAGCACGTGCTACTAGCTTTGGCTGATGTTAAGACAATTTTGATAAAGGCTAGCTACGACGACAGTTCAGAACTCGCCACTCTTGTGAGCGCCAGCATTGAGACAGCGGAGCAAGGAGGTTCAGGACCACCAGCACTCCACGTCGAACAATGTGTTTGCCCACAAGCATACATAGGAACGTCTTGTGAAGACTGCGCACCTGGATACAAGAGGTAACAGCATCAGAATTTCTTAATTTTGTTAGCGTTTTCGTGTCACTGATCCATCGTATAGATACAGTGCTCCAGCAACAACCTTTCTATTATTATGGGTAGATGACACGAGTTCGGTGGCGCAGTGATCAGAAACACTACTTTGACACCCACGCTTGTAGGATCGATTCCCATATAGGTCAAATAGTGCATGATGATGTCTGTTTGTCTTGGTTTAGGAATTTACTATCTATCTATCAATAACTTCACGCCAAATCCCTTGCGTGGTCGATAGAGAGAACCGAGCGTCACATGACTCGATCCTTACACAACTCACTCACTTCTTTAGCATTTACTGCTCTTCTCATGCGCGCTCGGCTCGGTTGACATCACCTTCTGATAAAACACGATCAATTTGGTCATGGTAGGTAAGTCTTGGCCTTTCTCAGCTTCTACATCCTTCCACTATTACGTTGTATATCTATTTCGTAATGTTTTCTTCCTGCATTCTTTTCACATATCCGAACCAACGGAGCATCTTCTCATTTTAACACCGACACTCTCTTTCAGACAAACTCTGTTGCTAACATCATCAAAGCGCCACAAATTTTGCGCAACGCCTCATTTCGACCGCATTTACCATACCATACCAGACCATAGGTAAGCGTTGGGACCAGCACTGCATTGTGTATAGCGAGCTTCTGGCTCGAGCTTTTACTGCCAAGAAGTTTTCCCAACGCTCCATTCGCACTATTCCCAGCACTCACTCGTCCTTCCACAACAGCGGTGTACCTTCCATCCCTGCTGAAAGCGCATCCAAGATATACAAATTCAGCCACTTGTTCCAACATTTTATCATCTACCGTAATCCTTACATTGGTTCTGGTTTCTTCTCTTTCAAATACATTATCCTTTATGCAATTTGATCTAACCTGCTTTGCATGCTTCCGCCACCAAGCGGTTGCGGAAGCACGCAAAGCAGGTTAGATCAAATTGCATATAGATTTGACTTTCGCAAAGTAACGCCTGAATCTATTAACTACATTATCCTTGTTTTTATTCGCATTCAATAGTAAGGCTTTCCCCATACAATCGTCCTTCATTATTGTAAACCAGTGTTTGCAATTCAGACGGTGTTTCTGCTAATTACACCCATGCGTATTCCAGCATTCGTTGACCTTATTCTCTGCATACAACTATCGAGATACTAAATAAACAGCCTAGCTGACTGCATGCAACCCTGTTTGACACCAATTTTGATATTAAACCAGGGCGACTTTCTACCATCTAATTGCACACATGCAGAGCAGTTCTTGTAAGTGCATTGTGCAGCACGGAGCAGTGCACCGTCAATCCCAACATTTAATTAGTTTTAGCACTTGTTTAGTAAATAAATATGCGTAAATGTTATGTAAGTCTATATTATTGGAGTCATCATTCCGGCCTTTGCAGAATGATTTATCTAATTTCGTATGTTAGTTATGAGGATATATTTTTAACAGGTCACTGTCCCGAGGCATTTACCTGAAACATTGCGAGCCATGCGAATGTAACGGACATTCGCAAATGTGCGATCCCAACAATGGCGTATGTATAGTAAGTATTTGAAAATATCTGTATAAAATACAAATAATATTTATTTCAGTTAACATGATTCACACATATTAAGTGTTTGGAGTTACCAGGCAAGTATAAGCTAGTTGTGTTTGGCAAACTCCGCTCTTCCGTGTTATGTAAAAATACACGTTAAATAACAATTTTAAATGAATGTAGGTAGGTAGTAGTCTGATACATAAACTTTACTTACTGTTGTTGTATTAACTTAAAATTAAATTGAGATCTTTTCAGTCAGACTCGAGTTTACCTCGAAAAGACTCAGAACTCAAAACGACATGATATCTGATACATTTTTTTTAGTTTTATTAGATATCTCAAGTCCTATTATTCGAATTCTTGCAATGAAAGTTATGAAAACTCTGTATTTTTTTTAAAGAATTGCAGAGATAATACGCGCGGTGACTCTTGCGAAGAATGTGTCCCTGGTACCCAGAGGGATTCGTATGGCAACTGTGAAAATACGTACAAGCCTCCAACATCTGATTGTGCTAGGTAAGTTTACTATATATATATATATATATCTACGTCCCTTTCAGGGTGAGGAAAGGAGCTTTTGAGGAGGGAACCCAGAGTTATGTGATGCGGTCCTTACCCGTCTAACTCTTTTCTCTATCATTCTCTGTATTTAACAATGAAATACCAAGTAAAATACTTGAAGTTTAATATTGCTATACTTCATGTATAGGTCTAATGGTCATGGTCATGGAAAAAGATCCTGATATTGCAACTATTTTTATACTACAAAAAAGAGCCATCCGCTCTATTTATAACATGAGGTCCAGTATGCTCGTAAAAATATAAAGTCTTTTCAAAATGTTGTGAAAATCTTACGCAATGGTTTGCATCGGCTTGCTGACACTAGTAAATCTTTTGTTGTAAATTGTATTCGATTCTATAATAATTTACCTGAAACAGTTTTGTCCGTGCCTGACAATATGTTCAAAATCACATCAAAAATATTCTTTGTAAGAACGGTTATTGCAAAATCGACGAATATGTGACTGATAGATCTGAATATGATTCAGCACATGTATTAATATATCTTTAACTATACCGCTAATCACCAGTACACATTGTCATAAATTTATTGTAATAGAAATTGACGATTTGAAAGAGACCAATATGGACGTTTCTTCTTCGTCATTAAAAATGCTGTAGATTGAAAAATAATTCAAAATTATGAAAAATTAATAAGATACAATATTGAGAATGAGGGTCTAATGGCAAATAAATATTTTTAAATTTGTCTTTTTTTAATGGGAAATTTAATGTTACGTTAATACACCAAGTATCGTGGTTACGACTCAGTATAACTGTGCTGGTGAGCGCCAGTAGATGCACGTATATTCTCACGACATGCTGAGAGGTAAGGAAATAATAATTATAAGTAGTGTAAATACAAACACTAGCAATATAATGAGGATGAGGTCGGGAGAGGATAGCGTCTTTACCATAGCAAGTGCTATGAAGATCTGTTTTCCCTTATCCCACCCTCTCCCTTCCGTCATAGAACCACACGTGCGGGCTTGCGATGTCATCGTTCCACTGTTGAGAACATTTCTACGCGTACCTAAAAGTTCGGCAACTCCTATCTTTGTCGTAACATTAAAAAGTGGAACGCTTTGCCTGCGCATGTGTTCCCTCCTTCCCACAATATGGGATCCTTCAAACGAAGCGTGAAGAAGCTTCTTGCGGGTCAGCATGCAGCGCCAACTGACAGGAGAATGTGAAGTCTTTTGTCAGTTGCGGTTGCGATTTGGGCTTTTCTTTTGTTTACCATAACTTAAAAAAAGCGAGTTATGCTCACAAAAGTGTCAACCAAAATGGTGGAATATGACGATGTCATCTCGTGAACGGGTGCTATTTATTTACAACTTAACGTTATATCCCATGCGGTGTAGACAGAGAGAACCGAGCGCTACATGATTCGTTCCTTATACACCTCGCATGCTTCTATAACATTCATAGTTCTTCTCATATACGCTCGCCTGTTTCTAGGGCTCATCACAAAACACGATCAATTTGATAAGTCTTGGCTTTCTTCGGCTCCAACATCCCTCTACTTTCGGGTTGTGTACCTATCTGTTTACCTATTTCTTTCTTCCAGCATTCTTTTAACAAGCCCGTACCAACGAAGCGTGCCTTCTTATTTTAATACCGATACTTTCTTCCTGACCAACTCTGTTACTAACTGTGTACACCAGAGGGAGACTTTGTACAAAAGTCGTCTGCGTGGGTACTGTCTGTCTTACCTATTTCTAACGCCAAGCAGCTATATTTATATAGCTGTGTTCCAGTTTGAAGGGTGAGATATGGCAGAGAAATTACTGGGTACTGTGATGGTACATCTTTAGGTCACAAGATTGGCAGCGCGCGAGTAACACCTCCGTGGTGGTGCGAGCATCAATAGGCTGCGGTGACCGCTTACCATCTGATGCGGGCTGCATGCTTGTTTGCGAATCTAGTTGTAAAAAAACGCAATCAAATAACAACTGCGAGTGAGTGAGATTACTAGTGAGCTCTCAAAGAGTTACGGTGTTAGTAGCAGTGGTGGCATAGCGCGAATGATACTGAATACAGTAACCGCTTTACATCAGTAAGGCCGTATGGTAGTGTTCCTCTCGATTATGTATAAAAATAAGCCTAATAATACCCATCATGCGTTACAGACTACTAAAATGTATAAATTCTTTCAGATGTGACAGCCGTGGGGTAGTTACGCCCTGTTCTCAAATTGGCTACTGCTGGTGCAAAGAGAATGTCGAAGGGGACTACTGCAATCGCTGTCGTCCTGGTGCTTTTAACTTAGACGCCTACAACCCCAAGGGATGTCTGCCTTGCTTCTGTTCTGGCGTCACTTCTGACTGTCACGAGGTAATAATGATATATTTATAAGTATTTCGTCCCAAGTCAAACATGTACCTAGCAATAAACTCCATTCTATTCATGTACCTAGCAGACGCTTTGTTATATGCATGTACCTAGCCGATACTCTGCTCTATATATATACCTAACAGACGCTACGTTCTATATATGTACCTAGCAGTCATATAAACTTCTTTCTTAGGTTAGATCATACGAAGGTAGGTAGGTCTTTCGAAATATAATTTCTTAGACGTGAGGGAAATCCGCCTCCGCCAAAATGATAACGATGAATATGTTCATCTATCTATCTATAACTTCACGCCAAATCCCTTGCGGGGTAGGCAGAGAGAACCGAGCGCCACGTGACTCGATCCTTACATATCTCACTCGCTTCTTTAACATTCATTGCTCTTCTCATGCACGCTCGCCGGTTTCTAGGGCTCCTGACATCACCTTCTGATAGAACACGACCAATTTGGTCATGGTAGGTAAGTCTTGGCCTTCCCCGGCTCCTACATCCTTCCACTTTTGCATTGTATATCTGCTTCGTCATTCTTTCATCTTGCATTCTTTCTACATGTCCGAACCATCGGAGCATGCCTCTTCTTATTTTAACACCGACGCTCTCTTTCAGACCAACTCTGTTTCTAACATCATCATTGCGAATACGGTCTACAAGCCTTACGCCACAAATTTTGCGTAGCGCTCGCATTTCGACCGCGTTTATTCTACTTTCATGCTCTTTCTGCCATACCCAGCTCTCGCTTCCATAAGTTAGCGTTGGGACCAACACTGCATTGTGTATAGCCAGCTGCGCCTTCTGGCTCAGGATTTTACTACCAAGAAGTTTTCCCAACGCTCCATTCACACTATTCCCAGCACTCACTCGTCTTTCTACATATGTTCATAAATTCGAAAATACGAGTTTTACCGTCTGTCAACAAACTGCCTCTTTATCTTCTGGTCTGTTACACTTGCATTGATTAGTCATGTATATATAAAATTATCTGGAAATTATACAGCATTGTCACATATTTTAAAGGTACTGTTCGGTATCATAAGTTATGGTATCGACTATCTAGATTAAACGCGGATATTCGTCGAATCGCTACCATTAATATTAATTGCGTAGGGGTAATTATGCAACGATTCGATCAATCTGCATTGTTCTAATCACTCTATATGTTTGTTATTTGTCTATAAGTTTTTAGTATTTTACACAGAGCTATTTGTTTAGCTCATTTTTTGATGAAAAGATTATCGATCAAAAGATGAATTTTCGTTCACTAACAATCTTACATTTAAAATTCGATGTGTGTATGTATGTTCCGTATGGAGTCGAAAACGCCTAGATGTATTTTGATGAAATTTTCACTCAGTCTCCAGATTATCTTAGCGAGTGATCCTGCGAAGATTTCTAGCGATCAGATCACTCGTCTGAGATCTATTAACGAATATATGAACTAATTAAAACATTGTCGTCCTTAATAACTAAATTAAAAGGCTTCCTAACTATATGTATAATATTCTACAGGCTTCCAACTACATGAAAGTGCCAATAGCTGCTCCGATCATCGGCAACAACTATGGGGGATACACCATCACCAATCTTAATGGGGATAACGTAGTCCAAAGCAACTTCATTCCCATGCCTGACTACAGCGAGCTTATGTACACCTTCTCTTTCTCACCAACCGAGGAGTTATACTGGTCCCTTCCTGAGTTCCCAGGTATGTAACCCATTGCAATATATTTCTTAAATCGTAGGCGGTAACCCCAGTCATTTGATAGGCGTGCGCGGAGATGTGCATCCAACGCGTGGTGTTATACCCGCAGTGACCTGCTCCGGGGGATATCAATGGAACAATATGCCCATGAACAGATCACCGCTAGTATTGGGGGTACTGTGAATGTGTCTGAAATTTATTGGGCTATGGCAATTAGATCTGGAGGGATTATTAGTACTGGGCTATTACAGAAGAGGGACGGACACCGGCCATAACTATCACGTCTGATAGTTATGGCAGGCACTTTCGGCAAATTTAATTATTTTTGACCAGCTCGGTGGCGCAGTGGTGAACTCCCTGTTACGTTACATTGACACCAACGCTTGTGGGTTCGATGCCCACACACAAACATTTGTGTGCATGAACATGTCTGTTTGTATTGGTCGAGGTAGGACGCATCAAAGCAACCCGCCTGAGGAGGTACCTCTATTTCACGAACCGTAGCCTATAAACGCATAAATAATACTCGTAAGGACTTCCTTCATTTTTTATAGAAAGTTGGGAAGCATACAAACATACGGCCCACGTGATGTAAAGCAGTTATCGTAGCCTATAAACGTATGTAATATATTAAGTATCGCTGCGCGCCATAAGCGCGATGCCACCTCTGCTATCACAGCAATTCCTTAGGACTGATGACCTTACACGTATGAACACCACAACCCTCCAGGGATTTTTTATTTGGCTGCGATTTTCTGTCAAGTTGAGGTGCTTCCCTGTCAGACCTTGATGCGCCCTACCGCTCTTAAAAGCGACCAGATCAAGACAAACCACCTGTTTGTGCTGCATTGTAATCGAAATCACGAGCCATATTAAAGTGGCATTGCTGCCACCGCACTCATCAAAATCCGTAAGGAGTTGAACAGTATCTGATGATGATGATGACTTTTTAATGATTTACCAGGCAACAGGGTGCTATCATACGGAGGCACATTGCAATTCGAGCAGAAGTATCAGGATCGGAACCCAGACGCCATAGCTGAAAGCGACAAGCATATTGTGCTCATTGGCGATGATACGTCAGTGTATTGGAACACCCCTGCCCCACTCTCATCTGGACAGGTTTGTACCACCTATTTATTAATGTCGTAGTAAAGGTGGTGTAATTTTAAAATTCATACCGCTAAGGTGACAAACAATTACCGTAGCCAATGGACAGTTGCAGCACCGCGGGTATCACTCGGGCGTCGCCGAGCCTGTAAAAAACTCTATTTCGCCTTTTTTTGAAGAGCTTAGAAAGTAAAAAAGGGAGGTAGGGCGAATCAATGCAGCCCGTCTGGGGAAGTACCTCTACCCCACAGAAAACCGAGCCAAATAACAACTCCCTAGAGGATTGTTGTGTTCCTGCGTGTGAGTGAGAGTGAGAGTTATCACAAATATGATATACTTTGAAAGAAAAGTATCACCTATTGATGAGTATTTAATACTTATAAATATTACTTCAACAGAAAGTTCAGGTCACCCTTCAAGAAGATGGCTGGTACATCCACAACACAGCTATGCCAGCTAGTCGCGCTGACTTCATGAACGTCCTGAAGTCCTTGAGAAGGGTTCTCGTCAGAGCTACCTTGACGCCTGATATTCTATCTACATCGATAGCTGATGTTTCCATGGACACTGCTTCTACTATATCATCACCAGGCTACCCCACCGTGAGGGGAATTGAGGTTTGTATTTTTATGTCTTCACTATATCAACCATTACTCATCCCAATGCAGGGATACAGATCTCCCGAAGGTGTTTTTAGAGCATACTCGAGCATACTCCACCACGCTGCTCTAATGCTGACTGGCGGAAACCAGAGTTTTCAAGCCGCCCGAAGGCCACTGACTTAGCTTAACGACTGTCATCTATCGACAACAGACGAAACTCTAGATAGAAAAAAACCCATCCATAGACAGGCTGCGGTCCACGCTGCTTAACCTGCGTGTTTGTTTAGAATGACAACGACGCCATCGAGCTCTCCGTTTTGTTATGTCTTATTCTAGAAATGTTAGCAGATTAAAAAAGAACCAGTTGCGAATGCGCAAGCTTGCATTGCGAGAGGACCACCTGGCTCGTCAATTTTTTTTTTAATTTGTCGGCCATTTGACCATGTTCCTTAAGAGATAAGAACGGTGTTCCTGAACATTCCTATTCTACTTTTTTATGCAGAATCCGAATCCGAAGTCAAAATTCGAATATTCCAAAAAAAGCGACAGACAAACGCACAGACAAACATATAGATTTCATATAGGAACGGTGTTCCTGAAAATAGTAACATAAGATAATTGAATAAGATACAATGAGATTATATTTCAAGAAATGTATTTATGACATGTCTAAGTGCCCAATGGCAAATAAAGAATTTTATCTTCATGTAGATATTTTTAGGGAGAAGGGGCTATCTTGGAAACGGCTGTAAATATTTGGACCAAATTTTGTATTTTTGTGTGGATTTTGTATTTATTAGGAATTGGGATTGATTATACTTTCTATGACTTCACTCTGCTTATAACATAGATTCTCAGTGAACTCTATATCAAACCCCTAGAGGCCTGTCAAACAAGGAGTCTGTAAATTTTGAACATTAGTAAGACAGATAGACGATGAGAGAATATGTAGCCAATGGTTCTTTAGTATACCAACGATTGAAAATCGCTCGTTTATATTACACTCTACTATAACTTCACGCCAAATCCTTTTCGGGATAGGCAGAGAAAACCGAGCGCCATATGAATCGCTCCTTACATACCTACCTTATTCGCTTCTGTAACAGTCATAGTTCTTCTCAAGCTCGCTCGCGGGTTTCTAAGGCTCCTGACATCACCTGATAAAACACAATCAGTTTGGTCATGGTTGATAAGTCTTGGCCTTCCTCGGCTCTTACATCCTTCTATTTTTGCGTTGTATATCTGTTACGTTCTTGTTAAATTCTTTCTTTCTTCCATGTGCATGTCGCATTTTTTGTTTCAGGTTTATATGGCTATTTATTTGTATCGAAGTATAATGTTTTTTAGGGTTCCGTAATAAATAAATGTTACGATTATAGGTTTGCATCTGCCCAACGGGTTACACGGGAAGCAGTTGTGAAAGCTGCTCCTCTGGATATTACAGAGATGAGAGAGGACGCTGCAGCGAGTGCAATTGCAACGGACACGAATGCCAACTGGGTTCCAATGGTCGGGTTGCATGCCAGTGCCGCCCACCATACACCGGGCCAACTTGCTCCACTTTCGGTAAGATTTGAAAGCATTCTAGGTTTGGACATCATTGCATGGGGTCAGGGAAAGCAAAGCACATCTTGCCGTTTGTTTAGCGTGGATCTATTTGATAATAGGGATCTTTAGTCTAGCGGCACCGTATATGAAGGCAAAGACTATACAGATTGCTATGAAAACTAAGAAAAAAAATTAAAATTTAAGCACATTTTCATGTAATGTACGCAGGTAAATATGTGAAAGGATCGGGTGGTGCGAAGAATATGCGATATATAAGGGCTCGCTTGTTAGTACTGCACTACTTACTTTAACGACTGGACTCGTGGGTTCGATTCCCATACAGGGCAAACATTTGCGTGCGTGAACATATCTGTTTGTCTTGGCCTGTTTTTAAGAGAGGTAGGGCGTAGTCCGAAAACCGCAGTCAAGTAATCACTCCCTGGAGCATTGTTGTATTCCTGTGAATGTATGAGTTTACTAAGAAGCTCCTAAGGAATTACTCTGTTAGCTGCAAAGGTGGCATCACGCGATATTTCAATTATTGCAAGTATTCGTAGGCAAAGGTACCCAGTTAACATCAGGTGGGTCGTATTCGTGCATGCCTTCCGACGTTGTGGGAAAAAACAACGGGAAAAGTTCTTAGAAGGTCGCAGGTAACCTTACTCGGTCACAGGACAATTATAACTCTAGAAGTATTCGAGATCTTTTGTAAGATCTACTATGGCCTACCTATTTTCTGCCTGCTTTCTGAATCTCGTTTGCAAATAGCAATGCTCACCACGTTCAGGTGACTCTAATGATTGGCTTGGACTCTGATAGATAGATAATGGATTCAGATTTATCATCTGTCCATCAGATGATCAAGTAGATTCAGATCCATCTCAGGATGGATATGATAGGATCAATCATCTATCATCAATGATTTATTCAATTTAATAGTTCCATAACTGCCATATTCTGCCGCCATATCTATACTAAATTTCAAATAGAAATGAATCTTTTAGTTTAAGCAAGATGTGCCTTGTGTTCGAAGTTTGCGCTAATTTCAAAGTGGCTTATAACCACGTCGTTTATAAACACACAGAGAAATCTCATAAACCGATTGAACAGGTGTACTATTCAAATCGATCGGGTTATGTAGTAAAACATTTTTCTCTCCATGTCCGTGACTCAAGTTTCTTGGCTTACATTATTGAAAATTTGCGCTTACTTCGTAATTTTAATCACATTCAATATATAGTAGATATAGTAGAAAAATACTTATAGCACAGTTTTACCCACACGCGCTTATTAACTATCACAAGCACTGTAGTAAGGCCAATAATCATCTTCAACGTTTAATCGTTTGATTTTTTGGTAAAAGGGATTTTATAAAAGCATTTGACTACATAGGCTTATACTAATTGGTAATCTAGTGGGTTTTATTAATTGATATTCCATACATAGGAAGATTGTGTCAAATAAAAGAACATTAGATAGCATAAAACTACATTCATGTAGGTTAAGCTATTGTGGATAACGTATATAAACGCAAAAGTAGGCAAGAAGTCAGATGACGTATTTATTGTCTATATGTTCAGATATAGATATTTTCGAATTTATTAAACATTCTAGCCGTTGCAGCATAGCATTTACCGAATGAAGCATTATACTACAATACAATTTGTATCTCACAGGTATCTGGTAAATGATTAACCTATAGACAGGCTATCTGATGGTTTGTCTACTTTTATGCAAAATTGATTAAATAATTCGGTTCTACCTCTAGGACTTTTAATGGAACTCCAGCCAACCTTGGAAGATAACAATATCGATGGACCTAGATATAAATGGGTTACACTGACATGCAAATATATAGCTCATGAACCCCTCACGTTAAGATTCTACGCCGAAGGCGAAGAAATAGGTGTACCTAAGAACTACAACGAATCGAAATTTTACAAAGATGGCTGGAAAGGAGACCACGTATGGCGTGGTCTATGGGACACCGTTAATGAAGGGCTTGTATATGAATGTCATGCTATAACGAAGAAAGGTGCTACTATGGGGGTTCTGACGGCGACCATGCCGCCTGAATCAGGTAGCAAACACTGAAAGTCCAGATGTGATTGTTTGGTTCAATGTAGGCTTTTAGCAAACTGTTGTACATATTTTCATTTCATTTTGTAATGCATATTGCAATGTTGATGGAAAATGATTTTCGCTCGGGATGTATCGGTATATTCATCATTTTTGTCATTTGTCCATATTATCAACTAAAATGTCAAATGTGATGTGAACTGATATAATGAAAAGTTATAATTTTAATAACAGGTAACCTTGTCGTAAAATAATGTATAAAATTAATATGAAAATATTAATTATAAATTTTTTATTAAGTATTAAAGTTATATATTATAAAGCATTAAGTCAGTTTACTACTTTGTTCAGGGAGGTGGTAGGTATATCCATATTTTTTGTCCGTTTGTCCATATTGAAACTGAAGTGACGAATGTGAGGTGAACTGATGTAATAAAAATGTATAATTACAATAAAAAGTTACCTTGTTGTAAAATAATGTGATAAATTGACCATTACGTCAGTACACCGTCAGAGAGAGAAAGAGTGGTAGATATATTCATCATATTTGTTCATCTGTATTTTTACCTATTTATTTATCATCATACTCTGGTGTGAACTGATGTAGTAGTAATTCATAAATAATCATGGAGGGAGTAATCTTGAATGTGAAGAATTAAAGTCGGCAAGGCGATCTTTCCTCAGATATGTACCCATATAAACGGTCGTCAATCTTTACGAAGTCGTATTGTATTTATGTTCAAGTGGTTTCGACTAATAGAAAACTACTAAATTGTGTTATAAAAATTCTTATTTAACATTTTCCATCTGAACTTAAGCCGTAAAACTGAAAAATTATAATGTACGTCATGAAGACTCAAAATTTCATTTTTTTTATAATTATTTACATTTTTAGAGTCGTAATTAAAGATAAGTGGAATCATCGCGCTTCGATTATCACTCAATAGGCAGCATGAGGAATGTGGGGGCCAGTTCGACAGACTCGGGGTGGTGGAAACCAATAAGTTGAATGAAGCTCGCTGTCTGGCGACAAGCTTCTTGTGATTTTTTAACCTCAGTAGGAAAGCCCTCCTTAATATCAAACTTATTCTTTACGTCAGTACACAACATTGTTTAAAGATATATTTCATAAATGAATGGGTGAAGGTTTTTATGCTGTTTACTTGTACCATTCTACGAACTTTGTTCTTTCATTCATGTACCGTGTCCACATTTCTGCAGTACACTTGTATGGCATGGTATAACAAGTTCAAATATTTATTATACAACATATATTTGTGCATTATTACTTTAGAATGAGAATCTTGTTCTGCTAGTATGTTAAATGTTGCCCCATTAATTGTCTACGTCTTATTAAATGTGTACAATGATTACTACATATTTTATGATCATCTTTCTGTGTGCAAAATCCGCTTCTTGTGCTATGTCTGTTTAAACATTATATTCACTTCAGTCTTTTGTCTAATGTTTGTATACCTTCCAGGAGACGCAACAACTCAAGGACCACCAAGTGTCACGTACCCTCCACCACCGCCATTATCGACTGTCACAGTTACGATCACTTCACCATCTATTGTCATTAAGAGTATTGGTGGTTACGTGACTTTCACATGTCAGGCAACAAGTCGTATGTCACCTCAAAGGCTTTCTGTCAAATGGTCGAAGCACGGTGGATACTTGCCTCAAGGAAGAACTGTTGTCGATGCAGAATCAGGAAGCTTAATGATCACTGACCTACAAAGAACCGATACTGGCAAATATATATGTGAAACAACTGACGGTATAACTACTGACCAAGCAATTGCTAGTCTTACTGTTGGAGGTAATGATAATCAATTTTATTGGAATGACTATAATTATTAACGCATGTAATCTTCTCTGGCTAACATTCTTTTAACATGTTAAAATAATGAATATATTTTAAGACACCAAGAAAAGAGCAAAATGAATTATGTAAAGGTAAATCAGCAATACTAGCGGTTTTTTATTTAATGAAAACAGTGATAAAAACATTGACAAAGGAATAGATACGCTATATTTTTTAATATAAACAAGGCATTCGATTAAGTCTAACACGAAATATTTTTACATAAATATGGATTGAGAGGAACGGCACAAAAATGGTTAAAAAATTACCTCCAAAATCGATGTCAATATGTAGAAATTACTAAAGTAAATGAACCAATTACCTGATGCAACTGATCACTAATATAACCTTTTCGCAGATGACATG
This sequence comes from Pyralis farinalis, assembly GCA_947507595.1. Lineage (NCBI taxonomy): Eukaryota > Metazoa > Arthropoda > Insecta > Lepidoptera > Pyralidae > Pyralis > Pyralis farinalis. Next base: position 37,435,707 of record OX382265.1, read on the forward strand.
TCTATTGTTGTACCAGAAATTCCAAATATAAATTATAATGGCGATATTAGTTCAACAATAATAAATGTAACATGTGTCAGTTCTTTATGTGATAACAAATGAAACTAATTATCTATCTATCTAACAAACTGGCTTCGAATAAATAATCCCGAAGGCAAAGTCAATAAAACCAAATATCTTCGATTTTTTAACAGCAAGCCCAATAGACGTAATATTAGCTGTTGCAGTGAACCAAAAACGGAATTAAATGAGGTAAACTTCGAAAATTACTATAGACAATTAATGTATATTGAGACAACACGTTAGAAAAGTTTGTAAAAAAGGAAATCGTTTTGCTTATGTCTTATGGTGGTTAACAAACCAAGTAAATCAAAAAACCGCCTTAATAGCTATTTTTAACTTAAAGAATGGGATTCTTATCTGGGACATAAATAGAGTTTTTATATCTCAGAAACAGTGCGCGTACTATTTCGTAAATCCAATATAATAATGTATAAATGCTGCTTCTTTGTCAATTGTATTATAAATATTACCCAATATACGAACGCATTATTTTGAGATGAATTATTATTGCAATTGAATCAAAATTTATAACAAATTACCTCAAAAGGTAATGGAACTGCAATTAAAATTACTCGTGTTTGAATTGCTCGTGAGGAAATGTTTTTACTCCATTAAAGACTACCTATCTTAATTGTAAAATTGACATAATTCAATGACATTTTTAATATATTACATAATTTATTTAATAATAATGGACATCTTGACTTCGCATACTACTGTACTAATTTGAATATTATTGACATCTAATATATAAAATTGCGTGAATAAATTCTGTATATTGTTTAAAATATCGTGCTTGGTAAATTTTGCATGCCATGAATCGGCTGAAGAACAAGAATCATAATGTAATTTTTATGCTCTCAATATTACTTCATTCAAAGCGAAATAATCATATTCTATTCTATTCTGTTCTTGCTTGCAATGTGGGATCAGATTGGCCTCATTGGGTATTTTATGCGAAAGGTAAGTTTCTCAACTAAAACTAATTCGAAGTGGTATACATCTACTAGTTTGTAAGATTTTTAGTAACTGAAGATGATGAACATGATTATTCACTAAAGAGAAGGCATGTAAATTATTTTCTGTTTTAACAAACCTAACTGGCTGCCTAAATATATACTTATGTGATATTGTAGACAATGCAAGAGAACAGCCTGTTGTGAGTATAGAGCCTGCGATGCGTGATTACACCGAAGGCGAGAGGATTGAATTGGAATGTAGAGCGACTGGTCATCCAGCACCCACTGTAACATGGCGCCGAGCATCCGGCAATCCTCTGCCTATGGACTCCAACGTTTACAATGGCGTGTTGACCATTGACTACGCCAAGGAAGAAGATTCTGGAGATTACAGGTAGTTCAATCGATCTTATTGTGGCATTACTTAAAATGAGTTTAATTTTTTAACAGCCAAGACCCATAGAGGTGCGAAAAGTGGACAAGTGAACATTATAAAAAATCCCATACCATACTGAGTGGGTTTGGTTATTAATGTGCGTAATTCTAATAGTTAAATATTTTGACTGTCATATTTGGTCGTGGAGAAAAAAATACAGAATATTTGTATGTAAGAGAGAGGATGCGTGGAGGAGCGTGCTTTAGGATGGCTTAAAAAAGAAGAATTAATGATAGAAGATGACAGATTGTCTCTGTACTTGATACCGCAGGATTATAGTGCCACCTTAAAAGTATTATACGAAATCATTCTCGGTATGCTTGATTGGGCTATTTAGTACGAAAATGGATTACTTGTACAATGACAAATTCTAGACTTAACCCATGGGAGTATTAATAATGAATAATTAATTATACATATTTTTTATAAAATATCCAGATCTTTTCTTTTAGTGATTGAAATTAATATAATTTGTCAGGTGTACGGCAACGAATACGGAAGGATCATCAGATCGCATTGCATCGATTATAGTGCGACCACAGCCTCATACTCTTCCTCGAGAAAGATTAACTGTTTCAACCTCGTCGCCGAACGTCAACGAAGGCAATAGTACCAGAGTTGTCTGCACTGGTACAACGTCTGTACCCGCCGGTTCTATTCAATGGGTCAGGTAAGTGATTTTTAAGAATAATTACATAACGGCAACAACTAACAAGATGTTTTTGTTATTCATATTTACTATCCTCGTCTGATATCTTGTACAAAGTTTGTTAAAGGTATGGTCAGTTCCAAGATTCGTTACTGATCTGAATTATCAATGTGACAGTTCTAGTCATAACCAATGTTTACCAACAGTTATTTGGCAACTGAATATATTTATTGTAACTGGCAATATTTTGAGAGAATATTTAAATTAAAAAAAACAATATATATTAGACAATATTATTAATTCCGTAAAAGTCTATTAACTAAAAGCCTTCAAATCTGTTCACAGACAAGATGGTGTACCGCTGATGATCAACGTGCGATCACAAAACGGCGTGCTATACGTAGACAATGCTGAACCAGACAACCAAGGAGTTTACGTTTGTCAGACACCATACAGCCACATTACTCCAGTAGCTATTTTACTTACCGTTGTACCACTGACAACACATCCAGGCGACTCACCTAACATCACGGTGTCCGTAGATAGCTTAAGGATCCCAACAGGTGATAGAGGCTCAGTAGACTGCAATCCTCAAGGGCACCCGTTACCAATCATTAGATGGAGAAAGGTGGGTACAAGTAGAAGCATTATTCGTATTAGTAGGATTAGTGATATTTCATTCTCCATGGTAAAAGCAACAATCAATATTTTGTAAACCTCAAATTCCAGTTGATGGAGTTGTTTAGGAACTAATACATTAGCAACATTAACAGTGACTTTTTTGTTTTTCTGCATTTCTTAGCTCAATTCTTGAGGATAGTTATAGGCTATTTAACATCACTACACTACCCTTAAAAGTAAAGCAATAAGAAAGAATGTAAGAAAAATCAGTACCCACATGACACTAGGATAAGCGTAGACGAAGTCGCGGGCTGGTAACTGACAAATCGGTACCTAATTATATTCCTAATTAATCGTAGAATAGAAACAAATATTTAACTATTTATTCAGATAGTAAGACCGTATGAAGAAATATCGCGTCTAGAAATGTATAATCGAGTTGTCAAAATATTAACATCGTATGAAAAAATATGGGTATAGTCGCTGACATATTTGACATTCGCTGGACAACTTACTCAGAAACGGTATCTTCTTATCTCATCAAATACATCGACTTCAATGTTGAAATGCCTAGCTCTACTCTGCAAGTTCAAGACGTTTAAACCTTCCATCATTGTGTGCAGGAGTTATGCAGGAATGTCAAATCTGTTTCTGATGTAGTCTCGTGGATATTGTACCTGCTGTCCTCGTACTCCTGTGTTTAATGTAAATCTATTACAGAGGGAATTTCATGATCTATTGATCACGCAGCTCACCGTTCTCTCTCTCAAGATCAGAATGAGGCATGCCATAGCGTTCCTACTGATAGGAGAGCATAGGAGTATGTTAAAACGCCGATTGATAATACACGTGTAAGATTTCTTGTTAATAAGAATAATGTGTTGCAGCACGATGCCGAATTTGGCCCTAGCACTATTCAACGTGGCAACACACTGATAATCAACAATGCTCAAAATGAGGACCAAGGATACTACCTATGCGAAGGCATCGTTTGGAACAACACTATTGCCAACATATATGTGTATGTGGAAATTGAAAGTAAGTATAATTTGTATCCAACGATGCCATTATTCCATAACCTTGTTAATTAAAAGTATTAAGTTATATATCATCTTACATATTTTAGAAGTGAAAACTTCTTTAGCGGCGTTGTGCACTTTTTGGGATGAGTAAAAAATGATAAACTCGCGTCAAGACACGTGACCCTGAGCGTAAGATTTTGGTGAGAATTAGAACTTAAGTTCGCTGCAGCGCTAAAACATTAGTTACCTTACCTCTAATTAAACAATTAGAACATGAAGCGCTAGATCGTTCATAGGGCATTATTCTCGCGACCAAAACGTTGTATGCGCCATGAAATTGTTGGCGTTTACGCGTTTCGTTCAACGTAGTTTATCAACATCACTGTTTGGTTTAAGCGGCGCGGTGTGTTTGAGTTTTAGAGATTGGCGATGATGATGCTGGTAATGATGATGGTGAAAGAGTCGTTGAAATTATGGATGAAAGTTGATTTTTCTGAAAGATAAACTTTTTAATGTAAAATAATTGTAATAGTTCTGAAGTGTTAATTTTTTAATGTAATATAAATTGACATGTTTCTATACGATAGCGCAATAAATGAATATTGTATTTTACCACGTACATGATACTATGATGAAATTACTATGGAAAAATATTAAACAAATTACATATACGAATAACTCATAATGTTACCATACTGAATTACTAACTGTCAGAAAAACGCCTATTGAGACAGCAAACTTTGTTAATAAGTTTTTTGCTGATATAGGAAAATAACTAGCCCAACAAATTCAATCGAATAATATTGAAAGGTCAGTTTCTGTAATAGCTTCTCAACTCAATTCTTTTGTGCTTTTGGAAACTGATATTTACGAAGTAGAAAGTATATTGATGAGCCTTAAAACTAACAACGCCCCAGGGTGGGACAATATATCGACAGGATATCTGAAATATGTAAAAAAGGAAATAATTCCCATTGTAACCCACCTGATAAACCACTGCTTCAGAAAGGGTATCGTTCCAGCTCAACTGAAGAAATCCATTATTACTCCTGTATATAAGAGTGGGGACAGAGATGATGTAAATAATTACAGGCCCATATCTGTATTACCTGCCATATCAAAAATACTAGAAAAACTTGTGAATATTCACCTTCTTGACTATCTGGATAAACATAATATAATATCTAGTGCGCAGTATGGTTTTAGGCATGGCAGATCTACTGAAGATGCAATAACAGCTCTAATCTCATTAGTCACTGATCATCTTGACAAAGGAAACAAATGTCTTTGTGTTTTTCTGGATTTAAAAAGGGCATTTGATACTGTTTCTGTTCCCCTCTTAGTAAATAAGTTAGAAAATTTGGGAATCAGAGGAATACCACTAGCTCTATTTAAAGATTACCTTCCGGATAGGAAACAGAGTGTAAAATTAGAACAATGTACAAGCTCAGATGCTGAGGTATTATTCGGTGTACCGCAGGGTAGCGTATTGGGTCCTACGCTATTCTTAATTTATAACAATGACTTATGTAACCTAAGAATATATAACGCTAACCTTTTTTCATACGCGGATGATACGGCCATCGTTTTTTATAGAAAATCTTGGCAAGAGGTTAAAGACCCTACGAAAAGGGATTTACCGAGATAGCTACGTGGCTATGTGATAACCTATTGTCACTAAATAAGTAAAAAACGAACTACATCTGTTTCAGTATAAGAAACCGTACGCAACCAGAGAACAATTTTAATATTAAAATACATACTTGCAACGACACTAACACGGACACTTGTAAGTGTACGAAAATAAACAAAGTTGCAAATACCAAGTATCTAGGGGTTATTGTGGACCAAAACCTTTCTTGGTACTCCCACCTGGAACAAGTTTCCATTGTATAGTTAGTAAAATGTAAAATAAATGTGTTGCATGCATTATTATAAAACTGGTACCTATGCTGCTATGAAGAGCGGGGTCTTCTAATACAAGCGTTTTACTACTACTGATTAATGTAATAGAATGCTAAATATGTTAATAAATTATTATTATTATGATAGTACTTTTATACGGATAAATAAAGCAATTAGTGCGAAATTATTCCCTAACTAAAATATTCCAAAATGCACAACGTTAATGTTCAAGTTTTCACTTCTGCCGGCACTCCCGGAGTGGAACCCGTTTTTTTTTATACAACGTCGGGAGGCATTCAAGCATACGGTCCACCTGATGTAAAGTGGTTACCGTAGCCTGTGAACGCTGGCAATACATTGAGTATCACTTGTGCGATGCCACCTCTGCTGCTAACATAGCAAATCCTTAGAAGCTTACTGGTAACCTTACTGACACGCAGGAACACAACCCTCTAGGGAGTTGTTATTTGGCCGCGGTTTTCTCTGAGGTGGAGGTTTTTCTCTACCTCTCTTAAAAACACCCAAACCAAGACAAATAGACATGTTCATGCACACAAATGTTTGTCCTGTATGGGAATCGAAGTTGGACCATTCGTGTCAAAATCACCTTATCATCCGCCTCAAATAACAATGTTAATAGTGTAAACAAGTATCCGATTATCCAGACATTATACAAAACAAATTTCACACAATATTATTCTACTAGCCTTCTTATCGTGCAACAAATTAGGTACTGATATTTTGTAATCCCTCAAAGAAAATCAATAATTGGAAGTCTACAGACTTTGCTTACTGTTATACATCAATTGATCGCTAAAATTTGTTTCAATAATTTTCAGGACGAGAACCGCCACGAGTTGAAATCTGGCCACAGGATTCCCAAGCTGTCCAAATCGGTGACTCATTTGAACTACACTGCCGTGTGCTGGGAGGCATCCCTGAACCAGATATTACATGGAACAGGGAAGGCGGCCGAGCACTCACAGAGAGCACGGACTTGTTACCGAACAACGTATTGAGGTATGTGTCTAGTTCATAGGAATTCACGGATTATACATCTCCAATAATTTGGTGAGATTAAAGATAGTTTAATCATATAGTAAGATGCATAATTAGGAAAGTCAGCACTATCCTTCTTAAATAGAAAATAAAAACCCCCAAAATCTCCTATCGTGAGGTTGTTTCATAGTGAGTAAATATATCGTTACGATTATTTTGTAAATGCGAGGCAAGCGTCGACGCTACATCTCTCTCTCTCTCTCTCTCTATTGTTAATGAGTTATAAAGTTGTCTATCAACTAGTCACAACTATAAAAAAAAAACTTAGCTTACCGGCGCAAAGGAACAGACCAATAAAATGTAATTACATTTACAAATGAATTTAAGTGCACGGCTTGGGGAAGGCTATATTCTCGGAAAAGTATATTTTCATTAGATATCCCTGCGTGTACAAAGAGTTTCGATCATATAAGCATTATGAAAAAAAAATATAAGGTGATACGTACGTGTTTGTTTCTTTCCCGATTCGTGAAGTACCACTGTATTCATCTGCACCATGCTAAGTAGCAAATGAGGCTGTGTTAAAGATATGTAGGATACAGCTATATTTAACAAGCAGGCGACATGGCTAGTTCCTCAATCGCACAAAGTCACGCAGCTAAAGCAGAAATGTAAGGAAACTCTCAAGAAATTGTCTCTTGTATTGGGAGCTTACGTAGGCATCACGAGTAATGGTAGTAAATGGTGGTTGTTTATCACCATTACTAGAGTGGTAACACGTTGATTATTTTTATAGATTCCGCCATATTGATGTCAACGACGAGGGGGCGTACACATGTTCAGCAACGAACACGGCCGGCACTGCCAACGCGACGGCAGCTGTCAAAGTGCAGTCACCACCCATCGTTACCACCTCACCGAGCAATTACATCAGTGTCGTGTCAGGAGACCCCATCAACTTCGAATGTCGAGCATCTGGATATCCTCTTCCCGTCGTTTCTATTATCAGTAAGTTGATATTGATAAATCGAGTAGCTGGTGGTATCTTTTTAACATAAGTTCGAAAAGCATTCAAGGATACGGTCCATCTGATGTAAAGAAGTCGGCCGCAGCCTAGGAACGCTGCCAAGCCACCCTTCTAATGGCACAGCAACGCTTCAAGAGTATACTGACCGTCCTGACCTGGCAAGAATACAACGACACTCCGGGGAGTTATTAATTGACTGCGATTTTCCGAGAGGTGCTTCTTCAGATTGACTGCATTGTTGCACCGTACCTCTCTTAAAATCTTAATTAATTTATTGGCTTAGTTTGAAGTAGCAAGCAAAAAATACAAAATACAAAAGTATTTATTTCGGTTAATATGGTTCACTTATATTAACAGTGTTTGGAGTTACTAGGTAAGTATAAGTTACTTCTGTTTGGTAAACTCCGCTCTTCCGTATTAACTAAATAAGTATACATTTCAAAGAATATTTTTTAATAAAATGTAGGTAGGTATGTAAGTTTATACAATTAGACATTGAAGGCAATGTACGAAGCACTATTACTTAACTGAATTTCACAATGTGGAGGATATTAATTCGAAATTGGCGGGGAAAATTAATATGCAATAATAATACATGGACAATAACATGTGTGCATTGTGTCCATGATGTTAAAAGTCACTATATGATTTTAAAAACCAAGTGCCAGCAGCGACTGAATTCAGTTTTAAGCAACCTCCAGGACTTCGTACGTACTCCATATCCGTCGCGTCTAATACGGGGACGTTGGAAGGCAAACGGCAAACGATACCTTACGTAGGTAGGCCTTATTGGCATCTCTCAACGTTTGCAACAGAAATATTGTCACTCGTGTATTGACAGCCCCGCCTGTAAGGCTGCTCCTCGCTGAATGTTTCATCATCCTCATGATCTTTTTATCTTCAGGAGACGACTATCGTGAGGTCGTGCCGCCGACGCCCGCCATGGCGGTGCTCCGCATCGCCTCCGCCAGCGAGAGGGACTCCGGACAATACATATGTAAAGCTGTATCACCTGCCGGCACCATCGATGAGACTTTTGCCATCAACGTCGATAGAGGTGACGGTGGTGATAATGGTCCGTAATTTTTTTTTTAATTTTTTTTTTTTTAGTTATCAGAAAACTAGTTTGTCTCACACTGTTTGTTCAAAAGTGATTTGACGTTTCTCATGAGAATATAGTGTTAACGCATCCATACAAAACTTTCGAGATGGCTCTCGATGGTTTTGTTTTGTGTGGATATTTGTGAATGTTTAAGATAATATATAATCGAACTCGTAGGTTAAATAAGGTCGACCGCAGCCTGTGTATATATGTATTTATCTAAACCGACTATCCTATTCTCTGTGTTAGGAAGACACGTCAAGAGTGGCTACAAAGCTAATTGGCGCCCTCATTTTGTTTTTATTAATAACGCTGAATTTAAGACCAATTCCAAAAATGCTCATTACAGGCACTAAAGAATCATATTTTTGATTTTTGAAACATATTTTGTATTTATTATCTATGTACAAGTAATCAAAATTATTGCTTATTGTGGCCATTTATAGCAATAATCAAAATTATGACTAATTGTACGTAAACAATGAAAACAGAATATGTCTCAAAAACATAAATATTGGTCTTCAGTGCCTGTATTGTGCGTTTTTTTTGGAATTGGTCTTAAATTCAGCGTAAAAACAAAATGAGGGCGCCACTCAGCTTTATACCCCCTTCTTAAGCCGTCGGTCCTAGCTGTTGTCGATAGATGACTGTGAAGCGATGTCAGCGGTGGGCGGTCTGAAAAACTAGGTTTCGCTAGTCCGCAGATGAGCAATGCGACTGAATATGTTGTAAACGAAATTGATATAGAGGATATGAATTATCAAAAAATTGAAGAAACCTTTTAAGTGTTGTTAGGTTATTTTTTTGTCGCTGGACGTATTATAGACAATGATACATTTTCTCAAAGTTAGTAAGGTTATAGGAAAATTCGCATGGGATGTTCACATTATCAATAAATATCCCATTATTTTGTCATTTTGACCATCACTTCTGGACTCATCTGTGTGTGCATACTTTTAATACTTACTCTTTTTAATGTTAAGTTTTCATTGTTTTTTTAATTGTTTTTTTTTTTTTGTTTATTACTTATTTGCCATATTATTTTGATAAATAACAGCAGTGACAGCTCAGTGGATAAATAACTAGCCTACTGAGCAACAGGTCCATGGTTCGAATCTCGGCATATACCACTAAATTGGTGTTTTCGGATTTACGTACATATTTGTAATTATCACGCGCTCGGCGGTGAAGGAAATCATCGTTAGGAAACCCACACGTCCAAGAAATTATATTTCGAAAGACGTGGGACCTAATCTAAGAAATGTCTGTTCTTCCCTCTGGGTTGTAGGGATCTGACTGCAGGCTCCATATAAAAATCAGTATCTTTGCCAAATCCTTAGGAATAGATAGCGGACTTAGCTAATGCTGAGGGACTAGGAAACTGGATTTTTTTTTTGTTATACTACGTCGGGAGGCATACAAGCATACGGCCCACCTGATGTAAAGCGGGTACCGTAGCGTATTAACGCTTGCGATATATTAAGTATCGCTCGCGCGATGCCTCCTCTGCTGCTTACACAGCAACTCCTTTCTGGTGACTTCACTTCTACGCAGGAACACAACTACCCTCTAGGTAGTTGTTATTTGGCTGCGGTTTTCTGTGAGTTGGACGTACTTCCAGAGACGGGCTGCTTTGATGCGCCATTCTTAAACATCCAGACGGATGTTCATGCACACAAATGTTTGCCTTATGTGGGAATCGAGCGTTGGTGACAAAGTCGCGTCACGACTGAGCCGCCAAGAAGAAGATTATTTTGATAATTAAAAAGCTTTTCAATATATATTAAAATTTTATTGTTATAAATATTGCTACTTTATTTTTTAGGCGCTGGTGTCGGTCCGGACAACAAATACGACCCAACAACACTTCCAAACAGTATTCTTTTGCCCGAAGGACGAGAATCTGTCTTGAGGTAAACAGTGGTAGTACGCCTGTCGTATTCTCTAAGGTGGCTTCAATCAGTTTATACAGTTCCCTGACAATATCTTCAAAAGACACATAAAAACAAACTTTGTAAACGGACTTAATATAGAATAGATTAATATCTAACTGACAAAGATGTCCGGAAATGATTCATTCATTTTTTTTTTTATTTTACCACTTGGCTGGCATAAAAGCATTTTGAAATCTATAGAAAAGAACTGCCGAGCATATTGGCAAGATTTTCTGGGCAATTCTTCTTAGCTATTGGTCATTTTGAAATGCTGATGAATTGGAAAACGAAAACGAAAACTAATGGAAATTAATAGAATTGAATAACATTTAAATTAAAAATGTAGGCCGTGGCTAAGTGACCGCCAAGGCTCGATGGCAAATAAAGAATTATTATTATTATTATCATATTTTTCTTTAATCACGGGTGTTAACCCCGGTCTTTTGATAGGCGTGTGCGGGGATATGCATTCAACGCGTAGAGGCCCCTTAGAAAAGATTGATGAGTTATATCCGCTATGACCTGCTCTAAGGGATATCAATGGGAGGATATACCCACGAACAGGTCATGGCAGGTATTGGGACTATTGCAAATGTGTCAGAAATAATTGAGCTATTGAAATGAGATCTGGAGGGATTACTAGTATTGGGCTATTACAGAAGAGAGACGGATTATTATTATAATTATTATTCATATCTTTATCACGGTGCTTCGATCCAATTATTTTCATATATTTTCAATACCTCTGGTACAGATGTTTGTATGTAAAATATACACATAATACGAATTTACAGCACCTAACCACCTTTTAACCGTCGAGATTTTACCTTTGAATCAAAGTTAATCAAACAAAAATATACTCAATTCGTTAGTGCTTGCAAAATTAGCTACAATCGATATACTTTTGTTGATATGTTGTCTTACTGTATAACAAACATTGCCCCATCACTATATCTACCAGTTAACTTACACCAAACATCAGTCAGAAATTAGTCTTGTTTATGAGACAGCGACATCGTGAGCTCAACGTTATGCGTGTAAGATTTTTTTTTTTCGCCTTAGAAGTTTGAAGACCCACGCAAGAAGGACTAACCCACACCCGGGTGTGCATTAGTCATTCTTCCGTGAGGGGCACCCTCCGGAAAACGGGAGGGAGGAGGTGAAATCTTTCAAAGATACCATTTCGTGCGAACGAACTTATGTCAGATTTCCACTGACTAAAACACCCCCTGGGACTGCCTTTAGCCGGGAAGGCTATAAAGGCTTCATCTGAAGCGATCACCCCAGGGGAACGGGGTGACGCAAATGTTTGAGATTTAAGACTATGACCATTAAAAGGTTAAACATGCATAGTGATGCTCCGATATGCTATAATTACAAGTTCACTTCTACAATGGGTATTTTCTAAATTCTGGTCTTAGTGAATTGTAGATGGGTATTGCCTAAATCAACATGCTTCAATGATGTATAATTTTCAGGTGTGAAACTGATGGCTATGAACCTGAATGGAGTCGAGCAGATAGACAACCACTGCAGCCTAATGCTAGGCAGGAAGCTGGCGAATTGATTTTCAGAAATGTAAGTGTGTTTATTCGCGGAATAAACAATAATGTTTTAGGATATACTTCTGTTCTGTTATTTTTGTCTTCAATTTTATGTTTTAAATTTGCAAATTGACAACTTCAACATACCTATAGAAATATTTTTATACATGAAGAAGAAATGACACTACTCATAAGTGATACTAGACTGACAGTTGTAAGTTTTATTTTTGAGTATCAATATTTTTCCTCTGTAGGTTTAGGATAGGTCCGAGAAACTAAAGTTAGCAATAAATTCCAGAGCTCTGCTTCATTATATACTAGAAGTGATGTCATTGAAATTAGTTCCGGGCACTGCCGATATTGCCGTTATAAAAACACAAATTTGACTGTAGTTTGTATAGAAAAGCTTGTCCAGTGTGTAATCCCATCTTGTCACCTTAAACAAGCAATACTTCTATATTTATAACGGGAACCGAGCAATGTACAGATATTATAATCTTAATTACTCTAAGGAATTACCCGGAATGATAATAAGCGATGCATCATAAAGTAGACTGCCAGTAAAGAGAAGTTGGAGAAAGAGAGACATATCTTTAGTATTACTAGAGTGAAACCAGGTGAGGAAATAAGATCATAGACCGCAAGCCGATTATTACACGATGAAACGTAGAGCGTTCTTCCACTCAATAGTCTCCTGAAACAAACGGCCACTAGTAATTGAGATTGTAAATGAAGATACCATATGATCGAAAGCATTAGGAATACATATCCAACAATAGGATGACACAGTGATAGCCCAGTGGAACCTGCCTATTGAGCAACATGTCCCCGGTTTGAATCCTGACATGTGCCACTAAATTCGTCTTTTCGGATTTATATCCATATTGGTAATTATCACTTGCTCGGCGGTGATGGAAAACATCGTGAGGAAACTGTGAAATTATATTTCGAAAGACGTTTGACCTAATCCAAGAAAGATCTGGTTTTCCCTCTGCGTTGTGGAGATCTGACGGCAGCCGTTACATGTCAAAATCAATGGCTCCGCCAAATACTTAGGCTTAGGTAGCGGACCCCGCCAATCCTAATAAATTAGGAAATGGGATAACGGTAAGATGAAGAAGGGAGATAGCTACAGGCTAATACTAATAACTTACATTTAATACTTAGGAGATAAAGAGGATGAAAGAGAGAGAGGAAGCAGCGATATTCAGACAATAGGCCTAATGTATAAAAGCAGAGGTATAGAAGAGTGATACCAAATAACATCATGCTGGTACGCATGAACGAAGTTAGCGATAAGCTTTTGCGAATATTTTGCATTACTAACAGGGTACTTCGATAAGACGAGGAATATCCTCGTATTGTAGAAGTTCATACTGTAAACTTAAGATCAGGCGCTTCGTATACTTTTTGTTTCGGGACAGGCCCAACACTCATTCCCACCTCTATGTCTCTCCAGAAGTAACAGCGGCGACCACCAATAAGGCGATGAACAATGAAGTTCATTGCTGTCCCGGGGGTTAAACTACAGCTGCCTTGGAACTCTCAACGAATTTAATCAGAAGAAATTTGTAGGATTAGGAAGTTTTGGAATTGACTTCCCCTCTTGGCAAAGTGAGAGACAGCAGTTAAAAAACTCAAAGAGATGGCTAGTCAAGTGAAGCTCAACTGCCGTGCACGATTTATCAAATATCTAACACTATTGGGACCTAAATTATGAGTTGTTACCTAACACATCGATTCCAATAATATAGACTGCAGAACCGTTTAAACGCCTGGTAATTTTCCCTAATAGTATGCTTATTATCAAATATCTTTTTTACGTTACATATTTACTATTTTTTTATAGATAACCAAGGCCGATTCTGGACAATACGAATGCACACTGTACGACCAAGAAACCCACGAACCAGCCAACGCTATTACCTATCAATTGATAGTTATGGCACCTCCCAAAGTCACCATTCAGCCAACTACACAGACAGTCAGGCCCGGTCAGTCAACTAGCGTCGACTGTATCGTCGAAGGAGATGACATTCAAGACGTGACATGGCTGTTGGGCAAGCAGTCGAGGTAACACATTTTTAGTTTGTGAAGAAAAATAATGTACGCCTTATAGCACACGTGTCTGCATAAGCCCACCTTATCGTCTGGTTTCCAAAAACAACTATTTATTTCACAGTGTTTCTCATACACGTATAAATTTTGTAAAACATGGAATGTTGGAGGCAATTACTAATATATATATATATATAATGTTTTATATCAAGCTGCCCGCGTTTTGGTCAGTCCCAAATTCTACAAAGTGATCCTAACTGTGTGCTACATTTTATCCAAATCATAATCATTCTCCTATAGGTACTTTCGGAGTTATATGGTTAGTAGGATTTAGTTACGAAAAATATAAAACTATATTTTTTCATTTTAGTGTCAGATATTTCATTTATGGATAAAAAGTTGTGGAGATTTTGGCCTGTAAGTTTCTCATTATCATCTTTAGAGTTAACAATTGGCAAGCAATAGATGACAGTAGAAAGGGGATCATGCATGATTAAAAAGCATCCCGAACGGTAAAGTTGGTACATTACATAGGTATGTGTACAAAAGGCGGTAATCAAATAGAAACTCTTTAAGATTATTGTGTACCTGCGACATCATTAGTAAGCTCCTGAGAAGTTACTGATAACCTCATTCATTGACGGACCGTATGTTACCTGTTCACAACTTTATGAATAGTTCATAAAGTAGTCTGATCAGCATTTTGTCTTACTAAATGTATTAAGACGTTTTATTTGATTTTACAATACAGCCGCATAGAAGTTCGGCAATCAAGACTCATCTTCCATCAGATAGAAGTAGAGGACGCGGGTGATTACGTCTGCTTTGCCAGGAACCCTGTTGCTAACACCACCAGTAAGGCCAAAGTAGTCGTCGAAGGTACGTACTAGTTTGATAATTTTACATCACAAGAATATATTCACGGACAACGCACGTAGCGTCCAAACGAGCACATGTTGAACCGTGTGTTGTCGGATTGCGAGCATTTCCTGACATACATTCCGTCATCATCAAATCATCTTTTATGTTCAATTCACATTTTTTTTGGATGGAGATCTTGCCACCCGATCTTATTCTCCGTAAGCCTCTTCATAACTTTTGCTGCGACACTATTCTCACATTATTCTTCACTATGGCTGGTATTTTCTTTTCTACCCTTTCTTCAAACATTTGCAATTGTACGAGCAATTTCCCTCTCATTTTGAGAGTTTTTGTTTTTGCCGACTGGTTTTAGCACATCTTCCTTATTTGTTTTCCTTTAGGCTATTGGATTTTATATTACAATTGCGATATACAGATTAAATTCGATTAAATGCCAATTTATTTAGAATTTTATTGATCTGTTTTTCATCACCTCGTAACTTTATACCTGTAAAAATTGAATTAAGCTGTTACTTTTATAGACTGATCATCTTGGCGTGCTGTTTCCTTATACTTTAAACTGTGCGCGACCCTCTGTTTTCCGTATTTATCTGCCTTGACTGCTTTCTTGAACTCCTATGATGACCTCGAAGGAAAATACACAACACTTCGTCGCTTTTATGTACGGTCTCTACTTTTCCTTCCTACTTACCAATTATTCGGCAACTGTGGCCTGCCAAATGCTGCTTTACTTTGCGGATTCTGAAAATTGATGATTTTGATGAGATGGATAATGTGGTATTATTAACAAAATGATTTACCGGAGCTCAGTGAGCAAATTGTATGAAAACTAATAAAGAATCGTCTTATTATCAAATTTCACCGTAATCGATGCCCGCACGCCAGTGACACCCGGTGTACTAACGAACGCTTCGTCACCGATATGTACAGGTCGCACCTTATCATTTGAGGCACCTGTAAACATTTGCCATTCACCTAGACATGCTGTTTGAATGCGTATGACGAACATTATCAAGGAACACGTAACGAACACTGTTGTTTGGTATGCTTTAACAATTTTTATTTCATTGACTGGTATGCTTGTGAGGAATTCGTTGATTGCATGATATAACCGTTCATAGACGACACTGCTCGCGTACCGAAGAAGTCAAACGATGTTGAGCAGTACGCACACGTTGGCACCAGCGTCCACCTCAGCTGCGTCTCCAAGGGACGGCACACCAAGTTAACGTGGACCAAGAATGGAAGACCTCTCCCGCGTTCAGTGAAGCAAAGATCCGACGGTTCCCTGTTTATTAAATCAGCTAAAAAAACAGACGATGGACATTACGTCTGTATTGTCAGGGATGCGTATGGAAGAGATGTTACCAGATTCATCAACCTGCATATTTCCGGTCAGTTCAACCAGTAGAAGTCACCCAGAAACAGTAGTTGGAGCTTGAAACGTTTCGGAGTGGTGGTGCTGATTCAATGCTTCCTGACTTCTTAGGATCTTAACCCGTGCATGCTTCTAACTTCTAATAGATCTATTTTAATAATTGTTATGGTATTTATCTAGTAGGCCTTCATCAACTCTTTCTGAAAAGGTAATGCTTTAACGTATTATTTTTTTTTTAAATATCGTATTCATATTCAATACTAATGCTAAATATATTAAAAATTACTTTTATTTTCGCATTGCAGAAAATAGAAGTTTGTTAAATATTATTCCATATCTACCTCACAATGAACTCAACATTATTATAGAGTAAAAAAAATATATAAAACATTTTTTAAGTACTAACTTTAGACCTTACAGAATTTTATCAAGTAATTAATACTCGTAACTTTAGACTCCAAAAGAAATTATCTTATCACAAAACTATCGCAGTAATATGGGCTTAATTTCATTATCCAAATAATACTTATTACATCTACTTATACATATTACTCGTGAGTGTAGAGTGTAAAAACTCATAACTCGTGTAGTTACGAGATTTTACAGTTGTATTCTTGCCGCAAAATGCATGATTTCATGAATCGATAAGATCGATTCATGAAGTTTTGTTGTGTTTTGCGAAATTCATTTTTGTACCGACATATCGTTCCTGAAAAATGATACTATTCGAGTAATGACAAATGACGTCATTACTCGAATAGTATTGTTCGTATCTTAACCAAATTATAACTAATATTATAATTAATATTACTCATCCCACTGCAGGGATACGGGTCTCCCTTCAACCGATGGGGTTTAGAGCATAATCCAGGACATCGGAGGAGTGTGTCAAGCCGCCCGAGGGCCACTGACTTAACGACTGTCATCTATCGACAATAGCCGGGAACGACGCCCCCCCCCCCCCCAAGCACGGAGAAACTCGAGAGAGATAAACCCATCCATAGCCAGGCTGAGATCAAACTTGCTTAACCTGCGTGTTCGGTTAGAATGACACGCGCAACGACGCCATCGAGCTCTCAAACTAAACACTAATTTGCATAATTTGTGTTCAGTAGTATATTTTTGTTTGTATAAAGTAAGGATGTGAGTTGATGAAAACATAGTAAATTATATGAACTATTAGACCGTGTCACGTAGTTTGAGTCAACATACTCATATTGTAACTTAATAGATTATTTCGATAATTTGAGACCAATATATTAATAGTATTCAATCATTCTCACGTTACTTACAATGACATTGTTGGATGTTATGTGCTCAATTAACAAAAGCAGGTAATAAATTAACACCCACATTATTCTAGTAAGTGTTCTAGTGTATAGTTGTATAATTTTTAAAAACATATTTCAAATTAGTGTATGTATATGTTTGTATATTGTGTACATAATGTGTAACATAATTTTGCTTTAATGTGAGTAAAATAATATCTCCATAATATTGTAGTAAAATTCTGTAGGAAAATTAATTGTTGAGGAATCGGTGAACCAGTGTGTTAGTGGATTATGTTGTGTTAATTTGGTTTATCTTAGTTTAATTGTATAATTACTTATTAGTTAGTTGCATGTGTTTATCTTGATTTTGTGCACGCTTTGATTTCAATTCACTAGTAATGGTATTTTAACAATTAATCAAAAAAGTATTTTCTAACATTAACGAACAGGTATTCCCAAGTCGTGGGTAAAGCTGACTAATAATAGACTCATTACTGGTGAATAGTTTAATTAACAGACCTATTTATTGGAACATTTATTTCTTTTTTTTTAATTAGCCCAATAGTTAGATTGTTATTGGTGTGCGATGCCAATAGAAATACGTAACATTTGATTCGGTAACGAAGGTGTGACGTATTGAACGAACGGAATGTAAATGTCGTGTGGGATCATGGCATACAACTTCCACTCAAGTATAACTTTGAGATAGCTGATAGGCACGAAGCCTTGACGGACGACATTAGATGTTGTATCGACGAGCTGTGCTAGTCAGTTTCTTCTTAGATTAGGTCACATGTCCTTCGAAATATAATTTCTTGGACGTACGGGATTACTTACCATGTTTCCCGTCACTTTGAGTTGTCAACAAGTTAGTAATGTTTGATAATATATGAAAGAAAAGTTTTACTTATCAAAAGATTATTTCTATTAATTTGCTTGAAATATCCAGGTCCGCCGTCACCATCCTCGTTAGTCAGCATTGATCAGCCACGACGACAATTCAGGGTTGGAGAGAATGTCGATGTCACCTGCCGAAGATCCTCACCTGACGTCAGCGTTAGGTGGGAGAAGTATGGAACTATGGAATATGTTGAAACCAGGGTAAGTAATAAAGTTGAAAAAGTTCGATTTCACTACAATTGTACTATCCAATATGTCGAAAATAGTCTAATATGCCATTTATATGTTATCACTATTTCATCATCATCATAATTTTCAGGACTATAATGATGGTGTGGTCTTCATCATACATGGTGTGGAGGATTCTGATGCTGGAGTGTATAGATGCATTGGTGTGGACCGCTATGGCCAGACAGCTTACGAGGACTTCAATCTTGAAGTTCAACCAAGTATGAATATCCAATTTCTTCTGATATATAAACTACAACAATGTTATCATCAACTTTACTATGCTCATCTGCGAATTAAAGAAGCCCAGGATTTTTAATACGCCATAAATCCCTTTACTTGGCTTAATGAAGCGACTTGTCATATTAACACGAAATCTGTTAGCCTTGGCTATAGAACCATGGAAATTAGGGAAAAATCTGTCCATAGATGGAGATCCACAGTTGGTGTTAATTGATCGGGCAACAAACCTCGCGCGGCTATCCTGCCCTTAATTTATGAGCTAGACTCGTACCAATGAATAATATTTTCGGTTCTAAAATTTCTTTCTTGTCGCAGGTTCCATTATGCCTTCCTATCCAATGGAGAACAACAATGTAGTCTATACAGCGCGTGTGGGAGAGACAGCAGACATGCCATGTAGCCATAATCTCGAAGTACCTGTATCCATTGAATGGAGGAAAGAATACTCAGGGCTACCTCCAAATGTTCGAGTTAACGAGGTGAGTAGTCCTTGACTAGACCTACGGATCCATTGTTTTAAGGTTAATTCGTTGCATCTGTAGAGTATGTGCCCGAAACCACGGCACTTGTGTTTCGATACACAGACGCCAAATAAGATATCAAAATGTTCAAACATTCTCAAAAATGTGTACCTTTTCAATCGCTTGTCCGTTTACTTAGTACAATTAAAGGTGATTCTTTGGTTTCCGTTTCCGTTCTTTATAAGAAATGAAAGATAGATTAACCCAGATCACTTTGTTTCTTGTATGTTGTGGATCAATTTCCACAAATTTAACTTCATACTTTTGCTTACAACATATTGCAAGTTATTTGTCTTTACGTAATTAAAGAAATAGAAACCGCTATAGACTGATTGTTTTTATTTCCTTTTCTCCAGCCTATACTAACTCTAGTCAACATCTCGGAAGCTGACGCAGGTACCTATGTATGCCGTGTGACCAATCGACGTGCTGCTTTGGAAACGAGGGCGACGTTACGAGTTAAAGGCATCGTGCCGAGGTTCGATGGCAACAGCTGGATTGCTTTACCTGCACTTAAGGATGCTTACAATAAATTTGACATCAAGATATCATTCAAACCTACTGGTAATTCTTTGTTGATGTTTATATCTGTTGATAAGTATAATCTTTTCACACAAACCTCCACTGATAGACAGGACATTTATTTTCTTATAGATGAAGATATAATGTATAGATGGATATGGAAGGTACTTCCTTATCAATTTAATTCTGCTTCTAATTGAGACACAAATTTCTTGATTTTGTTTATTTTTGTCTATGTACCTCCGTTCTCCCAATCAACAGCTTCATTGTTGTGGTTTATTCCAATTATTTTCTTCATCATCCAAGCGAATAAAAACGCTAAAATTTCTGCTATTACAAAATGCTTCTCCCGTTCTAATATAAAGTATATTTTCTTTATACTCATACCTCCAGTGAACAATGTTAGATAAAGTTATGACGGCCTTGATGTACTGTCAATTTTCCTCAGAACATCAAAAATGACCTTACATAAATCTAAAGCATGGTCTAAGTTCATTATACACGTCGGTTACATACAACTTCCACAGCCCAATTATTTCTATCTTGAGCAAAAAGCTTTGCCGTGCCATTCTATCATTTTTTTAAATAAGTAGCTACCGTATAATAATTAGTAATAAGTCATTATTCTACTGTGTGTCTTTCAGCTCGTGAAGGCCTCATCTTATACAACAGCGAACGACCAGACAACACCGGCGATTACATAGCTCTGCAATTACTCGATGGAATTCCACGGTTCACCATGGAGACTGGCAATGGGCAAACAGTGATTGTGGATGGCGATCGTCCTCTCCAGTTGAACCAGTGGCACACTATCCGGCTTAATAGATTAAACGGCAAAGGTGACTATCGTTTGTCTTGGTATCTGATTACTCGGCTCGCGCGCTGTAGGGTTGCATTTCTACCTAACACTCCTCGCTTCGCTCGTCGTCGTACCTATCGCAGTTGCGACAACGGCCGGAGGGAGTCAAATCGAGATTTAGTCATAAAGCGACTAGTCATATCCCTATGTAGTAATTAAGCGAATTAGTCATAAAGCTTCTAACCCGTATATAGGGTATATATCGTCTTTTAGGCGGTCGACTCCGAGGTAATTTATTCAAAATTCAAGTCTCTGTATCTAATCCGTCCTTTTAGTCACGGACTCATGTGGTTCGGGCGTTTTTTTAACAAATACCTTTTTGTTGCAGTGTCAATGTATGTCGATGAATACGAACCATTTGTAGAAGAAACCCAAGACCGTTGGCAAGTCCTAGATTTGAACGAGGACATGTACATTGGCTCGGTGCCTGAGGACGAAGTGTATCTACCTCAGTCATTACAGGGCGGCTATGGGTATGACTTAATATTTTACGTTATCATAGCAAGAAGTAAGGGTTGTATGTGATGCTCCGATATATGATACAGCCTGCTAGAAACGATTGAGTTCCTGCAGAATGATAAACAGGGTCAATACAGATTGCTTAATGCGGAGCAACTGGATGGTACCATACACAACGGCCTGATAACCATACACTAGAGTTTGATAAATTTCTGCAAGTAAATAAGATACTGGTTGAATTATTTTCTAACAGGGGAGATACTAATAAAAGATAAGATAAGATAACAGATAAAAAATCTTTATTTGCCATTGGGCCCTCGCGGGCACTTAGACACGTCATACAGTTTTTGAAATGTCTTATTGTATCTTATTTAATTATCTTTTTACTCTTTCCTTTTTTTTATCTACTAGCATTTCGGAAATAACCATTGGCTAAGAAGAAATGCCGAAAGAAACTTGCCAATATAGGTCTGCAGGCCGTAACATTTAAGAATAAAGGCCACTACATAAGTAATAATAAATTAAATATCAGCCTGAGAAGACATTTTAACCATTGAATATACGTACAATACAATAAAAATATTTTTGAGTTTGTTTAACTTTTTTCTTATTACTTTTTATCACATGTAACATATCGTCTTAATTTACAGATTTGTAGGCTGCATCAGCATGCTGGTACTTAACGGAAGAGAAGAGGTTGATTTGATTAGCGATAGCAAGCGAAGCAGGAACTTAGCCGAATGTGACAATTGCAGTCCGAACCCTTGCCTCAACTTAGGAATATGCCAGGTAAAGTATTCTTTACTACTAAGATAGCACATGAGTTTATCTTCTTAGTCTTATTGCTATCCCGTTTCCTAATTTATTAGGTTTGGCCAGGTCCATTACCTGAGGATTTGAGGAAGATACTGAATTTGATATGACGTGACTGCCATCAGACAAGAAAGAAGAGCCCAAAGCGAAAACCTTTAAGGTTAAAGGTTAGGTCTTCGAAATATAACTTCTAAGATATACGGGTCCCCTTGCAAGGTTTTCCCTCACCACCAAGCGCAAGCGATAAATTACAAATATGTACGAAAACAGGCGTTAATGGTACATGTCTATAACAGGGATCGAACCAGGACAAGTCGGTTAATAGCTAGTTCTGACGGGAGTCACTTCATGTAAAAATCACTGTCTTCAAATCCTTAGGCTTAGATAGCAGACCTCGTCAATCCTAATAGATTAGAAAGCAGGATAACGCGAAGAAGAAGGTACAGGAAGTAAACGAAAACGAGTGGTATTACTATTATTGGCATTATTATTATGCTAGTATCAAATTACTCTTTAAGTATCTACTCGTATCTACTCGCGCGATGCCTCCTCTGCGGCTTACACAGCAACTCCTTGGGAGCTTACTAGTGACCTCACTCACGCGCAGGAACACAACAACTCTCCACAGACTTATTATTTGGCTGCGGTTTTCTGTGAGATAGAGGTACTTCCCCAGACGGGCTGCTTTGATGCGCCCTACGTCTCTTATAAAAGATATACAGTAGAGAGTTTACTTTCATCACAGAAAAATGGTTACCGCATGTCATACTTCTATCAATGGTCAAATGCGATGCCGTGATTTGAGTTGTATAGTCATGACGTGGCACACGACCATTCGTCGGCAAGAACTCTATTAAACGTTTTACTAGTTTATTGTCTTTTAATATATCGCAAGCGTTACTAGGCTACGGTACCCGCTTTACAGATGAGCCGTATGATTGTATGCCTCCTGATGTAGTATAAAAAAAATCTTCGGAAAACTACAGCGGAATGTAGTCTTTTTATTTGTCTTAGTATTTTGCTCCATTTCTAAAGGTCGCTTAAGCGCCTACTAGTCGCTTGGTACACTGCACAACGGTATGTTTGCAAAGGTGTATACGATACTGCAGCTATTATGCAGCATTTTGTTATATTCGTTTAAAATTAGACAATTTCTTGTTTTACAGGAGGCACGTAACGAACTCGGATTTACTTGCCTTTGCGCGCAAGGCTACGCTGGATTGACCTGCAACCGCACTGGAGAAGCTTGCAGACCAGGGATTTGCGGTCCGGGCAAATGTTCCGACACCGCCGAAGGTTACACCTGCGCTTGCCCCGTCACATACACTGGCAGGAAGTAAGTGTTTTACATATCAGGAGGAATGGGTCCACCACTTCCTATAGCCCCTGCATCGAAGATCAAGTTTAAGGTGTTTGACCACAGCCAGCTTCTGAACCAATCGACAAACGAAACTCTGGTGAAAGAGAGGAAGGACGAATCAGTCTGAAGTACATTACAGACGGCAGCAGCCAAATAGCAACTCCATAGAGGATTTGTGGGTTCCTTGGGATGAGGTTACCAGTAAGTTTTTGAGGTGCTGCAGCATCAATAGCTGGGGTAGCAGCGCACCAGCGATTCTGCTTGTATACTACGATCATAAGGTATAGGAACTCTTGAGATAAATCAGGTCTTATACATGTTTGTCTTAACTGAAAATGCTGTATAAGTAAGAGTCTCTGGTGAAGGAGATAATACTACTTGTGTTACCTGGGGAAGCCCTTCCACCTCGTTGAAAATCGCAGTGATATTAATTTCCATTTGATTTTTTGAGTACACCTGACGACAACTCGAGCTACGCAAAACCATGCAAATCTCACCTTTACTGCTACGACATAAGATGCATGTGTGTATACGTGATCTGTCGTTGCTTGTATCTGAGAGTTAATGAGATACCAGGAAGCTCCTATGGAGATGCGTTGGTAGCAGTTGTGCTAATGTGGAGGCTATATTTTTTGTGATGCTAGTTTATAGTATAGTAACCAGGTCAGGCGGATTACTTTACTTGTTTGTTTCTCGACATGTTACAAAAATGATACCCATTAACGAGCCAATAAACAACATTAAAGAGTTCATTGCAATAGAATCCGTAGAACTGGACATTGTATTGGCAAAAAACGTATTTACAGCAAAATTGTAGATCGCATGAACTAACTCGTGGTGGAAGCACACAAAGTTTATAGGCTAAATGGGCTGTAAATTTGTTATGATCTGCAACTATTAATGTGGACGTCAGAAGATTTGTGATTTGAATCTCCAATTTCCATATCAACAAATCCATACTCATACCGCTGCTGGAGTACGGGTTTCCGCTCAATGAAAAGTTGTAGAGTATACTCTGCAGCCTTCTTCGTCCCAACTGAGCTTGCAACACCTATGGTATCACTCGTGTCTAGCCAATTGTGCATTAATACTATCATACTTTTTTCCAACAGCTGTGACGTGAAACAATACATCGAGTACCCAGCCTTCACTGGTAGCGCCTATCTCGCCATCAAGGCACCAAGCAAGTCCCGCCACTTCAGGATGTCTCTCAACGTGAAGGCATCAGCTCCTGTAACCGATGGAATCATAATGTACTGCGCTGAGACTGCCCGAGGAATTGGAGGCTTCACCTCATTGACCGTCCATAATGGAAAACTTGAGTTCAGATATGACCTCGGTGGAAATGGTAAGAATTAAGTGTTTTATGAAACTAGATTGGCAAACAAGCATGCGGCCCGCATTAGATAGTCAGCGGTCATCACAGCCTATTGACGCTCGCAACACCACGGGGATGTTACTCGCGCGCTGCCAATCTTGTGACCTAAGGATGTTTCGTCACAGTGCCCAGCAATTTCTCTGCCATATCTCACCCTTCAAACCGGAACAAAGCGATGTAAATATAGCTGCTTGGCGGTAGAAATAGGTGAGACAGAGATACACACACAGACGACTTTTGCACAAAGTCTTCCTCTGGTACCTACCTTATAAAAATACAGTACAATACAATACTTTGTCGGACTATCAAAATGTGGAATTCGCTTCCGGCGCATGTGTTCCCCACTTCCTATAACCCCGGTTCGTTTAGACGTGGCGTGAAGAGGCACCTTAGCGGGCCGTCAAGGGGGGGACAGCCAGCACAGCGCTAATCACTGTGATGGCTGTTCTCGCATCTGGTTCTTATTGACGCTTTCCATCAGGCGCGATAGGGACATTTTGATAGGCTACATTAAAAAAGAAATACAGGCATGAAATGCTCTTTCACAATACTCGTCGTTTATATTAAAAGGGATAGCTAAGATTCATCGGCGAGCTTGTATTATATCTATCAAGAGCTATCACTGTGACTGTTAATGAAGTTGGTGACGTGTGCAAGGGCCAAAGGGCCTGGCGTGAAGACATACAAAAGAAAACAGAATTCTCATAAGGTCGCTTCACATTTCTGTCCGCCGCCTGGCGGATATGTATTGTTTGAGATGTACATTTTAAATTTGGCATTTACGTAGTATTGTAATGGGTACACACACAGTGTTCAAAAACTTATTACGCTTTTTTATATGTAAATCGTCAGAAATATAATTATATATTATAAACAACATAGCGGTTTCATTAAATATTGATTATATTTTAATATATATTATCTAGATATCGAAGTCGCACTAAAACTTTAAAATCTGTTGATTTACTACCATAAACAATGGACTATTTCTTTACGTATATATGTGAAATGTGCAGTACATTTGAGTTATGAGTTGTTATGGGACTTTAAGAAGATATAACTACAAAAAACATATGTGTTTTAATGTACTTGTGTTCTTAGACCTTAGCCACTGCTAAATTGTATGATTCTAAGTCAACTGTAAATAAACTGCCTGTGCATCTATCTCAATTTTTATACATTTTTACGCCAAGTCTCTTGCGAGGTACGCAGAGAAGGACCGAATGAGAACCAAGCGCTACATACCTCGATCCTTACACAAATTACTTACTGAGAACAGAACTATGCAGTTACACTTCTGAGGTGTAACTGCCCCGCATGTGTGATAATATAGTATTGTAATCATATCATTTCTTTCAGGAACTATACCAGTCATTATTACCAGCAATAAGACCCTGCCAGCCAATGAATGGACAGAAATCGGCCTAACGAGGATCGGTCCATCCGTCATACTTAAGATCAATTCCAAAGAAACTTATGAAGGAAAACTTACTTCGCCTTCAACGGTAACTTTTTATTCTTATAATTTTAAAGTAAAGGCAATTAAATTTGTTCAACCGGGTGTATAAATCTGATATAGTTCAATTAGAATACGGGATAAGGACATATATTTGGCCTTCCTTCTTCCTGGGGATTTTCAAACGATACATAAACAACTTGATTGGAAACTTCGAAATCGATCGTTCGGCAATTATCGGATGTTACATACGTACATATGTGAAATGGAACATATGTGAATAATATTAGTTACGCAGATCACATGGTCTTGCTAAACTTCGCCATTCGAGCCGTGATGAAACCGATTAATTCTTTAAATTAACTTCTTTGCTTGGTTGCTTACGTGATAGGCCTAACAGCATTCTGATGATTACCCATCAGAGCATAGAAACAGCTTGCAATGCTTCATTAGTTACGATGCGCACACGCCTGTAAACATCTGATATGGCAACTATTGCTTTTAAGAATTTTGTTGAAAACATGTCCGTCGTCATGCAAGCGTTTGCTCGTTGGTTTATCATCATTAGTATACTATATCAATAACAGTACTACATAATATTCTAATGAAAAATTGTTATTTTCAGAGCCTGGTCCTTGAAACACCAATGTTCGTCGGAGGTGTAGACGATTCTATTATTTTGAACAACAATACTGGCGTAACAGGAGGCTTCATGGGTTGCATCAAGGATGTAAGTATACATTTAAAGTTTTAAGTTTGAGCCCGGTCGAGCGTTTAGTAAAGTCAACACCAAGGGTTGCGGCACCAAGGCTCGACAAAGCATATCAAAAAATATCCCTAAAAATCATCCTTTTTCAGGTTATGGTATACGGTGATCGCGTGGATCTCGTCAATGCCTCAATACAGTCTGCTAACGTAAAGGAATGCAGCAACTATGACCGTGGAGATATACCAGAAGTAAGTACATTATGTGAAGACCGGAACCTTTTGAACTGTAAAACTGTGGATTGTCAGTACACTACTTGCTTATGATTCGCATCATTTCACTCTGACTGCTCCTATTTTAATGACTCTATTTAAACTCCACATCTCGATCCACAATTGTGAAATCTGAATCAATGTTGAAGATTGTCATTCAAAGTCCATCCAATATCAATTTCATGCATATTCTTGTCTTACAGGGGGATAACATATGCTCTCTATGTCGCAACGGAGGTTACTGCGAGCCTGACACTACAGTTTGCTCGTGCCCGCTAGGTTTCTCGGGTGTTTATTGTGAGAATCGACAAGCTCTATCCCACGAAAACGTAATGCGATCGCCGTGCGCCGCGGCGCCCTGCAAGAACGGTGGTTCCTGCAAGACTGATATATCTACTCGGATGAATTACAGCTGCGACTGTCCTCTAGGATTTTCTGGAGTGAACTGTCAGATGCGTAAGTGTCCAACCATTATTCATTATATTCTAAGTTGCGACTCGATTGCGTGCTCTGGAGGTGACTATGTCCAAGGTTTAACTACAAGTTTAGCAACAATTCTATTTGTTATACGTCGAATTACAGAGCTCTACATTCGGTCCATTATGAGTTTTTTTGATACACATGCTTGTGACTTCTAACCAATGATGTAGAGACATTAGCCCAAACTATTCTAATTAAATGGATCTTGTTATGTACAGACAATGGCCTTTAGGCGACTTTAAAGTACCGGCTTCCGACAAGTAATGTGTTGGAGTATACTCGTAAATCCATTAGATTAAAGAGTAATCCAGGTTCCAGCAGTGGGATATTCACGAGTTTCTTCTAAATCTACCTTGTGCTCAAATTAGAGATCATAGGGAGAAGACAAATTGAATACGCAAGGTGATAGTTTGCTAGAGTTCCTTCCACTTCGGGAGTATTTTAAGCCGTCGGTTAGATTACAGGTGTTAATGATATAACCTGTAAACTCTGACTGAGGGTTCACGCAACCCTCAGTGAGTCATGTCCATAATATTTTCCAACGATGGTATTCCCGTACACTAACAGAATCCATATAGGCTAAATGGTCTATTCTGATACTGATATTCCATTGATTTATTAGTACTTGCTCAAGTACTCATAAATATTGACTAGATCAGAGATAAGCAGTCTTTAAACTTTTGTTGTAACCTTAAGTTTTATTCCAGCGTTAGAGCTGCTGCAGAGCGTGGGCTTCAATGGCAACGGTTACATCGAACTACCAGCTGGGCATCTTCGCTACGACGATCTGAAATACGAACCTGCACTCATTGCTTTGGCGTTCCATACTAGTTCTGATGGAGTGCTGCTATATCAAAGGCAAACCCACATTGCCAACGAAGGAGACTTCATTTTAATACGAGGTACGTAGGGAAATTTTATATCAGTATGCAGGTTAGTTATTGAAAGCTAGTATGTACTGTCATATTGCTACATACTACATAACTTTAACATATTTTCAGAGATTGTCACACATATAAGCGTCGTCAAGTGTGAGAAAGACAGAGCGGGACAAAATCCACTGTTACGGTGGATTAGAGTATTCCAATGAGTAGAAATGAATCCGCTGGTGACTTTACTAGTGATCAAAAGTCCAGGGGCATTTTAGACAAATAATATATAACTGAACCAAATAATATATAACTGTACCGAGAGGTAACAAAGTTAACAAGAAGCGACTGCCGTCAGACCTACACAATTCGCAAAGAAAACCAGACCTTACTTAGGTTGGGTCCAACGTCTTTTGAAATATAATTTCTCGCACGTGCGGGTTTTCTCACGACGTTTTCCTTCATCATATATAACTGAATCAAATAATATATAACTGTACCGAGAGGTAACAAAGTTCTCCATTAACTTAATCACCAATCAGTTCATCGTGCGTTCATTCATTGACAACAATATTCCCTATTATCTTTAGAGTCAAATCCAAATAAACAAACTGCTAAAAGTGAGGCATAGGATATGGCAGAGAGAGGCAGGCTGAATGAGGAAGTTCCTACACTACCCAAAATCGCTTAGAGGGTCGTACTTAGTGTACTGTGTAATTATTAGATACTAGATGAATTTTGGTATTAGGAGGGGGGTTACTCCATGTATTATAAGAGTTAGTAACACATAAATAAGATTTGCATCTGCCATCTGGAAAAAAGGGTTTCGAAACTCTGTTTACTTTGACCACCTGTAGTTTGTGTAATTTTCAACTAATTGGCGATGTGATTGATTTGTATTTGCAGTTAAAAATGGAGTCATAGTCCTGGAGTGGGACATGGGTGGCGGTACAGAAACACTCACCATCAACGAAGTGTACGTTGCAGATGGTGAAAGGCATACGGTGAGTGACCAATGTTTTTTTTATAAATAAAAGCCCTGAAAACCCCTTTCATGGACAGTTTTTATCAAATCTGAAATAGATTTGGACTTTATACTTCAAGAATTCCTCAAGGCTTTCAAATGTTAGCACTAAAAATACACAAACTTCCATAAAAAAGTAATTCTTTATAAAAAAAATGCACTACATTTTTGTATTAATTGATAGTGTTTTGGTACTAGTCAGGTGTGTCTATGGCCTGAAGCATCTACGATTTAAGACAACACTGGTTTTATCTAATAACGTAACGTTTGTAGGGTTATCAATACCGATCCAATCTGTATATGACATTGTGGTGTTTATAATTTTAGGAAATACTAGTTAACAAGCATTAATAATTTTATAACATGACTTAGGAAACAATAAATCAGTCTTTCACTGAAAGATTACTCATTCATTAATAATTTCTAACGGTTTTCAGAATATCCTCTCTCGATTTTTTTACTCTCAATCTAAATAATTATAATTTTTATAATTTTATAATTTATTTTTTATAAAATTATAAAAATTATAATTATTTAGATTGAGAGTACTGTATACACCTATATATTATTTTATATATTCGGCAACCACTTGAACCAACTTGAAATATCTTCAAGATTCGACTGCTTATTAATTATGAGAGTTTAGTTAGACATTTAGTACATTTTTATATCTATATTTTCGGACTCTAATGAATGACACTTTACAACATATTCCCGTCATAATTTTGAAATTACTCAATTTCAATCATATTATACATTATACTTTCAACCAATTATTTATTGTACAACTCGGCACTATACACGTCTTATTATGATTATTACATTATTATGTTCTCTATATTTTCAAAAAATATATTCGTGTTTTTGAAATTTACCAGCATTTCGGACGGATGGATTCGGATGCGGAAAAAAGTTGCTAATGTTACTCTATTATACCGTCGTCTATTATATAATACAACAGATGCATGTCGATACAATAATTAATAATACCAAATACATTTATCATTGCCAGACATCACTGTCAGCAATATTCATAAATTATATGAAAAGTCTTGTTATGTAAGGTTTGAGAAATACTTTTTAGGTAACGTAACGTACGGAATATCTCACGCAGCGAACGCATATCTCAGACAATTTATTACAGAATTGATTTGATTGATTGAATGATTTACTGTAACTAATTTTGTTTATGATGTATTGTTTCATTTCAGCGAGTGAGGTATGTAAGGATCGAGTCACGTGGCGCTCGGTTCTCTCTGCCTACCCCGAAAGGGATTTGACATGTTATAGATAGATAGATAGATATATTTTTTCAATTCATCAATATGCAACTAAATTTACAATGTGGTTTTTAAAACAAAGTCGAAGCAAATTTATTGCGAACTATAGATATAACAACATAGAAAAGTGAAACGAAACAGTGCAATTGTGTTCCGCCTCGTGGACATACAATACTTTAAAACTTTAAAGCATACATTCATCGAAGCAAATAGTATTTCTTATTAACAAATCTGACTCACGCTAATAAATAAATTGTATCATTTAGTGTGTAGTTACATTTAGCTATCAGTATATCATGGAGTTTCTTTTGAGTTGTCGCGCGTATGGACGTTGGGACTTTATTGTGGATTAGTGGGCATTTAAGAAAAAAACTTTTATTCAAAAAGGCTGTTTTGGATAGAATATACATATTTCTTTTTGGCATTTCCGCGTTCTGAAATTAAATAACTCGGCTTAATTGATACTCAGCTTAGTTGATAATTGTAGTCATAGTTCAGAAACAACGTCCCCGTTTTCTTTTTGTACTGAATTATAACATTTAAACGCGCAATCAGTGTGTATACGTGCATTTAAAATTTTTAACCATGTCATTTCTCTCTCTTTCTACCAGGTGGTCGTGAGATTGATTGCGAATGGTGACGTTAACCTGCAAGTTGACGAGAAATTCAGAACAGCTACCCCGGAGTCACTGCAGAAGACCATGAATGCTGACTCCAACCTTTATGTTGGTGAGTATACGTAATCTAACTGCAACGATTTTAGCCATCCTTTGAGATAAAATCGTAAGAGAACTACGGTATAAGGGAAGTAGAGTACAGCGATGTTTAAGGTTATTCCTCACTTGTCAATCTGATTTGACTTAACAAACCGACCAGTACATTGCCTCGTACTGTTGCCAACGCGGATGTTCCGCATGGAGGTGCTACTGTTCTTGTTGATAAATGAGCGACGACCTTTGATAGGCAGGCTGACTGGTAAAGTTTACTCACGTGTTTTAGACTAACTCAACTTTTTTCATACCACTAAGAGAAAGTAATTTTAACAATGGCCGTACGGTGAAAGTCGTGTAATAAGGAACACCGTTAACCATAATAAATGAACTTCATTGATTGAAACAGCCGCCTTCAACATACAAGCCTGATTGACACAAATTTTTACATCAAACCAAGACCTGCCGTCTACCCGCACACATGCTAAGCCATCCTTGTACGCGGACTGCACAGCACAGTGCACCGTCGAACCTATATCTCGACAATATGTCCCATAGTTCCTTTTGCACAACCCTGTCAACTTCTTTTTCAAGATCCACAAATCCGCAGAAAATCTTCTGATCTGTCCCATAGTTCCTTTTGCACAACCCTGTCAACTTCTTTTTCAAGATCCACAAATCGGCAGAAACCCTTCTGATCTATGGTTAGGTGCCTCTCCACGATATTAGCATGAATGATACAGTGAGAAAAGTTGATGATTGTACAGAATAATAAACGCCCTTTGGAAATTCTTTAGAAAATGGAGATGTTCTCTAGATGTAAACACATGTAAATTATGATAGTCGTGATAATTAAACGTAATATTTGTTTCAGGCGGCATCCCTGATCATTTGAATGTGAACCGGTACCAGGGTCTCATTGGATGTATTGAACAAGTTGAGTTGATGAATGGAGGCCGAGGATTGACGCTGGGCAAAGAGGCCGTCGCTGCTCGCAACACCCAACTTTGCAAAGAGTAAGTCTACGACAGTCATTTTGTTATTTCCTTCGTTTTGGTTGCTTTGCTAATCGTTTAGCCCCCTAAACAGCTGGACTGCGTTTGAGCTATGCATTTAAATGCAGTTATTGTCTAGTTGCTATAACTGTATGTGAATTGCTCACCAACTACGCAAGCGTTTGCTGTTAGTGAAGAATAGAATTTGGCTAGCAGTTCTATATGAAACCCTGTTCCATGTACGCCTTTTGAATACAATAATTTCGGTATATAGTTAATTGTGCGCAGCATTTCTTGAGTATTAATTTCGGTACAGTTAAGATAACTGTGCGAAGCGTTTCTAGTATTTGCACATTTCGTATAATAACAATACGTATCCTAGGACAGTAAACATAGACAAAACTGCAGATTATGCGTGTAAGTAATAGACAGTGATACAAATCTGTGAAAGTTCTATATTACTAATGCATCAAAATGACAAATATACACGATATTTGAAACTATATTCTGCGCCTAATTTGATAGACATTATACATGGTGCTGCTTTTTTTTTAATTTGGATCGTAATCTGGAATACATTGGCGTGGTTATAATATTATGTTACATTAATTTAATGATAAGCTATCCTAGCTTCTTTTTACATGGTGAAATACGTATTCAGCTCATATACTCGGATCAATTTATCTCTTGTTTTTTAACATTTATATGATACTTTTAAGATCTCTTTCTCTATCTAATATTTCATACGAAAATACAGGAGAATGCCAGATTATGGAGTCAAGGATGAGGGTTGCTCAATGAAGTACATTCTTTAAAATATGACCTATTCTTAAACCATTTTTTTAGAAGTTTGAAATTTATTGTTAATTGATTGTTTATACCAACTAACATATACAGAAGCCCCAATTAAGAGTGTACTAGCCTCTGGCCTGAACTGATTTATACCATATACCAGTGCCTGGCGCATTGCTGCCGTTTCTGGCATCGCTTTTTCTGTATATATTTTTTTACATTGTAACTTCATCACGCGATACCCAATACATTGTTGCATTTATTTACGTATTTTCTTATATCTTCCCTTTTTTAACTGTGAGCAAATAAGTGGACAAAACATTATCTAATTCTTAACTTTTATACACAAAAATATTGCGCGTTAACTCTCGTAACATCATATGGAATGGAATGGCCATGGAAAACCACGCACATTTCATTTTTAGTACTACTACTTAAGATGCTTGGGTGTGCCTTTAGCTTGATCTCTCTTTATCTCGTACATAAATGATGAGTTAATCCGTAATTTTGTATTCAAATGGAACGGCAGCCTTGAATTGTAACTTTTTTATTTGATATCCTCTAACTTTAGTCAAACAACCTCTAACGTAAGTATTGCTAATACTTACGTTTAGATTTTTGGTCTAAAATAGCTGTATGATGAATAGCTTCATTGAAGCACTCCACCAGATGACCAGGGCATCGTGTAAAGCAGTCATTCTCCTTTATTGTCTTCACTCATTCATTTCTTTTTTTCTTTCATTTATTACTGGGAATAGAAGGTTTGTCAGCATCAAAAACGATATACATTATAGGTAGTACAAATCACATATAATAATATTTATTGCTATTAGCAGAAGGTTTATTTTTGATCGGCATTTGAACACGTTATTGCACAAATGTACTTATTAGATTAGTTTTAAGGATTAGCGCATACTGAGACGAGCTGCGAAAAGAGGAAATTTTGATGAGATTAAAAAATAAACTTATTTATATTTTCTAAATAATATCATCTTCATCATCATTTCTGCATGTATTCGTCCATTGTTGGACATAGGAGTCCCCTATAGAGAGCCACTCAACTCGATCCTGGGTAACTTGGTCAATCTAGTGGGGGGATGTCCCACATTGCGTATTATCGAGACCAGTGTGGTGATGCCATTCAAGAGCCTGATCTAAGTCAGTTACATTAGTTCTCCTGCGGATATATTTATGATTCTTTCGCGCAGCGGAACCCGAACATAACCCTTTCCATAGCACATAGCACAGCTTTCCATTATAAAAAATAAACTTGTTTGTTTCTTTGTAATAATATACACAGTAAAATGAAACAAAGATTTCGATACACATACTACGGGCAGTGGGCCACTTATAGCAGTGAGTTGAATCAAACTTAACATTGGTTACAATATCTTTTTTTTTTCTGTTATTTATTTGCAACCACTAACTCAATCATGACGTAGTTTGTTAATTGTTTCAATGTTTTATGTTAGTAAAACGATAATTCTGTATTGTCAACTGGCCTGTGTATACTGTGGGAAAATCAAACAGAAAGCTAACGAAAAGTTTCTTTTATTCGTTATACGTCTATACTAGAGACATTGGCACTTCTATGGTACGCACTTCTATAGCCTACCACTCGTACGTATAAGCATTGTATAGGTACCTACTATTACTCAAAAAGTAGACATGGGTAACTCAGCAAAAAATCTTTGCTTCAATACAGTAACTCTGAAGCAGCCTACTGTATCAGCTCATTGAGTTAACTCAAAATTGCGCTATGACGCAACAAGATTGTACGCAGTAGCACAGAACATGTAAAGCGCAACACGCGCAACAGTACAGAATCTCAGATCCCATGATCGCTTCTCTCAAGCCATTGACTTAGTGAGTGAGAGAGACAATGAGTCGGCTCAGGGCTCAGTCACTCAGTCGTCGGTACTCAACTCAGTGTTGCGCAGTATTGATTACGCACGCGCGGCGCAGCGCGCTGCTTCATGAATGAACTTTTACTACGAGTACTTACATTTTTTTGATTACGTCTATGCTACTTACATACTTTTAGTAGGTATTGCGCTGTGCGTTGATACATTTTGAAAAAGTGTGCTGATACATTCGTGAAGTGTACTGTATCAGCACAATTGCGCGGCGCAGCGCAGTGTTACACATGTCTATCAAAAAGTGAATTAAATAGGCATATTCACATCGACAGGCGTTCTACGTTCTCTTGTGCGTTCTGTTATCTAAGTATATTCTTTGAGTTCATCATTATAGCCCTCTCTTCCGCGCTCGTCTCAGTCTGCGGTGACCTTAAGTAGTTGCATTTGCGAAGCAAAGTTTACCAAAGCTAACATTTGTACAGTCAATAGCACATCAAGCTTGACACTCGTAGCCTGACTTAAACTTCATGCTGTTGTTTATCACAGGTACATTGTTATAGTTCAATATTTATTAAATAATTTTAAATCGAATGAAGACATGAGAATGATGACATGAAAAATAAATAATATTACCGGCCTCATTCACAATTGCACTGCTCGCCATCTACAAGATAATTTATCCACGGACATTTAAATCAAAATGTCCTCATACTTTGCGGTTCCAGTGAGATTTTCGTCCATCAGCCCTGAAGTTGTGGAACTTCCTGCCGAAGTTTTGGCACGAGACATCATGAGATTCTTAAAAATAGGCCATGATATAAGTAGGTTGGGGGGTGGGGATGATTACTATCAATAAACTGCAAGGAGGTGCTAGGGCAGCAGCGGGAATGAAAGCGCACGACCAATTACTGTTACAATCGCTTATAGACTATAAAAATCCCAAACAATAGTCCAAAAAAGCAGTATACTTTGAGAGGGGGTCCACAGAAGAAACTATACAAAACCTATAAATAAAACAAGAGGAAGAGACTAATTAGAAGAATTGGCGATTATCATTGTGAAATTATTTAATGTGAAGAAAAAATCTATCGCAATTCACTTTGATGTTTCTTATAAAAACTCCTGCACATTGGATTTATAAACTTTATGCACAAGGATGTACAACAGCAGACTACATACTTCCTTTCTTTTTCTCGGCCTTTAGAGGTATTACCGTGATAGCCTATAACCTTCCTCAAGAATTGAGTCTATCAATTACAGAAAGAATTTTTCAAATCCGACTTGTCGTTCCAGAGATAAATGCGTTCAAACAAACTAATCCCCTTTGTATATTAGTATAGATATAAACATTATCAACTAGTTAATCTTAGGGTGATCAATAGATAATGTTATAAATTAATAATACGAGTTGGTTCGGACATGTAGAAAGAATGCAAGATGAAATAATGACGAAACTGATATACAATGCGAAAGTGGAAGGATGTAGGAGCCGAGGAAGACCAAGACTAACCTACCATGACCAAATCGATCGTGTTTTATCAGAAGGTGATGTCAGGAGCCTTAGGAACCGGCGAGCGTGCATGAAAAGAGCTATGAATGTGAAATAAGCGAGTGAAGTGTGTAAGGACCGCGTCTTATGGCGCTCGGTTCTCTCTGCCTACCTCGCAAGGGACCTGGCGTAAAGATATACATACATATATACATACATACATATATACATACATACATACAATAATACGAGTAGTGGTTTCACAAATAGCCGTTTTTTTATGTTATGGCTCACATTGAAAAAGCAAATTCTCCATTTTAAATTGTTCGTTCCATGACATGACCATTCTCGCTGATATCGCTACATGTTGAAAGGGGACAAAGTATATTTGGAACGGCCATGCGGATAACTAATAAATCCGTTATTCCGCGGTATTCACGGCCCACGTTTTAGATACTATAAAGGAAACCACTATTATTTTATGACATATTGATCAATTTCAATTAATATAATATATTAAACATGCAAAATGTTAAAGAAACTCATTTCTCTATGTTATGCATGTTACGGAACCCGGAATAACTATAAAAAACGCTAAACCCAAATCGGGCTAGGCAGTTTTTTCATTAAAAGTATCATTTTTACACTTAAAAAATAACACATCTGCTTATAATGTACCATAACGCTTCACACTCATGTCTTCAGAAATAGATTTATAATTATGTTATTGAACGTTTGATGCTAATAAATAATAAAAACTGTGGGATTACTCTCGAAAATCGATTGTCTTTAGTCGACAATCAATAATCATTTGCGTCACTATCGAGATTTTAAAGTATAATTCCTATTCGCATTAATAGAATTGTTTTCAAGAGTAACCCTGCGGAATACACATATTGCAATGTGGTTGACAACGCAAAGATAACCCGAAATCACACTAGCAAGCTGGTAACTGATTTAATAAAAATATTAATCCGCAATAGTTCCGCAATCTGTCGCCAGTGATATTCGACATAATATAGATGGCGCCACCACAGCATGTCAAAATTTGACGACTGCTTGATTAGTAGATTAGCAACATATAGGGCGTGACTGTATGAACATTCCTTTTAGGATATAATATTTGCTCATTACCCACGTTTTACATTGGAGTTTACTCTGAAGTTGCGATAATATCAAAACAAGAAAATACGCACAGCAAAATGTTTGAACTGGTTTCTATTATGGATATTTCTTGCAAGTTTAAAGGTATATACTCTTAAATAAGTTGTTCTTTTAAAATTGGGTGAGCGAGAAATACATATATCCTAAAGGAAAAGTCACTTCTTTGCTCCCAAATAGTACCTAGCTATAGTAATGTAGTAGTAATTGTCCACTAACCAACATTTTTACTATATTTCATGCTGCTATGGATTTCAACTTTTTATGTTAGTTCTATGTTCCCGGATGTTTATCCTTACTTCGAAGAGGTTGATGTTTTCGAATCACCGCCGTTTTTCAAGACCAGGTCCTTTCAATCCCGATCCAGCCTTAAATTTGGCTTTTACTCAGCCTTCTTGCCGTCCTTCCTTATCTTAGTTTTCTAAGTATTTTCGACTGTTTTACTCGATTTAAACACAAAAATGACTGCGCTTGGACTTGTCAGGTACGTAATACGCGTATGGGTAGAAAATACCTAGTTTATATGATCATAAATTTGTCTTAAAAAAAATCTTAGCTTATATATATATATATATATATATTTTGGAAAATATTTACATTTCAGATTACCCAGGTTTCTGTATGCGGAATTATAAAAAATAATTTGGTTAAAGTTGTGTTACTAAATTATTTTTTAACAGGCAACAGTGTGTGTGTGTAGAAGTAACACCCTCAATAGCCTTGTAGCTGTAACCGCTTCAATGTGGAAAAGGCTAGATCATAAATATAATATTCTACGCTCGTTAGTTAGATTTAAGGTTAAAGATTGGCAATTTCTTCTATTGACTATACACACTTTCGTGTAACAGATTGTCTAATAATAATCTGTTCCGTTTAAGGCATCTTAAAATAAGTTATTATTAAGTCGTAGTTACGCTATGCAAATATAGCAGGCGGTATATCTCGAATATTATAATCACAATTTTAACATGCTATTAAAGGTGACCTGTATGTTATTTAGTGATTGAATCTAATAGACTAAAATGTATACCATTTCTACTATTACAAGGAGAAGTCTATTGTTATGGTAATACAATAATCTTACATCGTAGAGTTACTCGACATAACTAGGTTCGATAGTTTGTTCGATGAGCGCTGAACCGAAACTTTGTTGTCTTATATGAGATTATATACGTGGAATCGACAATGCAATCTATCGGCTGTTATTCCCCTAGAGTATTCATCGGGTCGAATGCCATAGGTTCGATAATTTGCTTGGTAGTTCACGTAGAATCGACAATACAGTGTAACAAATATGACAAACATATTTTTTCATTTACTTCTTTCTTTTCAATTCTTCACAAATTTAATTCTTACTGGCCTCAAATGGATTCATTGTTATTTCCGAAACATATCCCATTAAAAATCAACTTAGAAAAAAATAACCTTAGCTTTCTAGAGAATAATGAAGTGAATGATATTCCAAGCCGTATTATATTTAAAATAAGTTGTTAATCTTTGTTATTTGTAAATCAAGAGAAAATAGAATAATAACAAAAATTTTCAATTTATTTAATAGGTTTACGATTTATATTTTAGTCGTTAAGGTTGTTAGTACACACGGACAAATCTCTAAAATTCAAAAATTGCATAGTTCATGTTCACCGTAATTACAAATACTCCAATAGTTTATAATTACAATTATAGAATCATGTTTTTATCGAAATAAGGTTTTGTTAGCATCGATTCTGCGTGAATCGACTAAAGACATTTTAAACCTTTGGCGTTAGATCTGATGAATATTCAAATTATTAAAATTCGTATTAAAGTATTGTTGAGTATTTAAGAAAAAATCAAGAGAGCAAATGTTCGCGACATTCACTGTCTTGATTTTTTTTTAACTTCTAAAGTATTTTCGACGAACACTTTTATCCATTCAACGCGTCTAACTTTCGTCCATAGATCAAGTATAAAGTCATAAATATAAGCAGCACTATTTGTTTACGTCACAGACGGTTATGACATCCATCATAAGTTTAATTAGTAAAGGACACTGATCATATAACATACAGGTTACTGGTAACGGGGATTATGTTTAAGATCTGCGACGCAAATCACACACAAGGATATAACAAAATACCTTGGAATTAGAACTATTGGAGTACTTATTAATTCCATGGAGACAACCGGTCGGGTTCCCCCGAGACGCGAGATAAACTTCGAGTCCCCATTAATTTAAGTTTGTTGTTTCCTTGCGTCCATCTTTGAAACCATAATTATGCCATGGTACCAGTCGAGCCCTGTGTAATTCATTTGGGAATCATGGTATGAGTCTTAAAACGAAACTGACTCTGTGTGATTTCTATAAAAAAGTCAGTCATATGGAACCTTTCATGAAAGATTTTGAATACGATCGGCGATTTAAATTACGAGTTTAATGGTGTTTTGTGGGAACCGTTTGTCTCGTTGTTTGTCAATCTTGATTTGAATCACATGAAATAAAACGTGTCTTTTCAATCGCGAAAGCGTAATTTTAATCACATCTATTTGTTAAATCGTCATTTGAATCACGTGAAATACAAATCTCTCTGAAGATAAAAGAAAGAACATACTGATTTTGCCTTCCACAATTCGGGGGGAAATCTAGATATTCCTTCACCTAGGTCACAAGTCTTTCACAATATATTTTGTTGGATGTACAGTTCCTCGCTATGTTTACATTCATGGCCGAATAATAATTACAAATATGTGCATAAATCAGATGACACAAATTTAGTGGTACCATATCCACACCAAGATTTAAACCAGTGTCAGTTAGTTAACACGCTGGATCTTTCTCCACTAGATACACTGCAAATTAACGACTAAAAGCCACTTTATATTCCGCGCGATTCAAATAAACTTAATTCACTTGTGAAATCATGGCTCGAATCACACAGGATAGGTACCAATGGCATCATATGGGACCCATTTATGAAATTATGAATCGTATCACACAGAACCAAACCGGATCCGTATTGGCAGGATACTAATACTTATTTTTCTTTTGCAGGGATCATGGCCGTTATTACTAGAAGATAAAGTCAATGCTACGAGCATATTCTAAATAATTCGTCAATAAATGTCTATTTAATGTTCCACACTAAGTGTCAATTGATATAACCATAACTTAAAGGTAGTGCTTAAATCCCGTTGTAATATTGGTCTCAAGTAATGAAGATTTTAATCGAAATAAATGTTACTTGTAGTTAGATTTTAATATTCCGGACAATACGTTTATTAAGGTACTTAAGTAATTTGACGATAATTATTACATACGACTATTATACGATATGCTCATGTGAGCGATTTCTATTTGGTGCCATACGTAGGTAGGGACTATATAATTAACATTTTTAATACAACATGTGAGTTGTTTATCTTGTTATCTGCTATCGGTTATATTTTGGATCTACTGTGCTATTAAATGTTCGTATCTGGACATATTATTATCAATTATTACTATAGTTTAGTAATTGCTAATTGATTCTTTAATGGTACCTATTTAGTAGAGCAGGATACTCCGGCCTTGGTATAGCCAAATTTATTCTTTAAAGTAAGCAGGCATAATATATATGTTGTGTTTGTTATGAAAAACTACTATGTTTTTGTAAAGAAACGCGTCGCGAAAGATTGATATAAGGCCAACCGTCAGCTAAACGTACCCTGCGCGCTGGTCAGTAACCTTTCTTGATACTTTTTTTTACTAAATATGCGCGTTTTTCATAATGTATACAATTTAAACATTATCCCTAAGTTGGGAGAGTTAATTTTGTTAGATTCTATTAATTTTGTGCCTACATTTTGTAGATTAATTTATCAGTAAAATTAACATAAACATTTTCTGCAAAATTTTTCGCACCCAGATACGGATTATAAAAAAAAAACACGTTAAAAAATTTATAATACCAAAAAGCAATTTCGATTGGGATCTAGTCACGATAGCGATGGCAATCTGTCTCTATGAGGATACATAATCACACTTTTCGATTACGCTAAGGTTGTTACAGTTTTTATTTGCGATTTCAAATCGATTACAAATGTGCCAAACTCTCCGCGGGCATACAATATTTTATTTTAATCACTGCCATATACTTTGCTCTTATAATTGTTAGGTTAAACAATCAATATTTCGCTTTATGAATCAACGAATAATTTTAAGTATTTAGAATATTGTTGTCCAGTCGAAACTTAACTGTACATTGCATTTATTTATGTTTTCAACTTTATATATTTTAGTGAAATATTATATTATGCATATGTTATATTTAGCTTGGCTAAGACGTAAAATGTGTCTCTGAATTGATATAACGTACGAGTGGATATGTTTCAATAGTCCACGCAACTATTACTAAAATGCCTAATTACATATAGATTACAATAGCATATTGTTATATTCATGTTGATCGAATAAATTAACATTAAGTAATAAAAATCATATCAAACATATTTTGTCGTTGTTTATTTCATACCTTTCTCAAGACACTTTGTTTTTTTTTAACGTTTTTTTATACAACGCCGGAAGGCATACAAGCATACGGCCCACTTTATGTAAAGCGGTTACTCGCGTGGTGCCTCCTTTGCTGCTAACACAGCAACTCCTTAGGTTACTGGTGACCTCACTCACACGTTACTTGTCTGCGGTTTTCTGTGAGGTGGAGGTACTTCGCCAGACGGGCTGCTTTGATGCGCCCTACCTCAGTGAAAACAACCAGACCAAGACAAACAGACATGTTCATGCACACAAATGTTTGTCTTGTGTGGGAAACGAACCCACGAGCGTTGATGTCAACGTCGCGTCGTTCACGACTGAGCCACCGAGCTCGTCAAAGGTAGGTAGCATGCAAGCATACAACCCACCTAAAGTAAAACGGAGACATGTTCGCACGCCAATGTTTGTCCTGTGTGAGAATCGAACCCACGAGCATCGGCGTTAAAGTAGCATTCCCAACCACTCCGCCACCGAGCTCACCAAGTTACTAGTAAGCTGAAAGGTTATCAGTTAGCTTTATCTGGGTCGTACCTCCACCTCACAGAAAACTACTACTACATCACTCTTAACTCATCCCATTGTAGGAATATACGAACACGCAGGTTAAGCAACGTCAACTGCAGCCTGTCTATAGATGGGTTTATCTATCTCGAGTTTCTCCGTGCTTCGGAGGGCACGTTATGCCATCGGCCACAGCTTGAAAACGCTGGCCTCCGCCAATCCGCAAGCAGCGCGGTGGAGTATGCTCTAAACCCCTTCCGTTGAAGGGAGACCCGTATCCCTGCAGTGGGATGAATAAGGGTTGATGTGTGTATGTGTGGGTATTGTAAGCGTCATAGGCTACAGTGCTGGCTTTACATCGAATGGGTCATATACTTGTATTGTATGCAACCGTTGACCGATGCATAAAAAGCTCTCGATAAGTTATTGCATCAGAAGCGGCTGTGGCAACGCACTAGTGACACTATACATGTTTTTTATACTACTTAGGTGGTAAACAAGCGTATGTCCCGCCTGGAGGTAAGCTGTTATCCTATGGGTACATGACAACTCGCAGCACTCGTGTGTGGCCAACCCTAGAACTTTATAAGCTGCGATTAAACTTGTTGGTCATCCGACGTAGTATTTAACAAAATACTTTTGTAGGTGACCTACAGAAGTGGGCAATGTAGTTTACGTTACGTTAAGAAGCTTGGCTTTATAAGGTTACACCTTTATTAGTACTAATTTATGTGACCTATTCGCCGTGTAAACATTCACTGCTCTTTTCAATGCGCCAAATTGCAACGTTTTATGATATGAGCAGCATTGTACGTCTACATGATGCATTTGGACAACAGTTTTTATTGACTTTTTTTTTAATACTACGTCGGTAGGCGTACAAGCATACGGCTCACCTGATGGAAAGCGGTTACCGTAGGCTATTAACGCTCGCAATACATATCACTCTATATATCTGTCATAGGTATCACCACCTCTGCTGCTAGCACAGCAACTCCTTAGGAGCTTGTTGGTGATCTCACACGCAGGAACACAACAACCCTTCAGGGAGTTGTTACTTGTCTGCGGATTTGCTTCCCCAAACGGGCTGCTTTGAGACGCCCTAATTAACTTACTTAATTTAATAATAATAAAGAATTCAATGCGTATCTAGAATGTTAAGTGTTATTAGAAGATAGTATCATAAGCCCTGTCATGAGCCCTAGGAACTGATGAGGAGTGAGGACACCAGCTGGAGTTGGAGGAGTTGCTGCGTTAGCAGTAGAGGTAGCATCGCCCGAGTGGGCCGTATGCTTGTATGCCTTTCGGCGTTGTACAAAAAGTGCATGGTTTTTCTCATCACTTGCCTGATAATTTTATAACAATAAACATACAAGAATGGATCTTGAATAAAAGTCAACACGTTCGTAGTAGATTTATTGGCCTATAATTAATTATAGCACTACAGCACTGCGGTACAATACAGTAATTTGTCTACATTAAAATTAAATATGTTTGTTTATGCAT
Source organism: Pyralis farinalis (assembly GCA_947507595.1). Classification (NCBI taxonomy): domain Eukaryota; kingdom Metazoa; phylum Arthropoda; class Insecta; order Lepidoptera; family Pyralidae; genus Pyralis; species Pyralis farinalis. The sequence goes on from OX382265.1 coordinate 37,480,450, forward strand.
GTAAGCCAACTACCGAATTACTTGTACACCCTTTTGAAGGTTAAATAAGTACAATTGTACATTGTAGAATATCTTTTATACTTTGTAATAAATGATTGAAAGGTAAGTCCTTTTGCATTCCAGGCATCATGAAGTGTTTTATCTTTGTATAGTTCTCTTTACTGTACAAAAACGTAAACCTAAGCAACTTGTAGTTAGAGACTAATTTGAAACTATTTAAATGGCGATCTCACTTTCTGGAGTAATCTAGCTCTGATGCCTTGCAAACTACAATCATCTAACCAATTCACACATTTCTTCTCGATATTGTAATAAATATCGTTAGGTATAACCCTCACGGATGGATCAACTACATCGGGACTCATTACTAAAAAATCGTCCTGGCCTCTCTTTTCTACATATGGTCTATCCAGTAAAGCTGATGCAGGTTTATTAAGCACCGAGGTCAATTCAGCCTCAACAATTTCTGCTTGTTCTGTGTTCATATTGCCTGTTTCGTGGAGATTTAAATTATCTTCATCGATTGGTTTCCTTAAATAGTTTGCTGATCTGTCTAGTGCTATTTGTTTAAAAAGATCTTTAGCCTTCGCCAAATTGTTCATGTTCAATCTTCGATTATCTCTAACATTTCTCAACTTTGTTAGAATATCAATGATCGTAGGTAATTTATTTTGATTGCGACTAGGTTCATTGTCATATATTTTTGGATACGTTAAGGGATTCAATGCCTCCGTTGACTTCATCAGTGTCAGAATGATGACTAATAGTTGTACGTGGAACCCTAGTTGCCATGTCGGGTGCTAGAAATACATAATTAGAAATTTAAAACGATAAATGAGGTCTGATTCCTTAGTCAGAGCGGGTAGCACTACTTTGGTTTTTAAACTTTGATGTAAAGTTTTTCAGAAGCTGCTCTTCGCTGTGATTTTATACATCCCTATGTATGTTAGATGACCATTCCAGGGCAAGCCGTAGTACTTGTCTGTAGTCATTAATCACGTTAGTTAATGCATTCACGACGATAACAAGATTATATGTAAAGGAATCATTGTAGATGATTCTTCTTTTGTCAAAATTTTAACTTCCTCCCTGGAATAACCAATAAAATGAAGGCCAATTCTACTAAAAAACTGTAACTGCATGTATTAGCAATACACATCTTCACTTCTTCTTAGCGTTATCCCGTTTCCTAATATATTAGGTTTTGTGGGGTCCGCTACCTAAGCCGAAGGATTTGACCGAGATACCTACTGGTTTTGACATGGAGCGACTGCCGTCGGCTATGTACTGTCTCCGACGCTGTTTCTGCTGCATGTCAATGATATATTGTCAATTGATGGCATTCATTGTTATGCGGACGACAGCACCGGGGACACTTGTTATACAGGCCGCGCAAACATTTCTAGTGGAGGAAAGCCGTGATCAACTTAAAATATTGGGTACTTTAACTAAAGTATCTGACTGGGGCGGTTTAACTTCAACCCCAAGAAGATACAAGTTTGCGCGTTCACCGCTAAGAAAACTCCATTTGCTGTGATTAATAAATTCCAGAATACACTTGTCATGTCACGTTGAGATGCTTGGCGTCGAGATGTCACCTGGAGCACAAGGTCTAGCTGGCGTCCAAAAAACTTGGTGTGCTCAACAGAGCAAAGCAGTACTTCAGCGCGGGGCAAAGACTTATGTTATATTAGTCTTAGGTCAGAAAGCACTTGGAGTACTGCAGTCACCTTTGGGCGGGCGGCGAGCACCTGGAAACCAGCTTGGACCGTGTAATTCGATCCAGAGACGAGCTGTTGGAATTGTCGACGATCCTAAGCTTACACAAGTATAAGGAGTGATTTTACCTTTGCCTCCCTTTGTGTATTCTACTTGTGTGTACAACGTGTTGTGTTTTGAAGAATTGTTCGATATGATGCCGACAGCATTATTTTAAATCCGCACAGCTCGCCGACGCCGGGAAGTTCACCCTCACACGCTGAAACCGCAATGGTCGCGTGCCATGCGGTTCCAGAGACGTTATCTTCCGAGAACTTTCAAGTTGTGGTATAAGCTCCCAGCCGAGGTTTCCTCAAGGGACTACAGCGTGGGGTTCTTCAAGAAAGGCGTAAAGAATATGTGTGGGTGATACCCCTGGCGTTGCAAATGTAGGCTACGGTGACTGTTTACTATCAGGCAGGCTTTTTTGCCACCTTAGTGGTAAAAAAAAACCGTCTCGCCTCCATAACCCAGAGAGTAAATCAGACCTTTCTTAGGTTAGGACATACGTCTTTCAAAATATAATTTCTTAGACGTGCTGGTTACGATGTTTTCCTTCACCGTCGAGCAAGTGATAATTACAAATATGTACGTAAATCCGAAAACAAGAATTGAACGGTACATACTAAGAATTGAACCGGGCACCAGTTGCTGAATAGGCCGGTTCCTTATCCACTGTTCCATTACATTAAAAATACTCTTTGTAGAAGGGCTTATTAAAGAATTGATGAATATGTAACTGACAAAGATGTCTGGAAATAATTCAGCACAGACTACCTGTTCTTAATAATCTTTAATTTTAACATTTGATAACATTATTGTACCAATATGCTTATGAATTTTTTGTTTTTGTAATATCTAATTGACAATTTTAAAAGAGACCTATATTGGCAAGTTTCTTTCGGCATTTCTTCTTAGCCAATGGTCATTTCCGAAATGCTAGTAGATAAAAAAAAGGAAAAAGTAAAAAGAGAATTAATTAAGATACAATAATATATATATATTTCATATATATATACACATATATATTTCAAAAACTGTAAGACGTGTCTAAGTGCCCGCGAGAGCCCAATGGCAAATAAAGAATTTTTATCTTATCTTTATCTTTACTGGACAACCAGTGCTCACTATATATCCAATACACATATTCTATTAAAATAACGCAGCGGTACTGCAGCTGTTTGTGCCCCGCAAATAAATACCTGTTATATCACCAAAAGCCTTTACACTACACTACTTGTGATAAATTATGTCTTCAAAAATAAAAAAAAAGCCTCATTGTCCAAGGTTGCCGGCGACGGCGTATTTAAAACTAAAATACCCAGCTTCTTTAGCCAAATATTTCCACAATAAAACAAAAATTGTCAATACAAATACACCTTTTCTGTACATTCATTTCACTACGCAAATGATACTTAGAATTATACGATACGATACGATATAATAACTGCAAATAAGCTTCTGTCAATGCTGTACAAATGTCAAATGAATTTATCAGAATACAGAGAGTTGCAATAAAAGTGCAGCTGCAGTCAAGGCATTTTTTAACGGAACAACGTGTCGTTTACTGCAGCTGCAACATAGCTGCGGTACAATTGCTAAATGTCAAAATTTGGGCGTATTAAAATCCCGCGACGTCCCGCAGCAGTGCAGTTGCAGATCTTTTTAAGAATTGGCCTACGAATGTAATTACTGTTTAGTTCTTATATCACTTAGGTTGCAAACAAGCATTCGGTCCGCCTGATGTAAGGTCATCACTGTAAATACTTGCAACAAAAATAGTATAGCGCTGTGATTTCTATCTACCAGTTACTTCACGCCAAATTCCTTGTGGGATAGGCAGAGAGAACCGAGTGCCACTAGGTCCTTACGCACCTCAACTTCTTTAACATTCATAGCTCTTCTCACGCACGTTCGCCGTCTTATAGGGCTCCTGACATCACCTGCTGATGAAAGAAAACACCAAAACAAAAGACGATAAATTTGGTCATGATGGGTAAGTCTTGGCCTTCCTCTTCCTACTTTCATCATCCTACTACTTTCGCGTTGTATATCTGTTTCGTAATTCTTTCTTCCTGTATTCTTTCTACATGTCCAAACCAACGAAGCATGCCTCTTCTTATTTTGACTCCGACACTGGCTTTTAGACCATCTCTGTCTCGATTCACTCCTCATAGAAAACCGGAGTCAAATAACTCGGTGGAGATTATGCTTCTAAAAGAGTTACTGTGCTAGCAGCAGAGGTGGCATTGCGCAAGTGATACTAACTTACTCAATATATTGCGACCGTTCATAGGCTACAATAACCGCTTTCCATTAAGTGGGCCTCCCGACGCAGTATGTGTAAAAAAAGTGAAAATGCCGAGGAGTTAGGAAACCGAGGTACTAGGAATCAACTTACTTCAAGTTCAGTGCACATCTAAGAATTTTATGAATAAATACATACATATCATCACGCGTCTTCCATTGTGATAGGCTGATACTATAGAACGCCAGGTGCACCGATCCAAACATAACCTTCTCGCTTCATCCACACTCATCAACCACTTCATGCATGCTCTTCGGTTTTGGGTACTTTTGATTTAGCCTTATTTCAACACATCCCCAATTTGATCTATATGTTAATAGATTCAGGCGTTATTTTGCGAAAGTCAAATCCACATGCAACTTGATCCAACCTGCTTCGTGTGCTTCCGCCACCAATTAGTTCATGCGGCCTAGCGCCGGCCGGCACCCACCCACTACTGTTATTACGTGCTACATGCCGACGCTGCCATGGCTGCTCCGGTAGTCTCTGCCTCGGCTGCTGCGGTCGTCCGCCATCTGGAACAGAATCCGCATGCCCCCACCACCGCCGTCGCTGCCACGACTGGCCCAGGCCCAGGGCCAGTCGTGGCAGTGATCTATATGTGATCTATACGTGTGCGTCTAGGGCGGCCCCTCTCGTCATCATATTCGCTCTTGCCTGATACACTTCTTTCGTAACTCTTTTTTTTCCATTCATTACGGTCCGTTGCCTCTTATACGCAATTCTTTATCCCTTTTTCAGCACGACACCAATAATGGATAAATATAAATTGCAAAGGATTTTACTATTGCTATTGACATTTCAGCTGCTATTTTATGTATTCGAACCACTCACTATAAACGAATAAACATTTAAAACGCAATAAACATTTTACCATACGTAATCGTTCGTAGTATTGGAATGAGTCAAGTTAAAATTGCTATGAAATTGATTTTATAATTACCATTTTTGCTGATTTGAATATGCATCTTCGTCTTCTTAGCGCCTAAGGTTTTGGAGAAGGTACAGATTTTTTCGTGGGGCGACTGCCGGCGGACCTGTTCAGCCCAGAGGGGATACTTTACCTTTCTTAGGTTAAGGCACGTTTTACGAAGTATAATTTCTTGGATTTGCGGGTTTTCTCATTGATATTTTCCGTACCGAGCAAGTGATAATTACAAATAGGTTCACATACGTATTTGTAATTATTACTTGCTCGGCACTAAATCCACCAATTTAGTGGTACTTACCAGGATTCAAACAGGTGACCAGTTGGTCAACAGGCTGGTTTTTATCCACTGGGCTATCACTGCAGGTATCAATGAAGGTAATATGATATTGCTTGCTTCCTGATCCTGAAGACAAGAGAGTATTTTTATTTGTGTTTTTTACATCGGGAGGCATATACCGCACACATGATGTAAAGCGGCTACCGTAACTTATGAACGCTTGTAATACATTAAGTATTACTCGCGTGATGTCACCAGACCTCTGCTGCTAACACAGCTACTCCTTAGGAGCTTACGCGTGATCTCACTCGCACGCAGTAACACAACAACTCTCTAGGAAGTTGTTATTTAACTGCGATTTTCTAGATACTTCCTCGGACAGGCTTTGTCGCGCCATACCTCTCTTAAAAACATCCAGACCCAGACCCAGTGTGTTCGTTTACAAAGGCACACGTTACGACGACATAGAGCACTCATAATACATGAAAAGAAAAACAAAAATAAATCATTTTATCGTATGGCTTATACTCGTAGTTCATGAAATTAAACTTTGCTATTTGAAGCAACTTTGATGCTCTTACAGTTTGAAGGTAATTCAGATAATCTCCGGCGGGGCGGACGCTTGGCTTGCACGAGTTTGTGTTCAGGGTAGTATTCGGCTAAACCGATTTCGATTAAGGTCTCATGTTTCAGAACGTTAGTAGGACATAAGCAACTTTTTATCAGACAAAAGGAATTAAAGGTTTTGAGACAGCTTAAACAAAATTTCTAGGCCTGTGGCTTGAACAAAGGACACAAGTTATCCGGCTGTGTTAAAGCTAACGTTCTTTTGTCTTCTAAATGGATGAATTCATGTCTGTCATGTCATTTCATGTCATGATATGGGATATAGCAACTTTAAAACTGACTGATATAAAAATATTAAGAGTATTTTAATTATTTATTTATTTATTTATTATACCAGTTTACATAAACATTTTATAAAAACAATATTAATGCATTTTATAAACCACTGAGGTTTGACGCAAATGCAATGATACAATGTAAAATAAGAATACTATAAAATAGTGAGTACTTAACTACAACAATGATATTCATTGGTGACCGGGCAAGTACGTTCGAAGACATATATTAGGATATAAGTGAGTAACATAAATAATACATACACATACAATAAGCAACTAAGTAAACGGTAAATATGAATTATAATTTAATTAATATTTATTTTATTGCAGATAATAATATCTTCGCTAAAGCGCTAGTGGACAAAAAACCTATGCCTATATGTTGTACGACTGGAGGTATAGAAGGATACGGTCCACATGAATCAAAGTGGTTACCGTCGGCTATGGAATACAGGTTCAGATTTTTATTGCAAGTTATAACAAGGATGTTACATAGTACAATTAAGGTAGAAGTGACGCCCTGTACCAAACATGAGAGAGTTACCTTTATATTACGACTATATACATTGCATTTTCATCTATCTATATATAACTTCACGCCAAATCCCTTGCGGAGTAGGTAGTGAGTACCGAGCGCCACGTGACTCGATCATTAGACAGCACACTCACCTGTTTCTTCTTCTGCCATACCCTTCTGATAGAACACGACCAATTTGGTCATGGTAGGTTTGTCTTGGTCTTCCTCTGCTGTTTTGCGCTTGCACTTTTGCGTTGTTTATCTGTTTCGTAATTATTTCTTCATGTATTCTTTCCACGTGTCCGAACCAACGGTAGATGCCTCTTCTTATTTTAACAAACGATGCTCTCTTTCAGAACAACTCTGTTTTAACATCATCATTGCGAATACAGTCTACAAGTGTTACGCAACAAATTTTGCACAACGCTAGCAGTTCGACCGCGTTTATCCTACTTTCATGTCACTCTCTGCCACACCCAGCTCTCGCTTTCATAAGTAAGCGTTGCACTTTTTGTAGTAGTTTTAGTTTTTTTTTTCCGCTCGACGTAAACGACGTCCCACAAAAGAAGGAGTTACTCACTAAAGTCGTGCGTTAGTGATTCTTCTGAGGGGGAGATATAATATTTACTAATATTTATTATTTATTCCTCCGGGACACGTTGGGAGGGAGGTGGTGAAATCTCATGAGTACCCTTTACGGACGGCCGAACGAGTTATGTCACACTCTTACTTACTAAAAACTACCTAGGAACTGCCTTTAACCGGGAAGGGAAGGCTTTTAAAGTTTCACCGGAGCCCCAGGGGAACCCGGGAGACGCAAGTTGTAGAGGCAACAAAGTATTTTTTTAATGGATTTGTCGTCGAAGAACTCTGTCATGTTATAGTGGCACTGGGAGCTCGATGGTGTCGTTGCGCGTGTCATTTTAACGGAACACGCAGGTTAAGCGACGTCGACCGCAGCCTGTCTATGGATGGGTCTATCTCGAGATTCTCCGTCCGTCGGAGGACACGATAAGCCATAGTTTCCAGCCTTGATTCGAATCTAGGCGGAGGCATGCACCACTAAAGTAGTGTCTTTTTTTCGTGTCGAATCTTTGTTTTCATACTACTTCGGGAGGCATACAAGCATACGGCCCACGTGATGTAAAGCGGGTACTATCTATTAACGCTTGTAATATATTAATTACTAGTGACCTCACTCACATGCAGGAACACAACAAATCTCTAAGGAGTTGTTATTTGGCTGCGGTTTTCTGTGAGGTATCATCAAAGCAGACCGTCTGGGGAAGTACCTGCACCTCAACAGAAAACCGCCGCCAAATAACAACTCCATAGAGGGTTGCTGCCTGCGTGTGAGTGAGGTCACCAGTAAGCTCCCAAGGAGTTGCTGTGTAAGCAGCAGAGGAGGCATCGCGCGAGTGATATATGTTACAAGCGTTAATAGGCTACGGCCCGTTTTACATCAGATGGGCCGTATGTTTGTATGCCTCCCAACGTTGTATAAAAAAAAAATCATATTCAATCAAATTACAATAATTAAAGTCGTATTACAATTTCACCGCAGGAAATCATATACGCAGAAAAATCACTTAAATTATAAAATACGTTATTGATTAAATCATTTTTAATACAATTTTAAATTTATTAATGTCTGTTATTTATTTATTAGGACAACAAAACAAATTACAATCAATAATAGTACAATGAAATACATTTACAAAACGTTTAGATCTAAATTGCAATTCCAAATATGTTACTACTTAATTACGTTACTTACAAAATTAAATTATATTAAAAAATACACTACAAATTATTATACACTATAAACTACAAAATACATTGCCAAATTAAATTTTGATGTCTAGATGTATTAATATAAGCTTCGCTATGAATTACAAAACAAGCGACATGGGATCGCTATTTTCAAATATTTGTTTGATGGAAGCACGAAAACTATTCACACATGATTATATAAGGGACACATTCTTGTTAATGGGTTATAGTAGGACGTATTATTCCCATACACCTGCATTCTAAACGTCTTTGTATTATTTGTACGGGGGTTGCGTGGTATATTAAAATTAATTAAGCCTAATAAATAGCAGGAATCGAATTTACAATGGATTATTTTGTAAAGATGAATGAGATCCTGATGTTTGCGACGATCCTCAAACGGAACAACTCCGAACCTAGCCAGTCTGTCGCTATAGCTGCTGGGACTACGTCCACTTGTAACTAAGTATTTTCAAACACTTTCTCTGAACACGCTCAAAGCTCTCAGAATGCACAGCATAACATTGTGACCAAATGACGCTAGCTTACTCCAATACGCTGCGAACAAGACAGTAGTACAATGCAAGAAAGCTATTAGGTTTTTTAAAATCTTTCGTACTTCTGGTTATAAACCCAAGCAATTGTAATCCTTTGCTCACCAGATATGCATAATGATCTCGGAATTTGAGCTTTTGGTCAAATAGGACACCAACATGTAAGAGTTAATAAGTAAGAGTGTTAACACAGCAACTCCTTAGGAGCTTACTGGTGACCTCACTCACACGCAGGAACACAACTACCCTCTAGGGATATCTTGATATTTAGCTCTACTTCTCCAGACGGGCTACTTTGATGTGCCCTACCTCTCTTAAAATCTCCAGACCAAGACAAACAGTCATGCACACAAAATGTTTGTCTTGTATGGATGTAATGGTTTATCCGTTTCAAGCTACATAGAAATCCCAGTTCCTAAAATAACAATCTTTTAATCTATATTATTAAAAATCAAACGTAAACAAACCTAACTCATTCAAATCTATTCTCAAAACGTCGTAGCCAACGCCATCTAGTCGGTGTAATGCATACCTTGTATTGTAAGGCACTGCTATCTACCGCAAGGTGTCGCTACGACGACTTAAATCTAGCGCAGGCCACATCGCCAGCTAGCGAGCGAGAGAACGAGCCGGGCGAGCATCGTTTCACCTCTTTTCATATTTCGGTTCACACCGCAAACTACGAGGTGAACGAATAGCATCTCTCGTGTCGTCGGATATTTCGTTCGCACCGTTTGTATCGCTCATGTAGCTTCTCTCTGTAGCTCGCAGAGTGAACCGAAATATGAAAAGAGGTGAAACGATGCTCGCCCGGCTCGTTCTCTCGCTCGCTAGCTGGCGATGTAGCCTGCGCTAGATTTAAGTCGTCGTAGCGACACCTTGCGGTAGATAGCAGCGCCTTACAATACAAGGTATGCATTACACCGACTAGATGGCGTTAGCTGCGACGTTTCAAGACTAGGTTTGAATGAGTTAGGTTTGTTTACGTTCTATTTTTAATTATGTTGATTAGAAGATTTTTAATACGAACCGCACCGCAGATGTGGAAAGACGAGTGAGTGCTAGGAATAGTGTGAATGGAGCGTTGGAAAAACTTCTTGGCAGTAAAGAGCCAGAAGGCACAGCTCGCTATACACATTGCAGTTCTGGCCCCAACGCTAACTTATGGAAGCGAGAGAGCATGAAAGTAGGATAAACGCGGTCTAAATACGAGCGCTGCGCAAAATTTGTGGCGTAATGCTTGTAGACCGTATTCTCAATGATGATATTAGAAACAGAGTTGGTCTGAAAGAGAGCATCGGTGTTATAATAAGAAGAGGCATGCTCCGTTGTTTCGGACATATAGAAAGAATGCAGGATGAAAGAATGACGAAGCAGATATACAATGCAATAGTAGAAGGATGTAGGAGCCGAGGAAGGCCAACACTTACCTACCATGACCAAATTGGTCGTGTTCTGTCAGGAGGTAATGTCAAGAGCCCTAGAAACCGGCGAGCGTGCGTGAAAAGAGCAATTAATGTTGAACAAGCGAGTGAGATATGTAAGGATCGAGTCACGTGGCGCTCGGTTCTCTCTGCCTACCCCGCAAGGAATTTGGCGTGAAGTTATAGATAGATATATAGAAGATTTTTATTTTAGGAACTGAGGTTTCTATGTAGCTTGTAACGGATAAACTGTTACATGGAAATCGAACCCATGAGCGTTGGCGTCAAAGTCGCATCATTCGCCACTGCGCTACTGTCATGATTCATGACGGTGATTGAATTATGAGCTTCAAATTGATTTAAGGAAATTGATTTAAGGAGAGAAGCACGTCTTATGAGTGTAGTGGGTTATAAGTACGCAGAATTTAAGTGTCTGAACTTAAAAAAACTGGAACCACAAGGCTCAACTGGCGGCTCAGATTATTTCGACCAAAACAAGCAACGGTAGAGCTAACGGTAGAGGGGGTAGTGGGTGCTGGCCGGCGCTAATTCGTAGGAACTAATTTGTGGCGGACGCTTACAAAGTTGCCTGAAAACAGTTTTGTACGAGTACATAATGTGTTTGATTGATTGTTCATAGTTATAACTCGTAATTCATAGTGCTTGAAGTGTAGTAGCTCTCTATCATTCAAAATAATCCTACATATGGTGCACCCTGTCATCTGGCAAACGAGCCTCTTGCATACAGAGACAAGGCACCGTGACATTTAAGAAGCATCTGGATATCGAGAAGAAGGATGTACCACTAGAAGGTTGCCACATAACAACACCCCGGAGGTTCCCTTTCTTCCTGCGAGTAGGCGAGGTTAACAGTAAACTCCTGAGGAGTTAAGGTGATATCTACGGGAGTGGCAACGCGTGATCGATACTCATTGTATTACAAGAGGTCACAGGCTACAGTAAACGTAGTGCAGCAGCTGCATTGCAATCTGCACTTGTGAAAAAGAGTAATGGCAATGGAAAAAGGAAAACCCAGTAACTACACCATTTTTTATAACAGTGGGAGGGATACATGAAGCAGACGATTCACCTAATGTAAAGCGGTTACATGCCCATATTAGTTGGTTTAGGTTGTTTTTTTTTAATAAGTCAGAATGTAAACAAGTTTAAAGTGTTTACCTAATTTAAATTGATTACCATTGCCTATGAACGCTTAAAATACAGGAAGTATCCCTCGCGGGTTGCCACCCTTGCTCTTAACACTGCAACACCTTAGTTCTTACTGGTAACGTTACAACCCTACAGGTAGTTGTTGTTTGACTGCGGTATTGCGGAGGTGCTTCCCACACTATCTCTTTTAAAAACTAACATGTATGTTCATGCACACAAACCTGCGTGGGAATCGAACCCACGAGCCTTGTTAAAGCTTAACCACTCGGCCACTCGCCAAGATCTTTGTCTTTATTAGTCTGTATAAGTTAAAAGGTCGAAAGTAGAACGAGAGGTATAAAACACTCGACTCTAATAACTTATAAAATATAAATAAAATGGCATATACAATGTGTTACATGTTAAGCTTATTACGCGCTCGCGCCTGCGGACACCTTACTCCAACATTTGGCCAACGTTGGACCATTGGACGCAATGTTCGGAGCCAGGATTTTCTCCCGTATCAACCCTGCTATCGGTCAGTGTATTCTCGCTCAGTTCCGCGAAGGGTCGCTAGTGCCCTGACGTTCTGAAACTTTCAGCGAGCATCGGACGTATCTGGTCCGTAACTTTCATCCGAGGTAAGTTATTATTATATATTAATAATATTCACGCGATAATAAAATATTACTTAAAAGGCGGACATTTTATGTGTTATTTTGCAAGTGTCGTTGTAAAAAAAACTGGAAACTTAAAAAAAATCTCGTAATAAATTTTTTTAATTAACGTACATTACATTAATTAAAAATATAAATTATAAATATAAAATATTTTAAAATAAAATACAAATGATGTCGATTTAAATCGTTTCTTTTGACAGGAGTGTACTTCGAAATTTTATTTTTAAGTTTTTGTATCAGAATATATGATTTTTTTTATATATTACGTTTACTAAACAATTTTCATATTTAAATATGAAACAAAAATCATAGAGCACGAACATAAAAGTCGGAATTTTTAATAACATTTTAATAAACTTCAATATTTATAAATTTAATATTTATGAAATTTATATGCGACGGGACTATCTTTTTCTTGTTTTTCTTTTACTTCGGAAGGGAAACAAGCATATCACCTTCCTATTGGAAAGTGTATATGTAGCCTATAAATGCTTGTAACACAAGTGATATCACTCGCGCGTCGCCTCTACTACTGCTAACATAGCAACGTCTTACGAGTAGGTAATTGCACTCACTCGCTGCAATACAACAACCCTCCAGGGAGTTGTTATTTGACTGCGGTCATCGTAAGGTGAAGCGCCCAAGTACCTTCACTTGGGCGCTTTGTTACGCCCTACTTCTCTATCAACAGCGCCTCGTTTGTTAATAAGGGTGCATCGCGTGCAGGTGTGGTTTACTTTGACTCTAATGCACTTGTTTTATCTACCTCATTTTCTGACATATCGGGAACATAACATACTAAAAAAAAATATTCGCGACGAAAATAGTGATTTTTCTACATACCTTTGTTGATCTTTCCATATGTTGAAAATAAATATATTTTACCTTATAATTTACATGGGTCTCAGTGCAATGTTTCGTAATGTGGGCCCTTTAAAGCAAGTCTGGGGAAGTACCTCCACCTCACAGAAAAACCGCAGCCAAATAACAACTCCCTAGAAGGTTGTTGTGTTACTGTGTGAGAATGAGGTCACCAATAAACTCCTAAGGGGTTACTGTGTTAACAGAGGAGGCGCCACGCATGAGTTCACATTCTACGGTAACCGCTTTACATCAGGTGGGCCATATGCTCGTATGCCTTCGACGTTGAATAAAAAAACATGCCTTTAAGAATGTCCAAAGTCGGGAATACGACATGCGTCACTCTTAACCTGATTACCATCACCTTTACAATTCAATCATTATTGGATTTGTATATTCATTTTAATCTGTTGAGAACAAATATATTAGCGGTATAATTTATACAGGATAACTGATATCCTGTATAAATTATACCAATAATATATTTGTTCTCAACAGGTTTAAATGAAGATATATATATGTATATACATATATATATATATATATAAGCAAAGTCTTGCAAAGGAACCGAATGTACTCACCGTTAATACCCAATGTCGAAACAAGACATTCGGCATTCTTAACCTAATTAACTTTAGTTATTGAATTTATATCTTCATGCTAAGTACCTTGCAGGGTAGACATAGACAACCGAGCGCCACATGATTCGCTCTTTAAACAGCTAATTGAATTAAAAGATATTTTTTTTTGTACCATTGGGCTCCCGCGGACACTTAGACATGTCTTACATTTCTCGAAATATAATCTTATTGTATCTATATGTCTGTATGTAACTTCATGCCGATTCCCTTGCGGAGCAGGCAGAGAGAACCGAGCGCAACATGACTCGGTTCTTACCCACCTAGCCTGGCCCTTCTCATGCACGTTCCCCGGTTTCTGGGGCTTCTGACCTACTGATAAAACACTACCAATTTCATGGCCTTACGCGAGACTTGGCCTTCCTCAGCTCCTACATAATTCCACCTTCGCGTTGCATATCATAGTGTCGTTGCGCGTGTCATTCTAATCGAACACGCAAGTTAAGCAACGTCGACACCAGCCTGTCTATGGATGGGTTAATCTATCTCGAGTTTCTCCGTGCGTCGGAGGGCACGATAAGCCGTTGGTCCCGGCTGTTGTCGATAGATGACAGTCATTTAGCTAAGTCAGTGGCCCTCGGGCGGCTTGAAAACACTGGCCTCCGCCAATCCGCATTTGAGCAGCGTGGTGGAGTATGTTCTAAACCCCTTCGGCCGAAGGCAGACCCGCATCCCTGCAGTGGGATGAGTAAGGGTTGACGTGGTGGTTGTGGTTGTATATCTGCTCTTCTGTATTCATTCTTCATCCGATATAATATGATACATGTCCCAACTATCAGAGCATGACTCTTCTTGTTTGAACATTGTACATATATGTGGGAAGTTAAAAAGAGTGGCAACATCGGTCTCGCAGTGAGTAAGAGCGGAAACTAACATGATGATAATGGATCGAACCGAAAAGCTCACAAATGTCAACTGCTCTTCCTGTCTGCCTGGACTCCCAGATCTCCATTTCATAGTATTATGTCATACGGAATTCTTCTTTGGGGTAACTCCGCAGACATTAACACCATCTTTTTATTGCAAAAGAGAGCCATAAGAGCTATCTACAAACTTGGTCCCCGGGAGAGCCTTAGGGAAAAATTCAAAGAAATAAATATTCTAACAGTCGCATCGCAATATATCTATGAAAATCTTTTGTATGTCCATAAAAACATAGACTCATTTTGTAAAAAGAGTGATACTCATAACATAAATACTAGATATAAGCATAATAAGTAATTCTTTTATGGGGTAATGTATACGGTTCTATAACAAACTTCCCAGCAATATAAGAGAATTGTCAATAAACAAATTTAAAACTACTATTAAAGCCAAATTGTGTAGCAGGGCATATTATAAAGTATCTGACTATATTAATGATAAAAATGAGGTATGCCTGAGTTTTTTGGCAGTATTTTTATCAGTGCTCACCTAGTCATGAACTGCACGGTAGGGGAAAAAAATGTGACGATTCCAAACAAATGTAGCCATTTTTACGGAATAAAAAGATTTTGACTTTGACGACAGCTGTGTTCCCGAGATAAAAAGGCGAATCGGGATGGCAAAAAACGCTATGACAGATTCATATATCAGATTGATACGCGCCCTGGACCTTCCCGTATTCCTATATGGTGGGCAAGCGAGGGAACATGTTTCTACATGATGAATGCATTCGAAATATGGTGCTGAAAACGCATGTTAAGAATACCTTCGACTGAGAAATGCACCAATGCGACACAGGTCCAAATTATAACTGGCTTGCCCACCATATGCCTACAGCGCACTCTTTCGTACCTCGGCCACATAATGCGCAGAAATGACTAGAATTTGGAAAAGCTGGTTGTAGTTGGGAATATCGAAGGGAAGAGATCGCGCGGTCTATCACTGATAAGATGGATCGATCAGGTGTATGGCTCATTGTCCTCCATTTCTCTACACGGTCGTAAGAGACGCAATAGACAGGAACCAATGGAGGCGGACTATCCGCTCCACATGCAACCCTGACACTGACCAAATTCCTTAGACATGAGGGAACGACTACAGAGAGAGATGAGATATCTGTACCTATGTGTGTACGTATATATATTGTACATGGCATAAAAATAGCCCATCGGGGAAAGTACCTTTATCTCACAGAAAACCGCAGTCAAACAACAACTCCTTGGAGGGTTGCTGTATTCCTGCGAGTGAGTGAGATTACAAGTAAGCTTCTGATTATGTTTGCCTCGTGTGGGAATCATACCCACGAGCGTTGGTGTCAATTATTGCGCCACCAAGCTCGTCAAAATTCATTTACCTAAATATCAATATGTTGATATACGTTTAATTAAATATAACTATCAAGATATTTGGAAATATCTCTAGCTCGCAGAAAGCGGCAGCCAGATACTTCCTGTTTGATTCTTGTATTCCTTACAAATGTCTGAGGTTCACAGCAAGCTCCCGAGAGTTGTTGTGTTAGAAGCGGGGTAACAACTGAGAGCTCCATCCTAAGCCTTCTTCTTTCGTAGCCTGTTTCTTAATCCATTAGGATTGGCGGACCCGCTACCTAAGCCTAAGGATTTGGCATAGATACAGAATTTGAACTTAGGTCACGCGTCTTTCGAAATATAATTTCTTGGACGTGCAGGTTCCCTCACGATGTTCTCCTTCACCGTTGAGCGAGTGACAATTACAAACATGTATATAAATCCGAAAACACCAATTTATCGGCACTTTCGCGCACCAGGATTCAAACCTGGTACCTGTCGGTTCATAACCCGGCTCTTTATCCACTGGGTAACTACATCACTTCTCCGCGCATCGACAGTAACGGACAATATTTTGTTTGCTTAAAAATATACATTTCAATGAAAAAATATTTCATCTATTCTAAAAAAACATTGAATACAATGAAAAATATAAAGGAGATACAATGAGAAATATAAACCATTCTACAATCAACATCACAAAATTTTAATTGCGACAAATATGGCGGACATGTATTCACTTGTAATACAAAAACAGGCAAATGTATTCAAAAAGTCTATTACTTTTAACCAACTTAATTAAATGTGTATGTTCGTCTAGGAAACTATTATATTACATTCAAATTTTATATGAACAAAAATTTTACGCAAAAAAGAAACCTTTATTTTGAACAACGTAGACATACAAGGAAACGGTCCACCTGATGTTAAGTTATATAACCGATTACTTGCCACCCCTGCGGCTAACACAGCAACTCCTTTTATGCGCCACACTTAAATCGCTGTATATAAAAAGGCTAAGTGTAACTCTTTCGGCCTGGTACTAATAACTAGGTGAGGTAGGGCGCATCAAAGCAGCCCGTCTGGAGAAGTACCTCCACCTTACAGAAAACCGCAGCCAAATAACAACTCCCTAGAGGGTTGTTGTGTTCCTGCGTGTGAGTGAGGTCCGCAGTAAACTCCTAAGGAGTTGTTGTGTAAGGCATCGTGAGAGTGATACTTAATATATTACAAGCATAATAGACATAGCTAACAGCCATGAAGGAAATAACCCATGGAGAACCAATGAAAGCGACTTTACGTATTAACTCAATCCAACGCTACGGGTCGGGGGGTAAAGTAGAACGCGCACCTCTTATTGGCTAATTCACTGATCAACGCCGCGGCACTTATCGGCTCATGGGTTAAAATATTCTCCCATTGGTCATTTAGGCTCGAATTGCTGAGATACTTTGACACTAACGCTCGTGGGTTCGATTCCCACACAAGGCAAACATTTGTGTGCATGAACATGTCTGTTTGTCTTGGTCTGGATGTTTCAAGAGAGGTAGGGCGCGTCAAAGCCGCCCGTCTGGAGAAGTACCTCACCTCACAGAAAACCGTAGCCAAATAACAACTCCCTAGAGGGTTGTTGTGTTCCTGCGTGTGAGTGAGGTCACCAGTATGCTCCCAAGGAGTTGCTGTGTAATCAGCACAGAGGAGGCATCGCGCGAGTGGCACTTAATAAGCGTTAAGGCTACTGTGGCCGCTTTACATCAGGGGGGCCGTATGCTTGTATGCGTCCTGACGTAGTATAAAAAAAACCAATTGAGAATGCGCAAGCTTGCATTGCCTGAGGAACACCTGGCTCGTCAATTATATAGCATTTCATTTTTTTTTTTAATTTGTCGGCAATTTTTACCATGTTCCTTAAGAGATACGAACGGTGTTCCTGAACATTCCTATTCTACATGTTTATGCTGAATCCGAATCTGAAGTCAAAATTTGAATATTCGGAAAAAAGCGACAGTCAAACACAGACAAACGCACAGACAAACATATAGATTTCATATAGGAACGGTGTTCCTGAAGACAACATTTTTGTAAGCGAGTGTCTTTAGGCCTTATCAAGTGGTTTATTTCTCTGTGTTAGAAGCCATACATTCTGAGAATCTTGTCAATAACTTAAAATTAAAAGTTCCTGGTAAGCTTGGAAGACTTTATATGTTCCTGACGTCGGCACAAATTATCTCTAGAATTCCTAGAAATTCCCGAGAAAGGAATTCTAGAGATCGTTCGGCATATTATAAAATAAGTTCCCCACATCAACCCTTCCTCACCCTACTATAGAGATACGGATCTCCCTTCAACCGAAGGGGTTTAGAGCATACTCCAGCTGCTCAAATGCGGATTGGCAGCAAAAGCCAAAAAAAAAAAAGCAAAAGCCGTACAATAGGCTTAACGTGGCCTCCGAAGCACGGAGAAGCTAGAGATAGGGAAAACTGTCCTTAGTCAAACTGCGGTCGACGTTACTTAACCTGCGTGTTCGTTGTTCCATGTCAAAATCAGTATCTTCGCCAAATCCTTAGGCTTAGGTAGCAGAGCCCGCTAAGGTTAGGAAACAGGATAAGGCTACATTGAAAAGAATTCACGACGTACGCTAGTGAATTCTTTTGGGAGGGATGGAGGAGGGGTCAACATGCCTATTTATCAAATTAAGACAAACTTCGATGCGATTTTGTTGTTGTGCGTGTTCATATAGTACACACATTCTTTTCTATTCACCTTTACCTCCTTTCTATTTCAATGCAAGTCATGAAACCATACTGACTCATTTAGGTATTGAGTCAATATGGTTTCATGACTTATGTTAAAGGTCGCTACTAATTACGACATGCTTTAATATGAATTTGCTTTCTCTAAGCTTACGGTTACTATTGCTTACGAATGTATTCGCTGTTCGGATCTTTCCAGAATCGAAGTGATGAAATCGTTGATCGTTGATGTTGCATGCCGTCTGTGATGCGTTAGTGACATAACGAACCCATTGCATATCATTGGAAGTATTATATTACTTTAAAAATATAAGTAAGCGCAAAATTTGTGGCATAACGCTTGCTGACCGCGTTCGTAATGAAAACGTGAGAGAAAGAGTTGGCCTAAAAGAGAGTGTCGGTGTTAAGATAAGAAAGGGCATGCTCCGTTGGTTCGGACATGTAGAAAGAATGCGGGAGGAAAGAATGACGAAACAGATATACAATGCAAAAGTGGAAGGATGTAGGAGCCGAGGAAGGCCGAGACTAACCTACCATGACCAAATTGGTCGTGTTTTATCAGAAGGTGATGTCAGGAGCCCCAGGAACCGGCGAGCGTGCATGAAAAGAGCTATGAATGTCACAGAAGCTAGTGAAGTATGCAAGGACCACGTCTTATGGCGCTCGGTTCTCTCTGCCTACCCCGCAAGGGACTTGGCGTGTAGATATACATACATACATACAAAATATAAGTTCAGTAATTGGCATTTTCTCTGAAGCTTGCACAAAGCTAAATAAATTGCAACAAAATAATAACAGTTTATAGAAAAATTAATGTACATTTATTGTCTATTGAAGTTAAGTAGAACTTGTTAGGGAAAATATTCAAAGAAAATATAAACGTTAGTTAATGATGTTACCTAGTTACATGTATTGCAAATATCTGGGATGACGGGTGGTAAAGTGCGAGTGAGACCGTTCGACAATCGTTGTGGTAATGAGTTTTCTTATGGAAACATTCAGTAGGTGTGGTAATTTGCGAGTAATACTTATTAAGAATAGTTTAGTTACCTTTCAATGGATTAAGACATTAACTGGCCCATTAGAGTCTCTGGTTTGAAATCCAGTGTGGCCATGTACCACTAAGTTATTTTCAGGAACACCGTTCCTATATGAAATCTATATGCTTGTCTGTGTGTTTGTCTGTCGCTTTTTTTCGAATTTTGACTTCAGATTCGGATTCAGCATAAAAAAGTAGCATAGGCATGTTCAGGAACACCGTTCCTATCTCTTAAGGAACATGGCCATAATGGCCGACAAATAAAATAAAAAAAAGAGTTGTTATATAATTGACGAGCCAAGTGTTCCTCTGGCAATGCAAGCTTGCGCATTCTCAACTGGTTTTTTTTTTTCGATTTTATGTACATATTTATAATTATTAATTACTCGGCGACGAAGGAAAAACGTCGTGAGGAAACAAGTCGCATGTGTTTTAGAAAGATGTGTCACCTAATGAAAAGATGTGTCAAGAAAGGTCAGGTGTTTTCCCTCTGGATTGAGAAGGTCTAACAGTAGTCGCTCTATATAAAATTCAGTATCTTCGCCAAATCCTTAAGCTTATGTAGCGGTCCATCTTAATGGATTAGAAAACAGGATAACACTAGGAAGAAAAAGACTTATTGATACGAGTGTAGTATGTAATGTAATGTTTTTTACATACAAGCATACGACCCACCTGATGTAAAGCGGTTACCGTAGCCTATAAATGCTTGCAGTACATTAAGTGTTACTCGCGCGGTGCCACCTCTGCTGCTAACACAGCAACTCCTTAAGAGCTTACTGGAGACCTCACTCCCACGCAGGAGCACAACAACCCTCTAGGTAGTTGTTGTTTGGCTGCGATTTTCTGTGAGGTGGAGGTACTTCCCCAGACACTTTGATGTACTTTGCGCATTATATACTTAGCATAGTTCTGAGTATTACGTTAACAAAACATGTATGTATGTATATCTTCACGCCAAGTCCCTTGCGGGGTAGGCTGAGAGAACCGAGCGCCATAAGACGCGTTCCTTACATACTTCACCCGCTTCTGTGACATTCATAGCTCTTTTCATGCACGCTCGCCAGTTCCTGGGGCTCCTGACATCACCTTCTAATAAAACACGCCCATGGTCTTAATAGGTTAGTCTCGGTCTTCCTCGGCTCCTACATCCTTCCACTTTTGCATTGTGTATCTGTTTCGTCATTCTTTCGACCCGCATTCTTTCTACATGTCCGAACCAACGGAGCATGCCCTTTCTTATCTTAACACCGACACTCTATTGAATATATATATATATATATATATATATATATATGGCTATTTTTGATGACATTTTACACAAAAACAAAATACATTTCAAATGGAAAAGGTACTACGATTATAAAGTTCTACGTCAAAATGCAACATTCCGAGCATTTATCGTGCAGACACAGCTCGCAGTCCAGACTCGGAATGCAGTTTATGTAGCGACATTTTTGTTCAGCTTTTCAACCGTCTTCCGTACTAAGTATAGCATTAATGTTACCATTTAGAGATGATTATATATTATTACTGATTTTGTATTAATAGACAAAAATCTCGTACCGATTCGTCTCTGATACAAGCATTAGCGCAGTGGCAAATTTATTTAAAGAAAACTTTATGTACGTATATTATCCACCCCAGATCCTTTGATACATTAAGGGATTTATAGAGACAGATTGCACTTGAACTGCACCTTAGATGCAAATTTGCAATTGAGATACTTTTTTCGTGTAGTTCATAAAGCTGCTTCAAAACTTCCAACCGACTACGCAGTCCGGTAGAAGTGAAAAAAATGACATTGAACGGCAGTTGGTTCAATCGCATTAATACTGCGTTACTAACGCGTAGCCTAACTATCTTGCAGTCTAACTACATGTGTATCTAAATGACTGCAAGCGGAGTATGCAGTCGACTGGCAGTTTCAGTACAATTGTAATAACTGCACAGAAACAGCATTCAAACTGCAGATTTGGTCTGGGTGTTTTTTAACAAAGGCATAAAAGCAGCCCGCCTGTAGAAGTACCTCCACCCCGCAGTAAATCGTAGCCAAATAACAACTCCCTGGAGGGTTGATGTATTCGTGCGTGTGAGTCACCGGTGAGCTCCTAAGGAGTTGCTGTGTTAGCAGCAGAGGGACATCGCGCCTTAATGTTTAGCAAGCGTTACGGTAACCACTTTACATCAGGCGGGCCGTATGCTCGTTTGCCTTCTGACGTTATATAAATATATATATATATATGTATGTGTCTATATATTATAATGCATACTACCTACGAGCAGGATTCGGCAGGTATTGGAACTATTGCGAATGTGTTGGTAATTATTACGGGTTCGTCCACTTTGGTAACCAAACTTGCGTAACCAGTTACAAGAGAAGACTTTTCTTTCGCTGTTTGGTAACTAGTTGTGATAGATGAATTATTTTTCCACTTTTTGTAACTTTTTGATAGTTATGAACGTGGATGAGTCACTATTGTAGACAGTGGCGGTTTTACACATTTGCCGCTAGTGGGCTATCGACCTACAGTTCTAATCTCCCCTAGTTCACAATTAGTAATTACATATTTTTTGCCAATGAAACTGTAACTTTATGATGTGCACTATGTAATCGCATCGCTTGTTCTCGCACCGCAACCAAACTGCGTAAACTGTAGAAAAAAAAAAATAAGTTTAGTGGTAAAATATATTGTGTTGAATTGTTTGTCTGGACCGTATAACATATTGGTATAATAGGTATATATATGAATCTTTTTAGTTTCTGTAAGACATAAAGTGAATAATCATGTTTCATCAAAATAGTGATGTCAGAAGCCTTAGAAACCGGCGAGCGCGCCTGAGAATGAGAACTATGAATGTTAAAGAGGCGAGTGTAGTGTGTAAGGACCGAGTAATGTGGCGCTCGGTACTCTCTGCCTACCCTAAGGGGTAAGGTAATGTAAGGGATTTGGCATCAAATTATAGATAGATAAAATAAAATTTGGGCCCTAAATTGGCCGCCCCTAACGTCTGCCGCCCTAAGCTCTAGCCTACTCAGCCTGCTGGTAAATCCGCGAGTGATTGTAGAGAGATCTGAAGGGAATATTTGACAACAAGCTACTACAGAAGCGGACGGGTGCCTGCCCGATTAGCAGATAAGTTATACTTCTTGTTAATGGTTTAATAATATTAGAAAAAAAAAAATACAAAAAAATTTGTCGCCGCTACAAAAATAAATAATTAAATTAAAATAAAACAAATATTTAAGGGGGGCAACAAACGTGATTTTTTTGCCGTTTTTATATAAAATGGTACGGAACCCTTCGTGCGCGAGTTCGACTCGCACTTGGCCGGTTTTTTAATTTACTTGCAATTCTCTCTTTTCTAATCGTCAACTAAATATTACAGTAAATTTATGTATGTGTGCCTATTAGTACAATAGTAACAATGTCAAGTGGTAGTTGCCTATGCTGAATTATTTCCAGATTTCTTCGTTTGATATTCATTAATTCTATAACAAGCGTTTTTACAAAAAGTATTTTTGAAGATATTATCAAGAAAGGACATAACTGTTTCAAGCCATTTATTATTTAGAATCAAATACAATTTACACTTAAATACCAGCCCTAGCAAGCCGATGTACTTACCTGCATTCGCAACTTATTTCCGCTTCTTAGATTTTCACTGAAGTTTGAAAACGAATTCGTACTTTTGCGAACTGTGTGCTTTCATAAATATATTGAGAGGTATTTATGTACTTATTTCATTGAACATATCTCCGAGTGAATCTCTGGAGTTCATGTTATAAGAAATAGATGTTGAAATTAAAGAATTAGAACGGTGTTAGGCCAGTGAATTAGGAACCGCCCTATTGACCAATAGATCCCGGGTTCGAATCCTGACACATACCAATAAATTCGTGTTTTAGAATGTAAGTACATATCACTTGCACGGTGGTGTTGGAGAACATCCTGAGGAAACCCCTCCGTCCAAGAAATTATATTTCGCAACACGTGTGACCTAATCCAAGAAAGGTCTGGTTTTCCCCCTGAGTTGTGTAGATCTGACGGCAGTAGCTCTATGTACACATCAGTATCTTCTAGTCTTTAGTCTTAGGTAGCGAATCCCGCTAACCCTAATGAATTAGGAAACGAGACGAGCTCGGTGGCTCAGTCGTGAATGACGCTATTTTGACATCAATGCTCGTGGGTTCAATTACCACACAAGGCAAACATTTGTGTGCATGAACATGTCTGTTTGTCTTGGACTGGATGTTTTAAGAGAGGTAGAGCACATTAAAGCAGTCTGGGGAAGTAACAACTAACTCCCTCGAGGGTTGTTGTATTCCTGCGTGTGAGTGAGGTCACCAGTAAGTTCCCAAGGAGTTCATTCAGGCATCTTGCGAGTGATACCTAATATATCGCAAGCGTTAATAGGCTACGGTATCCGCTTTACATCAGGTCGGCCGTATGCTTGTATGCCTCAAAAGAAAAGGAAATGGGATAATGCTTAAAAGACGAAGATTGAAATGAAAGAACTAGAAGCTAAATTACTCATGGTGTGTATAACCACAAACACTGAACTAAATTGTTAAAATTGATGATTCTGGATTCGACTTGCGACAGCTTATCACTGGAGTACCTCAGGGGGGGGAGTGCTATCTCCTATTCTTTTTGTTATCTTCATCAATGATAAGACTTCCACTCTTCTCTCTTCGTATCATCTTAACGCAGATGATCTTCAAATCTACACGGCTGGTTCGCTCGACGACTTCAGCAGTGCTGTAAATATTATTAATAAGGATCTCTCTGCGATTGCCCAATGGACTAACAACTTCTGGTTGAAAATTAACCCTTCTAAATCAAAAGCAATAATTATTGGAAGCCCCTATTACATCTCCCATTTATCAAATGTCATGTGCCCAAATGCTATTTTATGTGACAATGTTAAGTTAAAAATTTGGGTATGGTCTTTGTCCTGGGCTCCTAGATCCGTGAAGTCAGCCGTAAGATCTACGCTTCGCTACATTCCTTGGGAAAGCTTGAAAACTCCCTGCCCTGTCTCTACCAAAACCTTGTGGGTAAATTCCGTCCTTCATCCTCTACTAGATTACGGAGATGTGTTGTATTTGGATCTTACGGAAGACCTTCTGGACAAATTGGAGCGTATTCAGAATATCTGTCTTAGACATGTTTATTTGCTATGAAAATTTGATCATATTTCTATCTATCTACCTATAACTTCGCGCCAAATCCCTTACGGGGTAGGCAGAGAGAACCGAGCCCCACGTGACTCGATCCTTACACACCTCACTCGCTTCTTTAACATTCATTGCACTTTTCATGCACGCTCGCCGGTTTCTAGGGCTGATTTATATTTATCATATTTCTGAATATGGCAAAAAGCTTAATCTGTTACCCATTAGGCTCCGTAGAAATCTTCGTACCCTATCTTTTCTTTTCCATATACTCTTCAGTCATACGGCTCCAAAATATCTCCACGAGTGTTTCAAGTTTCGTGCAATGGCTACCCGACTTCGACCTAGGAACGATCAATTCTTATAAATCCCTGTCCCAATGTTTTTCTAAATCCTTTAAGGTTCATGCCGCAGTGTGAAGTCATCCCAATCATATAACTCCTTGAAATCACAAGTGAAGAAGCATTATGACTCTACTTTTTGCAGAAATGTCTCTAATTATTTGCAATACGGTTGGTACTATGATGAGAATCTTACCTTGCCGTAACACAGTCCTCGGACTAGCACGGGAGGTAAAGAAATTTGGTCTGTATACCGCCAGTTAGACATTATATCTGGTTTTAGTTAAATCGCACTAGTACTTTGTAATAATTATATTGTTAAGTTTACCTATAGTTATTAACACGATAATGTTTGTTAGTTATGTTTTACAGCGAGCTATTTGGTTAATTTAAACTACTGTGTAATATAGTGTAGGTTGGTGTAATGTGTACTAAACTTATGGCATAAAGTTATTCTTATTCTTACTTTTGATACTTGATCTAGCATTTACTTTTTAACGCATATATGAGCTGTGAGTGAGTAGGTATTTTATACTGATTGTGAAGTGTATATTGTACATGAATTGCACCAAATCGATGAAATCTGAAAGTTGAATTCCTTTTCAAGCATTTTATGGTCTACTGGAAGATCCCTACTGGGATAAACCCGCCATTGTATAATTTAGATCTTTAATTTTTTGTGTTATAATCTCTTTTTTTCACGGGTTTTAATCCCGATCATTAGATAGGCGTGCGCGAGGATATGAATCCAACGCGTAGAGGCCCCTTCGGAAAGAATGATGTAATGTATTATACCCGTCGTGACCTGCTTCAGGGGATATCAATGGGAGGATATACCCATGAACAGGTCACGGTAGGTATTGGAACTATTGGAAATATGTCGGAAAAAAGCGGGCTATTAAAATGAGATCTGGAGGTTTTATTGAAACTGGGCTATTGCAGAAGAGGGGCGGATTTTTTGTGTTATAATATGTATTTTTAAGGTTAAATTATGCAATAAAGTTTTATAAACGAACAAACATTATTGTATAGCTATTTAATTAAATGTTAGCTGGAAAGTATTCTAGTGAATTACGTTGTGCCAGATGCGGGGAAGCCCATTGAATGCTGTCAGTGGCTCTCGAATTAATGTCGAAATTTCATGTAACCGTCTAGCTTTTTAATTTAATAAGAAATTTCATGTAACAGACATAATAGAGATAATTGGCATGTAATCGTATAATTAAAGTTTTATTTTTTATACTACGTCCGGAGGCTTACAAGCATACGGCCCACCTGATGTAAAGCGGGTACCGTAGCCTATTAACGCTTGCGTGTCAAGTGTCAAGTCGTGTAACCTTAAGCGTCACTCGCGCGATGCCTCCTCTGCTGCTTACACAGCAAATCCTTGGGAGCTTACTGGTGACCTCACTCACACTCAGGAACACCACAACTCTCTAGAGAAGTGTTATTTGGCTGCGGTTTTCCGTGAGGTGGAGGTACTTGCCCAGACTGGCTGCTTTTGATGCTCTCTACCTCTCTTAAAACATCCAGACCGAGACAAACAGACATGTTCATGCTCACAAATGTTTGCCTTATGTGAGAATCGAGCCCAGAATCCAGGAGCTTTGGTCGCGTCATTCACGACTGAGCCGCCGAGCTCGTCAAAATTTCTTTATAACAAATTATTTACAATTTTAAATTATTAATTACTTTATCTATCTACGTCTTCAAGCACCTTGTGGGGAAGGCAGAGAGAACTGACCACCTGGCTTTACACACCTCGCTCGCTTCTTTAATATTCGTAGCTACTCATACGCGCGCCAGTTTCTAAGGTTCCTACCATTATTTGAAAAACTTTACCAATTTTGTCGCGGTAGGTGAGTAAGGCTTCTTCGGCTCCTCCATTCTTCTCCTTTCGCATTGTATATCCGTTTCGTCGTTTTTTAGTAACTACGCATGCCTCATCACATATCAACCCTTACTCATACCACCGCAGGGATACGGGCCTCTCTTCAATCGAAGGGGTTTAGAGCATACGCCACCACGCTGCTCAAATGCGAATTGGCGGAGGCCAGCGTTTTCAAGCCATCCGAGGGCATCTGACTTAGCTTAACGACTGTCATCTATCGACAACAGCCGGGACCGACGGCTTAACGTGCCCTCCGAAGCACGGATTATATTACAATAACTAACCTATTCTAACTATTGTCGAGATAACTACAGTCAAAAGATCTACAGTTTAAAATACCTGAAGATCGTTTCACAGATTTTTGTTAAAAAAATATTTTTATGCAACGTCGGGAGGCATACAAGCATACATCCCACCTGATGTAAAGCGGTTACCGTAGCATATGAACGCTTGTAATACAGTTTAGTAATAGTTTACGACTGTCACCTATCGACAACAGCCGGGACCGAGGGCTTGACGTGCCCTCCGAAGCACGGAGAAACTCGAGATAGATAAAAAACACACCTGCGTGTTTGGTTTGAATGACGCGCAACGACGCCATCGATCTCTCACCTATATATATATATATATATATATATATTCACATACATAAATATTATATTGCAAATAGAATATATAATCTTAAATTGATATTTGTATGTAACGAAAACAAAAAAATATAACTTAATATCTTGGATGTGTTTGTATGACAAGTAAATACATAACCTACAACTACAATTTGCAAGCACTATGCTGCGTGTTCATTAAAAATATGTTCTAAGATTATATCTTATGCATTATTTATACCTATCTACTATATATTATATCTATTATTATTTATACATTATTATTTATACGACGAGCTGCGTGGCGTAGTAGTTAGTAACGCAACTTTGACACCAATGTTCATAAGGTCGATTCCCGTACAGGACGAAAATTTGTGTGCTTGAACATATATGTTTATCTCGGCATGGGTGTACTTAAGAGAGGGCGCATTATAACAGCCAATCTGAAAAAGTACCTCCACCTGGTAGAAAATCGCAGCCAAGTAACAAATCCCTGGTTGTTATATCCGTGTGTATATATACGTGTGAGTGAGGTTACCAGTAAGCTCCTAAGGAGTTGTTGTATTAGCAGCAGAGGTGGCATCGCGCGAACTATACTTAATGTATTGCTAATATTCATTGGCTACGGAATCCGCTTTACATCAGGTGGGAAGTAGACTAGTAGGTATGTCTTCCGACGATGTATAAAAAAAATGTTAAAAAAGTAAGTTTACAGTATGTGTAATGTTTGCCGAATCCATTATAGCCTATACATAAGAAGGGTTAGAAGCTTTATGACTAATTCGCTTTATTACTACATAGGGGTATGACTAGATCGCTTTATGACTAAATCTCGGTTTGACTCCCTCCGTCCATTGTAAGGGTAACTTAGGCTAAATAAATAACAAAAAAAATTACTATTCCGCGCGGACGAAGCACATAATACATATCTATTATTATTTTGCTGTTCGCTATTTTACTCTGCTTATTTAGGTACTTATAATCAAATCAAATAAATAAAATTATTTCTGAATAACTTTTTTTGTTAAATTCCGCGCGGACGAAGTTGCGGACACAGCTAGTATTAAATAAATTTGTACCTATGTATGCACTTTAGAAGTTATACTTATTTCGGGAGACACATAATACCTCCAAAAATTTTATCCCACGTGCCAGTTTGACAAAATAGACAAAATAATATAATAAATTATCAATAAATATCATTTACCACCGCTTATAATTTAAAGAAACACACATATATTAGTCATATATAAATATACTTTATATATACCCATATAAAACATATGTTTTTGATGCATAAATAAGTATTTGAATAACCTTGAATATAGTCACGAACAAAACTTGAGAGACATTTACCAAGCAATTTCATGGTGTCGATTTTAGATGTCGGTGTCATTTTTTCATTTCATTCATCACCACCCTAAAGGGCCAAAAGTATTACCTATATCTTCAAAAAGAAATACTAGGGTCCTCCTCCACTGTCCACTGAGTCCACGATCTGTCGAAGACAGTCAGGACTGGCACTTGTGCCCTCCGAGCACAAATTAGTTCGAAATAAATAAAACCATCTACAGATGGCTTATCCGCCACCCATGGACGACCCAACCTACCCTTACATGGGTCGCGAGTAAGATAATGCTTGCATTGATCTACACCGGTGCGTAGGATCTATTATTCCTACTAGTATATTGATACATATGATGAGTAATTTGACGTAATCTTTCTTTTTTCTTTTCTTTTTTTGTTTCTTTAATTCTTCTGTACGTGTAAACGAACTCCTCATAAATGGCTGAACCGAGTTTAATCACATTTTTTGTATATGTTCGAGTGATTCCTTGTATGGTTTAGATCCACAATTAGACCTGGTAAGAGGTTCTGCAATTGGGTTCTAGGAGACTTTTAATTTTCGGACACTACAGCTGCAATGATTTCAATTAACTTGTGATCAACAACACTAAGTTAAGAATATTAGTTTGTCATAATATTTATTTTTGCATGGATATAGGCGATATTAATTTGAATAATTGATATCCTTTTAAAATATTCTACTCATAGTTGTTATTAGTAATATACAAATGGGTATATTTCTCCGTAATTATAATGAATAATGACTAGTTTTCATCAAAAGCCTTTGTTAGATTCATCCAAACAAAACGGTTTGTTGGAATGAAAAGATTAGACAGCTTGTTAGCGGTTTTGAGTCTACGTTTAGCCGAATATGCAAGTTCTGTCTGTTATTGTATGGCTTAATAATTTAACCTGTCTTCTCGGAGAACCACAGTGTGTCGCCTGGAACAAGCTAAGCGGACAAAATTATTGTTCTCTATTTTTGGGTTGTATTACTTCTAAAAATTTGCATTGATATTGATTTGAAGCTTGCTTTAACATAATACACAAAATTACGTCTGGCGATTATGAAAAAAAAATATGTATATTAAACAATTTTATTTTCTACAATAATAATAATGTGGTAGAAGTACAGTTTAAAGTACATCAGGCTTGACACTCGTAGTACGAATTAAACCTCTATGACGTGTGAGTCATTTCAGCGCAAGTATCTGTCACTACAATGTGCTCTTCAGGAGGATTACAGGGTTTTTTTTTTGACTTATGCAAACAATGATATGATGGAAACACGCGATGTCCCGCCTTCATAGACCACTTCCTAGTCTGCTTGTATGAGTGCGTTGTACACATAGAATCTATATAGTGCCTATCCCAATGCCTCGTCACCACATAATTGTCTAGCACTCTCCAAACAGGTAGTATTTTTAGCACTAGTTTAATTAAGTTTGTACTTTCAGGACTTTCACTGATATTTCTAATAATTTTGACAACATTTCTGTTTCCTGTCGAACGCACAGATAATTCTGCAGCAGTCAACAGAACTACGCGATTGAATGAGATCAGTAACTCGACGTTTCTTTGTTTTGAAGGAGGACTCCTCGAATTCTTTTCGAGGTCTTTGGGCAGCTCCTGATGATGTAGAAGGCTGTGGTCGTGTAGTACATATACGGAATTGTACATTCTCACCATTTAACCACCTCTTGTACTTAAATGTTCCTTTAACTTTGCCGCGGCGGCCCATTTGGCAGCGAAATTAGAAGAATAGCTGCCTATCTTCATCTTAATTTCTCTTTCAGACTCCTTAATAGGATCACGAAAATTAAATGTGATTGAAGTATAATCAAAAAGACCTTTCAATTTTTTCATGTCTCAGCCACTCTTTGAAAAACTCTATTCTTGATATGGAATGAATGAATTCTGAAAAAAAAAATAGTTGTACTCAAGTGTTCTGGCTGAAATATACATTGATATAAATAGAAGTATTATAGCTATGATAGATATCAAAAAACTAGCCCGTGTACAAGCGAGTACATGTCATTAAAAGTCTATGAAAGTTGTAAAATAAAATAAAAAAAACATTTTTATTTTTGTATAAATTTTAAAAATTACTTGTTCCTACACTAACAGCATTAGAGACTTCTATTAATTAAAAAAATAAAATACACACTCTCAGAAATAAAATCCATAATGAAAAACTTTCACAAATTATCGAACTATCACAAGAGATGTTGTCGTAAATGTTGCAAAAATGCAATGATTTAATTATGCGTTTGCACTTACTCTCATTAGTCGACTATTAATCCTTGACTCATCGCTGTGGAATGTTAGACACAAACAATTATTGGAATCGGAACTTTGCAGGTGTTATTTACATTAGTTAATTACCTATTTCTGTTAATTTGAAAACTAATTTTGTCCACCTAGCTTGTTCTGGACGACATACTGTGAGAACGTGTGAATTAACCATCTACGATGAAGTACAAAAAAATCTTGGAGAATAGAGATTTGTTATGGTAGAGGTCAAAGAATAATTGATGGGATTGTATGAAAACATGAATTCACAAACTGTAAAATTAAAAATGCAATCTATGACTGAAAGATAAATGGGCATTTAGATAGTAAAATTTTAGCACCTACACAGACGGACACTAAATTCTGTTAACACCAATTTGTTTAAACTTCATCAAGTAGTAAAGCAGCATACAGCCCACCTGACGCCGTTACCGTGACCTAAGAACTATATTTGTACTACCTTCACTATTAACACAGCAACTCCTTAAGAGCTTACTGGTTGCCTCAATTACTGTCAAGGTAGTTGGCTGCAATCCTCAACTACATGTAGATCTTCCACGGTCGGCACGCTGACTAATTATCGCTATGCCCTGTCCCTTTTGCCAGAGCCTCATTTGATATATGGCAATATGCACTACGCGAAGTTGAATATTTGTTTCTTATACTGTATACATCCCAAAATTAGTTTATTATTTCTAAAAAGTTCATGGAAATTTTTAGTTGAAAATTATAAAGAAACAAAACCTTGGACTACAACGGAAGTACAACAAACTAATCACTGCTATACCATTCTGGCCAGCTCATCTCACATTCAAACATCTATTTTGGGGCCAGGAATTCCTTCAAAGACCACAATTTGTTTTAACAAGCTATTTATTCCGAACGCCGATCATAAAAAGTCTAAAATCATTGCTCCCACTTGTTTGTTTGTATGAAACGTTCACTAGAGTAGTCATCGAGAATTAGGGTCAGTTCATATTGGCGTCGGGTAGTGCATAAATACTGCTGTGCAGCTTTTGTGTTCGGTGGAATTGCAGTTTCAATTTTATATTTCTGGTTCGGTTTGCAGTTTTAGTGGTACATATTCAATCGATTCAAAATATTGGGGATTGCCAGAAGCGTGCTCGTTCGTGACCCCTGTTAATGAACTAGATTGCAATTCTGAACCAAGAGCGCACCGATGTCCGGCGTCCCCCGGAAGTGACGCACACCGATCCACCCCCGTCGGTGCGAATATAGCTGCATGCGGCGGTGGGAGGCGCCACCCACCACGCAGTGCCAATTCCGGCGAGTCGAGGAGAGCCGCGTGCTGCTTAGGCACGTTGAATGATAAGATGAATGAGCTAATGGACGTTATGAATAAGAGACGTTTAGATGCTTGTGTGTGACAGAGACTATGCGCAAGGGGAGCGACACCGATGATATGCCCGGTGGAATGATGACCCTGGCTGGCATGATCGCCCTGGTCTGGGGTAGACCGGGGTGATCATGCCAGTGCTGGTGTGGGTATCGTATTCTCCTCTCGCTTAGCCACTGGTGTATGAGTTTACTGTTTGGTAGAGCCTAGACTCCCCTGGTTTCGTATAAAACTGGGCATCATGCGAGTATTTCTGGTTGCAGCATACGCTCCCGTAAGCTCAGCGTGTGCTCGACAACTAGAGAAGTTTTGGGAGTCTGTGCGGGATGTTCTGGATTTAGCTGAAGGGAATGAAAGAGTGATTATGTGTGAAGATTTGAATGGATGGATGTGGACCAAACGAGAAAGCTTCATCTGTTCTTGGTCTGTATGGAGATAAGAGAGTGAACGAAGCAGGTAAGCCAATTCTAGATATATGTATGGAATGAAACCACCTCGTGTCGAATTCTTTATTTCTTCATAAGGATATTCACACGTATATGAGGAGACAGAATGACCAAAAAAGTGTGATTGATTTGACTTTAATAGATATACGTCTCCGAAATATTGTAATGAATACAAGAGCCTTTAGAGGTTCCACTCTTGAAACGGAGCACTACCTGGTGGTAAGCCGCTTTGTGGGACTTTTCTAGAAGTAGCAGGAGGTACTGACGGGTGAGTATCCCTTTCGGAGATCATGAAAGGATAAGGAGCGAAAGACTTTCGGACTCTGATGCGGATAATTGCAGGAAAGTTTTGAAAGAGTCTATGGTGGATAGTGCAAAAGAAGCATGAGGATGCGCAAAGAGGCATTGAAAGGAGATGCCTGATGGGATACGGAGGTTGAATCCTCCGTAGCAAGAAAGAGGAAAGCATGGCTGGATTATATATCATCTTTGCCCCTAAGCGAAAATATGAAAGACAAGAAGAAAGACATGTACCGTCTATGCAATAATGAAACCAAGATTTTAGTAAAGGAGAAATGTGAAAGACAAATTATGAATGAGGAAGATAGTCTGACGAAAAACTTCGAGGCCAACGCCAAACTGTTTTGTAGAGAATTAAATAAGTCTCAGAGTGGTCCGTCGGCATCTAGAATGGATAAGATAAAGTCTAAAGTTGGTGTCATTCTTGCTAACTCAGGAAGTGTTGGAACGATGGAGTGAATATTTTGAAGAAATGTATGAATATGCCTAGGACGCTGGCACCGAGAGTGAGTCTGATACTTACTCCATGGTGACGGCGTTCGATGAAGGTATAACTATGGATGAGATCGAATGGTCGATACGAAGCTTCGTTAGCGGGAATTGATATGATCACAGCTGAGATGATCAAACTAAGTGGCACTTACCTACCTTCCGGGACGCCTTCTGGTACTTATGCAATCTATGTTGGAGAACTGGAAGGGTTCCAATGACTGGAGACGCGTAGTCATCGTGCTGTTGTATAAAGGTCACGCTTGGACTACGCTTGATCAGCTTAGCAGCAAAAGTATATGGAAAGATAATTGAAAGGAGAATGTGGGTAAAATCCGATGGAATCCTGTGGGAGGCACAGGGAGGATTCCGTAATGGAAGAGAATGTACGGATCAAGATTTCTCGCTCCGCAATATCGTAGAGAAGCATCTGGCCATAAACCAGAAGGTCTTCTGCGATTTTGTGGATCTTGAGAAAGCATTTGATAGGGTTGCGAGAAAGAAACTGTGGGACGTATTGCCGGGACATGGGCTTGACGGTTCACTGCTACGTGCTGTGCAGACCACTTACAACGATTGCATCATCAACGATCAGCATGTGTACGGATAGATGGTAGCATGTCACCCTGGTTTGATGTCAAAATTGGTGTCAAACAGGGTTGCATGCTATCTGCTAGGCTGTTTACTCTGTATCTTGATAGTTGTCTACAGAGAATAAGGTCATCGACTGTAGGATTACGCATGGGTGACCTGGAGCGTTGTGCAAAATTTGTGGCGTAATGGTTTTTGACCGTATTCGCAATGATGATGTTAGAAACAGAGTTGGTCTGAAAGATAACGTCGGTGTTAAAATAAGAAGAGGCATGCTCCGTTAGTTCGAACATGTAGAAATGCAGGATGAAAGAATGACGAAGAAGATATACAACACAAAAGTGGAAGGATGTAGGGGCCGGGAAGGCCAAGACTTACCTACCATGACCAAATAGATCGTGTTCTATCAGAAGGCGATATCTAGAACCCTAGAACCCAGTGAGCGTGCATGAGAAGAGCAATGAATGTGATAGAAGCGACTGAGGTGTGTAAGGATTAGGCCCCGTGGCGCTCGGTTCTCTCTGCCTACCCCGCAAGAGATTTAGCGTGAAGTTATAGATAGATTCAAAATATTTGACTAATTTATATGTCCCACATTCGATCAAATTTATTCCGTCGGTGCCAATGCCACTTGTCACCGTTTGATAAAAGGAAGGGGCGTCATTAGCATTTATGCTGATATTATCGTTCAATTCAAAACAAACAAAATAATGATGAAAATGGATTCGATGACAAAAAGCATTCGAGAAGACGAAAATCGTTTGCACAGGCGTTTATTTCACGTATGAGGCTTAATATCAGATTACAATATACGTACATCACTATATATAATTCATTGCGTTCTGAATAAATAATCGAATAACGAGGTTGCTAGTAATTTTTTGAAGTTACCCAATTTCTTTCATCAAATGCACATTGCACAGAATATTGGATCAGTGGTATACTACTCTAACTGACTCGCTCACTTACAGGAATACAATAATGTTCAATGAGTTGATGTATAGCTCCGATCTTGTCTAAAGTAGTATTTACTTTTCAACTCTAGCTGGTCGCACTACCTTTATTTTGCCACTGCATTGATTAGCAGTCTGCGGTTACAAGGAATCACTCATGTTGTTATCCTATTAGTCGTAATATGTTTGATGTTGTTTTACCGCCGTTCTATTATCTTCCATAACAGGTTGTGATTCATTCGTTCATATTCAGCAAGTACGTCATAAAGTTGAAATGATTGAACGATAGAAATTTATTGACTGGTAATGCAATGTAAACTTCAATAAAATGTTCTATATGAATTCGCCCTTACAAATAAATCAAGAGTTAATTACGATGTTTCTCTAGGGCGAGGTTTACCGGTTGGTAAACAGATATTGCACTATACTGTTAAATTTACATTTTTGGACATCCAAGAGCGGGTGTGTACTCTATAAATGATAAACAATTAATGATACAAGAGGCGGGTGTTCGCTGCGATAGCTTAATAGCTAAAGAGTCGGTCCTTTGAACAACTGGTCACCGGTTAGAATCCTGGCATGTACCACTAAAATTCTTGATAAAGATAAAGATAAAAATTATTTATTTGCCATTGGGCCCTCGCGGGCACTTAGACACGTCTTACAGTTTTTGAAATATAATCTTATTGTTTCTTATTTAATTCTCTTTTTACTTTTTTTTTATCTACTAGTATTTCAGAAATGACCATTGGCTAAGAAGAAATGCCGAAAGAAACTTGCCAATATAGGTCTCATTTAAAATTGTCAATTAGATATTACAAAAACAAAAAATACATAAGCATATTGGTACAATAATGACATCAAATGGTAAAATTAAAGATTATTAAGAACAGGTAGTCTGTGCTGAATTATTTCCAGACATCTTTGTCAGTTATATATTCATCAATTCTATAATAAGCCCTTCTACAGAGAGTATTTTTAATGTGCTTTTTGAATACATTGTCAGGAAAGGACAGAACTGTTTCAGGCAACTTATTATAAAATCGAATACAATTTACAAGAAAAGATCTACCAGTCCTAGCAAGCCGTACCGGCATACACAACTTATTTCTACTTCTAAGTTTTTCACTGAAGTTTGAAAACGACTTTAAAATTTTACGGGCATACATTACGTTTTCATAAATATATTGAGAAGTAACAGTGAGGATATTTATTTCTTTGACCAGTTCGCTGAGGGATTCTCTGGAGCCCATGTTATAAATAGAGCGAATGGCTCTTTTTTGTAAGATAAAAATTGTCTCAATGTCAGCCGCCGTTCCCCACAACAGTATACCATACGACATAATGCTGTGAAAGTAGCTGAAATAGACTAAGCGCGCAGTAGCCACATCCGTCAATTGCCTGATTCTCCTAACTGCATATGCAGCAGAGCTGAGCTTGCCGGCAAGTTTATGTATGTGGAGACCCCATTGTAATTTGGAGTCTACTGTAACTTGCTTTCGGATTTATGTATTTATCACTCGTTCGGTGGTGAAGGAAAACACAGTGAGGAAGAAATCCAAAAAAATATATTTCGAAACACGTGTGACCTAAGAAAGATTAAGTTTTTCCTCTTAGTTGTGGAGGTCTGGCGGCAGTTACTCCATGTCAAAATCTTCGTCAAATCTTTAGAATCCTGAGAGTAGGTTCAAAACTTACCCTTACTGCAATGTTTTAAGATGCATTGTATAGCTGGATCTGGATGGTCGTTGTGTGTACATGAAAATTCACAGAAAAATTTAACCATAAATATTTTTAATAGTTTTCAACCAAATCGTGAATCTAATTAATCTTACTTTTTTTATTTATAATAAAATGTATTTTTTTTTTATCACTTACAAATTTTATTCTGTTTGATTTATTATGTTCTTTAATTTCAACATAAAAAGTAGCAAGGAATCAAAGAATGTACTCTCGAGTACTCTCGCGTACTTGACTAGATTTTAACGAGTTTGGAGTATTCCAACCGTATTACTTCTGTCTCAGTCACAGTAAGAACGACAGAGACTAACCGCTCAAGGATCTTGTCATTGTTACGCTGGCATTACGGGTACGATCACCCTAAAAATAATCACAAGTTTATCGAGCCAAATGTCACAAATTATTAACAAAAAAAACAAAGAATATATTTGGGCGGATGTCACAGTTTATCAAGAACTGGTCCGTCTGAGGATGCACCGGGCTAACAGGACAGCGAAGCGGCGTGCAGCAAAGATCCCACAATCTTTGTTGCAATGCAACGTTAAACCTGCCTATGCAGTTTCATAGATTAACAGAAATAGCAACATGCACGATTATTATCGAGGACGTAAGTATTTTCAGGAACACCGTTCCTATATGAATTCTATATGTTTGTCTATGCGTTTGTCTGTGCGTTTGTATGTCGCTTTTTTTCAAATATTCGAATTTTGACTTCAGATTCGGATTCAGCATAAAAAAGTAAAATAGGAATGTTCAGGAACACCGTTCGTATCTCTTATCTATATCTTAGGAACAAGGACAAAATGGCCGACAAATTAAAAAAAAAAATTGAATTGGTATATAATTGACGAGCCAGGTGTTCCTCTGGCAATGCAAGCTTGCGCATTCTCAACTGGTTTTGTATAATATCGGGTACATATTTTCCCCTCATACCGTATGCACCACTAACTAACACCAAGAATGGTGTAATGTAAACGATACTACTACCTATCATTTGCACCAATAATATTAGGGGTTAAAGTAGGAAATTGTCGATTTGTATATTATTGATTTGATGCGAAAGAGTCAATATTGTAGGTAAAGTAACATTAAACCATGTCGCTAATTCCTGGATAGTTTGACTCGGATCGGCTTCCACCATCTCCTTCAATTCAATTCAAATCAAAGGTTTTACTGAAACTTCGCCGTCATTTGTCTGTTTGCCCCTCTGCTTGTCTGTTTTTTTTTTGATTCTTTAATATCTGCCGCATTCGGCTTAATAATTTTGTAATTACTTTTGTAGATTGTCCTATTATTGAATCGCCTTATGTCGTCCGTTAGTTTGTCCGTCTATGTGTACTTCCGTCATAGAGATGGTAGAGATATGAATTTTTCATTGCGTGTATATTCAAAACGTTATTAACGTATTTTTCGCCATTTTTTTACACGGTAGTACGGACATCTCCCTCTGCGAATCTGAATCGCCCTTGACCAGTGTTTGATTAATTTTCTAGTGAAATTCGTAAAGTGCATAAAAATTTGATTCAGACATTAATATCTAGGATCTAGACAGATTGTAGGCAGCGTGCGAACCGTGAATTCACTGAAACGTTAAGTAAGTATGGTGTATGAAATAAACTCATAAAACATGGCCAACTTTCTGCTTTGCCTGTGTTGCCAGGTAGGCTGCTGAAAATATGAACTAAAATTTCATTCAATGTAACTCCATGTTGGAATGTCTGTGATACGTAGGGTGAACTGAAAGTTTTCTGTAACTCACAGTTAAAATAAGTGAAAAATAATGCATTTAATGTATTTCATAACGTCCTGCTTTTCAGTTAAAAATGTTTTTGCATTCGGTCGTAATGCTTTTCAGGAATTTTTTAGACATATTTGAAACCATTATGGCCTGTTCTAACTTCGTATTTTTTTTTTACAACCGTTGCAGGCATGCAAGCACACGACCAATCTGGTGCAAAGCGGTTACCGTAGCCTATGAACGCTTGTAATACATTAAGTTTCACTCACGCGATGCCACCTCTGCTGCCAACACAGCAACTCCTTAGGAGCTTACTGGTGACCTCACTAACACGCAGGAACACAACAGTCCTCTAGGGAGTTGTTGTTTGGCTACGGTTTTCCGTGGTTTCCGTGAGGTGGAGGAACTTTCCCAGACGAGCTGCTTGGATGCGCCCTACTTCTCTTAATAATCCCTCTCTAATCTTTTATTTATACACACAAGCTGAATTTATGGAGGCTAAAAATAACTTCGTTTTGTCCGTCGTGTACGAAGATGCGTTGTCATGGTGCAATAGGATGCGGCTTCTCGGCCGCCTTCCTCGTACTTTTTAAGTACACTGGATAAACAAACGATGTTGTTCCAGTCGGCATTAAAACTTCTTTGATCTCCAAATGGAATTGTGTTAATAGTACTCA
The DNA here is from genome assembly GCA_947507595.1 of Pyralis farinalis. NCBI lineage: Eukaryota > Metazoa > Arthropoda > Insecta > Lepidoptera > Pyralidae > Pyralis > Pyralis farinalis. The sequence goes on from OX382265.1 coordinate 37,520,194, forward strand.
AATAATATTCTTAGCTTTGAAGATGAACAGTGCAATCTCGCGAGAAAGAGTACGAAACTTAACTCGCTATGAGAGAAAGAGAGAAAGAATATGTGTGCTCGCACCTCTCTGTCTTGCTCCTACAGTAATATACGAAACGTAACTCTCTCTCTTTCTATCTTCATTAACTTATATCTCCCTCTCAACTTCCGTTCGACTCACACTTTTCGTAACGCTCTCGTCACGCATTACGCATTTACCAGCTTACTCCCCAAGTCAAGCGTGCGTAAAGAAGTTTTACTTCAAAAAAAGATGATCCATTTCCAAATAATTAAAAAAAAAATTAACACGATCTTAGTTTTAATAAAATTGTAATAGCCATTGACTGCGGCTTCGTCCCGTAACGGGGTGTTAATGTTATAAATGATTCCATATGGAGTTGAAAGCGGCTTGACCGATTTTGATGATAATTTCCAGCAATCTTTCAGATTAACACTGGCTTAATCTGAAGATTGCTGGAAATTGCTGGTCATCTTGTGAAGTTTGATAGCGATCGGATCACCAGCCTGTAGCCTTCCTCAAGAATGGTGACATCATAGGCAAAAAGATTTTTTTTCAAATTCGGCTGTTAACTCCAGAGATTAGCACGTACAAACAAACAAACTCTTTAGATTTATTATTAGTATATATTTCAAAAATAAACACGGGGAATATTGCGATGTCGACTGCTCGACATCGCAATATTCCCCGTGTTTATTTTTCCTAAAGTTGGCAAACAATGCAGCTCGACTGATGGTATGCAGTTACCGTAGCCAATTCACACCTGTAACTTCAGTTATTTCCGTCATGTGTTACCGAATCTAGGCCCACTAGGTGTACGGTCGAAATATACAAAATCCATCGTTGTAAATGATACGTAGAATAACAATAAGTTATGTTGAAAGGTCTTGACCGATTTGGAACAGTTTAAACAGACTTAGTTAGTTTCTAACGCTTAAAATACTTTGATTTTTTTGACGAACAAATTACACAGCGCCATCTAGCCCCAAAGTAAGCGAAGCTTGTCTTATGGGTACTAAACAACTGATAAACATACGTAAATACATTTTTTTTGTATATACATACTTATTATACATATAAAATACCCAGACCAAGACAAACAGACATGTTATAATTATAATATAAGTCTTTTCTCTAATCATCAATTGATATTATAATAAATATACGTGAGTGTATATATATACATGTGCTGAATCATTTCCAAACATCTCTGTCAGTCAGATATTCGTCGATTCTGTAATAACCCCTTTTAAAGGCTCCGGACATCACCTTCTGACAAAATACGATCATTTTGATCATAGACAAGTCTTGGCTTCTTTGGCGCCCACGTCCTTTTACTTTGACGTTGCATTGTTTATCCTTTCATGCTTAATTATTTCTACATGCCTAAACCAATGGAACATGCCTTTTCTTATCTTAACACCGACGCTCTCTTATCTGAAGGAGAGTGTTGGTGTTCTTTGTGTCTGTTGTCTGTCAACTCTCTCTCTTACTTTCTTCATTCTTTCATCCCGCATACATTGTACATAACTGAACTCTATTCTAATAGAGAGTTTACGTGTTTGTATCTGTTGTACACTCTCTTTCTTGCATCATAAGTTTTAAGTAGTGCAAGAAATTCGAATTTTTCGCAGCCCTTAATATAGGAAGTCACCCCAACTTTCCAATAAGCGAAATGCCGAGGTGCCTAGTACGTTTTATTGCTTGTGCAATAAAGTGCAACATATTTTTCAACGTCTAATATACATACTCGTCGCTGAAAAATTGAAAAGCACCTTCAATAAAATTTATGTGCATATCTTACGAAAGTATATTTACACAACATTTACCACAATAATATAGAATCAACTGCTGAGTACGGCAGGGAGACCATGAAAGTAGAATAACATATATCATCGGCGGTGAAGGAAAACATCATGTAGAAACCCGCGCTCAAGGAATCTTTTTATTTTAAACGACTAATTGAAATAAAGATAGAAAGTACGTAATGAGTTACAGATTGAAAAAAAGAAAGAAACAGACTAGCTCTAAAAACTATGAGACCGAATCGGCATCCACTCAGCATATGTAGCCACGTGAGATGGTGCGTCGCTGGTCTTCCGGAGATACCTGATGTGAATAAGGTCACTTGACGGACGGGACGGGAATCACAGTGCACATTCTTGTAAACAAGACTCAATGTGGAAAGAAAAGGGCTCAGTTAAGAAAGCAAAATTGGGCATTGAGTAATTTTGCACCATACCTACGTACAATTCTTGTTTAGACGTATATAAATATATTGCGTGTATATTGAAAACAGCTCTAACAATTTGAATTAAATTTTGTATTTAGGTAAGATTATGCTTTTTAGCTCGAGCTCGACGCTGTCGTTGCGCGTGTCATTCTAACCAAACACGCAGGTTAAGCAATGTCGACCGCAGTCTGTCTATGGATGGGTTTATCTATCTCGAGTTTCACCGTGCTCCTCCGTCGGATGGCACGTTAAGCTGTCGGTCTCGGCTGTTGTCGATAGATGACAGTCGTTAAGCTAAGTCAGTGGCCCTCGGGCGGCTTGAAAACTCTGGCCTCCGCCAATCCGCATTTGAGCAGCGTGGTGGAGTAAGCCTTTCGGTTGAAGAGAGACCCGTATCCCTGCAGTGGGATGAGTAAAATCACTTAGAGAAATATCCTCACGATTATCTCTCAGTATATTTATGAGAACATAAACATACTCATATAAATATAGTCGTTTTCAAAATTTTGTGTAAATGTTAGAAGCAGGAATAGATTGCATATTCCGTTACATCGGCTTGCTGAGACGAGTTGATCTTTTATTGTAAACTATTTACATATATAGTATTTGATTCAATAATAAATTACCTGAAACAGTCCTGTCCTTGAATGACAACGAGTTCAAAAGGCACATCGAAAATACTGGAACACAACAACCCTCTAAGAATCTCTACTTTCTTACTCTATGTACCGGTTATTGCAGATGAATATCTGACTGATTGAGATGTCTGGAAATGATTCAGCATCCGTATTAATATATCTTTAAATGTACATCACACTGACATAAATTTATTGTAATAGAAATTAACGATTTAAAAAAATACCAATATTAGCAAGTTCCTTTTGGCAATTCTTCTTCACCAATGGTAATTTTCGAAATGCTGATAGATACAAAAAAAAAATTAAGGCTATGAAAAATTAATCAGATGCAATGTGAACTGTTCTAAAGAGTGTAAGACGTACCTAAATACCCATGAGTGACTACGGTACCCGCTTTACATCAGGTGGGCCGTATGCTTGTATGCCTCCCGACGTAGTATGAAAAAAAATATATATTTCTTATCTTTAACACCTCAGTTATAAGAAGACTTACGAAATCAGCATCCCTCACATCTATTATATTTGTATAAATGACCCATGAATAATCTTTCTTCAGTTATATAGCGAAAATGTAGCAAAGAAGTTAGATGTCACTCTTTGTAAGCCCTCTCTTGTGACCATACAAATTGCTTAGACCGTCTGCAGACTTACGATTTATATGGTGATCCATTTAGCAGATAGGACAACAGTGATAGCTCAGTGGATAAAGAAATAGCCCATTGACCAACTGGTCCTAAGTTCAAATCCTGGCACGTGCCACTAAACTCGGGGTTTCGAATATATGTACACATTAATAATGATTACTTCCTCGATTGTGAACGAAAATATCTTGAGGAACCCGCAAGACATGTGATCAAACCTAAAAAGTCTGATTTTCCTCTGGGTTATAAAGGTCTAGGTAAATGTAAAAATCTGCAACTTCGCCAAATTAAAAAACAAAAAATTGGGAGGGGATAACGTTGAGAAGATTGTTTTTATACTACGGCCCACCTGATGTAAAGCGGGTACCGTAGCCTATTAACGCTTGCGATATATTATCACTAGCGCGATGCCTACTCTGCTGCTTACACAGCAACACTTTGGAAGCTTACTGGTGACCTCACTCACACGCAGGAACACATCAACCCTCTAGGGAGCTGTTATTTGGCTGCGGTTTTCTGTGAGGTGGAGGTACTTCTCGAGACGGGCGGCTTTGATACTCCCTACCTCTTAAAACATCTAGACCTGACCTGACCTGACATGTTATGCTGGTATGCCCATTGTGTAAAAAAAAAGCTTTTTGAGAAACAATTTGACATAAATGTCTTCTGAAACTCTAGTTTCTACTCTTTTATATATATTTACCACACACATTTGGATAACATCGACTCAATGCAAGCTTAGCACAATATAGCCCACTACCAACATTAAAGCTAGTGGCGGTGACAATATTCTTATCAATAATCACGTATTTCATCTTGCATCACAACTAGCGAATATTAACGAAAGGGAGGCTGCTCCCCTAGAGCTTTGCCTGAGTAAGGAGCTTAATCAAAGCTCGCGATCACTGTTTAATCACCTATCATAATCACCACCCGCGAAAACGAGATGCCCCAGTAACGCTATCCTACTGCGTTTTGCCAAAACCTCGCTACTTAAAAGCAGAACGCTCCTGTAATATGTGACTCTAAAGATAATATTAAGCTCCTTAAACCCCAAACAATGAGCGAGATTAATTCTTCAAGTTCAGTCCTTGGTGAAAATTCGGTTACGACTATATGAAAGCGTTCGTCAACCCTAAACTGAAAAGCGTCTCCCTATTCTCGTCGCATAATAATACTCTCGGACAGCTGCTTATCTGACAATACCCTTTCAAAAGACGTATAATACTCGAAAACTAGATTTAATTACATCTTTTAGACTTTATCACATGCTCACAAGCATTTATTCAATCAAATCTGTCAACTGCAAGCCACACTTACGAATGAAGGCCTGCCATAGGACAATAAGTGATTTATGAAGTACATTACGATAGTTAAGATTATAATCATTACATATATTCCTTGGTACGTCATTGTAACCAATAAAAAGTGATTTTTTGATGGCAGAGAGTGCATGAAAGTAGAATAAATGCGGTCGAGATGTGAGTTTTGTGCAAAATTTGTGGTATAATGCTTGCTGACCGCGTTCGTAATGATGACGTAAAAAAGACAGGTGGTCTAAAAGAGAGTGCCGGTGTTAAGATAAGAAAGGCATGCTCCGTTGGTTTTGACATGGAGAAAGAATGCTGGATGAAAGAATGACGAAATGTGCTGGAAATGCAAATAATTAATCTGTAGACGACCGCAGCAGCCGAGGCAGAGTTGACCGGAGCAAACATGGCAGCGGCGGCCTGCATCTACTGACGATAGTGGGGTCCTGGCCGGCACTAGTTCGCATGAACTTATCGGTAGCGGAAGCACACAAAATAGTTTACATAAAATTGTCTGTAATAAATTGTCAATTTTTTACAATGTCGGAAGGCAACATGCAACCTGTCGTGTTCATGCACACAAATGTTTGTCCTGTGTGGGAATCGAACCGACGAGCGTTGGTGTCAAAATCGCATCATTCACCATTGCGCCATCGAGCTGTTCAATGTAACCATATCACATTAACCCTTACTCTTCCCACTGCAGGGATACGGGTCTGCCTTCAACTGAAGAGGTTTAGAGCATACTCCACCACGCTGCTGAAATGCGAATTGGCAGAGGCCAGTGTTTTCAAGCCGCCCGAGGGCCACTGAACGTAGAACGGAGTTACTCGAGATAGATAAACCCATCCATATACAGGCTGCGGTAGACGTTGCTTAACCTGTGTGTTCGGTTAGAATGACACGCACAACGACGCCATCAAGCTCTCGTCAATGAAACAATACTTGTGATTTGAGCAGTAGTGAAAGAATATAGTCATAAAATTAAATAGATATACTACTCTGTGTAAAAAGTATCGGGAATATGTCAATAAAAAGACCCGCGTAAAAGAGGTCGTTCTAATTTTTTTACTGCATGTTGGTAGCACTGTACTGATTTAGCGCGCAAAATTTGAGCGGGATCTGTCATTTAATTTGTTTTAAACTACACTTTTTGTTGGTCATAGTTTTGAGTCCTCGGCGATTTTTACAATGGAAAATATTGTTGAACAAAGAGTGTGCCTTAAATTTTGTGTTTCAAATGATATTTCATGTGGTGAATCACTAAAAATGTTGCGAAATACCTACGGCGAATCGTGTATATCGAAAACAAGGGCTTATGAATGGTATAAGGCTTTTAAAGAAGGCCGAGAAGTAGTAGTAGACTTGCCTCGTTCTGGTAGACCTTCAACCGCTACGACCAGAGAAAACATCGACAGAATCAAGAAGCTAGTGCTCGAAAATCGACGTATGAGTCTGAGAGAGTTGGCTAGTGAGGTGAACATATCTTTTAAGTCCGTCCACAACATTCTCATTGACATTTTAGGCATGAAACGCGTCGCCGCTCGACTAGTTCCAAAAGAGCTCAATTTTGTTCAAAAAGCGCAGCGAAAGCATGTCGCTGAAGACATGGTTTCCCGAGCTTCTACGGATCCGACCTTTATGAAACGTATAATAACTGGCGACGAGACATGGGTTTATGAGTACGACATGCAAACAAGCCAACAGTCTTCAGAATGGCGTCTCGAAAACGAGCCGAAACCCAAAAAACCGCGGCAAAGTCGCTCCAAAATCAAGGTGATGCTGACAGTTTTTTTTGACTACCGTGGTGTGGTTCACTCCGAATTCCTTCCAGAGGGAGAAACAGTGAATAAAGAATATTATTTAGGCGTCATGAAGCGTTTGCGTGAGAGTATCCGCCGAAAACGTCCAGATTTGTGGCAACACAACTCATGGATGCTGCACCATGATAATGCACCATCACACACAGCCATTATAGTGAAAGAGTTTTTAGCGAAAAATTCAACAAAAGTTCTCGACCAAGCACCGTATTCACCTGATATGGCTCCGTCTGACTTTTTTTTATTTCCCAAGTTAAAATTACCACTTCGAGGAAAACGTTTTGAGTCGATAGAAGCCATAAAAGAAAATTCGCTGAATGAGCTAAAGGCCATACCGCAAATAGCCTATGAAAAATGTATGGAAGACTGGGTGAAGCGGTGGAGATGTTGTATTGCAAGCGATGGGGCCTACTTTGAAGGCGATAAAATAAATTTAGATGAATAATTTGTATTTTTTGTTTTATTGACAAATTCCCGATACTTAGTACACAGAATGTACACAGAGTTATCGTACACGGCGTAGGTACGACTTACCATCCGTAATCCGACATAGGTACAATAAAGGGGTTAGAAGCTTTATGACTACTTCGCAATAAGACTAGGCAGCGGTATGACTAGATTGCTTTATGACTAAATCTCGATTTGATTACATTGCTCTTGGTCTTGTTCGCGATTAGACAAGATCAACAGTGTGACCAGATATCGTGATGATTACACTCTCGTCTGTTTTACAAAGTACAGTAATCTTACCAGAGGGAGACTTTGTACAGAAGTCGTCTGCGTGGGTACCTCAGTCTCGCCAATTTCTACCGCCAAGCAGCTGTATTTATATAGCTGTGTTGGTGAGATAAGGCAGAGAAATTACTGGGTACGAAACAGCCTTAGGTCACAAGATTGGCAGCGCGAGTAACATCCTCGTGGTGTTGCGAACGTAAATAGGCTGCGATCCGCTTACCATCTAATGCGGGCTGCATGCTTAAAAAATCTACATAACTAGAAATTCTAATCATTCTTCTATGTATACCTTTAAAAGACTAAAGATTCAACTACGTACAGCAGACGTCAGATCGGCTATTTAAATGTATGTGAAAGAAATAATAATGAATTTTTAGCAGAACTTAATAAGTGCCACCGTACATATTTGAATACCGAATAACACGGCTCTGACCAAATATTTAAATTAAAATATTCAAACCGTTCTTAACATTGTATTATGAAATTTTCGATAATTACTGTTTTGATTTTATTTGATATTTATAGTTAATTTCATTACACCGCAAAATATCATTAGCGGTTTTAATCGAAATCAGCGGTCCTCGATCACATTTCCACGCATATATCCCCGCATGTGTTACCTACACATATATGCAAAATTCGTTTTTTTGTGCTATATTCTTAGCTTTCGTGAGTAGGTCCACGTTCTGAGGCGGAGTCGCCGTCGATGTCGCTGATTGCCTTTGAGCCCTTTGATTCCTAATGACATGAGACTAAGTACCCATTAGTTTTGGTCCCTTCACTCGAAGCCGCTACAAAACTTTCTCCCGATTTATAAACGATATGAGTGCCAGAATAGAAGTGATATAAATGTATATATAGTTCGCATGAACTAATCGGTGGCGGAAGCACACAAAGTAGTATAGATAAAATTGCCTGTAAATAAATGATTGTCTATTTTTTACACAACGTCGGAAGGCATACAAGCATAAGGCGCACCTGATGTAATGTCATTATCGTAGCCTATAATCGCTTGTAATACATGTATCAATCGCGAGATGCAGATCTGCTGCTAACACAGCGACTCCTCAGAAGCTTACAGGTGACCTCACTCACAAGCAGGAACACAATAACCCTCTATAAAGTTGTTATTTTGCTGCGGTTTTCTGTGAGGTACTTCCCCAGACGGGGTGCTTTGATGCGCCCTACCTCTCTTAAAAATACTTTAATTATTAGAAATAAGAAATAAGTATTTAATAGAAATATGTTCCGTTTCGAGTAAATAGAATTTAATTACTTATTTCGTTCCGTCAAAGCGAAATGAGCTTAAAAGAAACGATGTAGTCAATTCAGTTGCAAAAGGGATATTTACTTTGGCTTCAATAGTTCTTATAAAGACTACTCATAATTATTTTCTCTCCTATGTACAGGCATTGATACGCCCTACGTTTCTCGTAAACACCCAGAGCAAACAAACATGTTCACGCACACAAATGTTTGTCCTGAGTGCCAATCGAACCCACGAACGTTGGTGTTAAACTAGCATTGGTAACCACCGAGCTCATCAAATTTTATTATACACCGCTTCTTTTTTTCCTTTTTTTAGGGTTCCGTTTTAAAGTTCCTTAAAAGGAAAAACGGAGCCCTTATAGGATCACTTTGTTGTCAGTCTGTCTGTCAAGACCCTTTTTCTCAGGAACGGGTGGAGCTATCAAGCTGAAATTAATATCAAATACTCAAGTCTATAATCCCTTCGAGCAGTGATAAAATCAAACTTCTAAGTCAACGCAATCAAAAGATACGGCTGTTTATTCCTCGTTTATGTCAAACCTATAGGGTACTTCCCGTTGGCTTAGAATCATGAAATTTGTAGTTCCATCACAAAAAGAAACTTTAATTTGCGAAAATATTTTTAAAGACCCCTCACAGCGCGAGTCAGACTCACACTTGACGGCTTTTTTATCTCTAAACCTTCTCGTTAAACACATTAGTGTTGAATACAACCCAAAAGTTTCATCACAATCGGATGAAAGTTTTCAAAGTATATAATGGACATATGTACAAACATTTATATATATCTCTATAAGGTGAGACATGCACCAAATTTTGAATTAAGGCGCATTCACACTTGGTCCTTAGTCCGAATTCCTTTGTCTTTGGAATTCGAACATACGGCAAAGTGACGAGAAAAGTTTGATCTGAAAGAGATTTCATAAATATCCTATCTGTCCATAAATTGCATTTAATAGTTCTGCCCTTCCCCAACAATATAATCAAAATTATTTGAATAAATATTACAGGACTGATGAATATTCTCTGTCTGGAAATGATCCCTCACGGTCAATATAAGTATATCGTAATGTACTCGAATCGTGTATTTAGTTTAAAAGGCGTAGTTAACAATAGCTCTTGAGTTCGCATCAGTGACCTCGGCGGGACCTCATTCGTGTACCTTTCCATCGCTCCACTCACTTCACGCATCATTATACTACCTACGTTGTTTGTCCCCTCAAAACATCCCGCGGTTGAGGAAAAAGATTCGTGGAATTATTTTGTTAGAATTTCTAAGGCTGATTCATTTAGCCGATATTCATCTACATGATTTTCTACTTGTTATTATTTAGGTAAATGACAAACTTTTGCGTAAATATAAATATGTATTTGCGAAAGAGATAATCGGTTTATTAGCAGCGCTTTGATGCTCACAGTAGGTTTCGCAATTTGGCGTATGTTTAACAAAGCTGTTTTTATTATTTAAATCAACGTACAGAATTAGAATCTACGTCTCGACTAGCTCAGTGGCGCAGTGGTGAAACGCGCTGTTATGTTACTTGCTCTTATTAGCTAGTTTACGGATGCACATAGCATCACTATGGGCTTATTGATTAAAGCATCCTCCCGTTGATCAGAAGGCTCCAATCGTTGAAGTATTTCGGCGCTAAAACACTACATTATGGTGAGTGAGGAATTCTTTATGTGTAGTCAAGTAGTTTATGGTAAGGAGTCATGAGGTATTAAGGGAGAATGCAAGATATTGCTATGAAGATGTTGGTAGATACCTAGAAACTTCACATAAAGCTTTCGAGCTGTCGTACCTGCATTCGAGGTAATATACAAATTTTTCAACTACAATTGAGATTTATTCCATGAGCCCATTGTTTCTGGAGACAAGAAAGCCGAGTCATTCTTCGCTCAAAAAATATGCATCGAGGCAATGCAGTCCGCATTCTTCTCTCTCAGCCGCCGGGGTTTATTAACATACCTTCATTATAATATTATAATTAGTGCTAAGTTCACATAGTTTTGACAACGGTTTGCCATTGTAATCTTTTTTTCGTGTTCAACGTCGGTAGGCATGCAAGTATACGGCCCAACTGATGTAAAGTGGTTCTATGAACGCTTGCAATATATTAAACCACGTCAATGCCACCTCTGCTGCGAATACAACAACTTCTGGAGTTGTTATTTAACTGCAGTTTTCGGAATCGGACGGAATGCTTTGATATGGCCTTTTTTTCTTCTCGTTAGGCCATTTCCTAGTTTTCCTAGAATTGGCGGCGTCTAAAGTCTATTTGTGAAGACACGGATTGTTGCATGGAGGGACTGCCGTCAGACCTACACAGCCCAGACGGAAAACCAGCTCTTTCTTAGGTTAAGTCACACGTCTTTCGAAATAATCTCTTGGACGTGTGGGTTTCCTCACGATGTTTTCCTTCACCGCCGAGCAAGTGATAAATATGTACATATATCCGAAAACACGAATTTAGTGGTACATGCCCCCGGTAGGATTCGAACCGCAAACCATTTGGTTAATAGGCCGGTTCCTTATACAATGGACTATCACTGTTGGCATCCTACCGCTCTTAAAAACACCCAGTCAGGCACAAACATGACCTGGGCCACACAAATTGCGCCAACTAACTCGTTGATATTATATGTTGTTGTATGCTTTCCGCTGTTTCATAAAAAAGTGTTTGTACATCTTCCACCAAAGTCTATTTATTAATTAGAGTTACAAGAAGAAAACCAATAACATAAGAATATTATAATGTTACATTCATACATTTCGATAAGGCGGGATTACTTTTCTTACATTGTAAATTGATATTGCCAACATCGAAAGCGGTTAGAAATTTCAATATATTTTCAATATGCTTCTCGCTAGCCACTACGCTATGTCGTGGTATCGAAGGAGGATTACTCCTGTTCTCAAATCATAATAAGGCAAAAAGTAAGATATACTAAAAGGTACATAAATGATGGCTGTGAAATGATCCCAAAATGGCGGCACTTTCACTGCGTCGCACGCGATGCGTCATAATCCTCACTCAACGCAACGCGTTCTTTGATCCTTTAGCTATCAGTGGTGTGTGTAATGAAAAGTTTAAATTAAATATGTAGGAGCCAATGGAGGCTAAGACTTACCTACCATGACCAAATTGGTCGTGTTCTATCAGAAGGTGATGTCAGCAGCCGTAAAAAACGGCGAGCGTGCATGAGAAGAAGAAGGAAGGAAGGAAGCAAGGGATGTGTGAAAGGATGGAGTCACGTTGCGTTCGGTTATATCTGCCTACCCTGCAAAGGATTATGCAGTTATAGATGAATGGTAACGGGACAGGCCCACCACTGTGTCTCCTGTGTAGCCAGAATTAACAGCGGCGACCATTAAAAAGGCAATGGATAGTGAAGTTCATTGCTGTCCCGGGGGCCTTGGAACCCACAAAGAATTTAATCAGAAGAAATTTGTAGGAGCAGGAAGTTTTGGAATTGACTTCCCCTCTTGGCAAAGTGAAAGACAGCGATATGACAAGTAAGGCATTTAAAAACCTCAAAGAGATGGCTAGTCAAGTGCAAGCTCAACTGCCGTGCACCACGGTTTGTTAGATATCTAACACTATTGGGACCTAAACTGTGAGTTGTTACCTAACACATCGATTCCAATAATGTAGATTGCAGAACCGCCTAAACGCCTGGTAATTCTCCCTTGTTGCCTGATGGACGAATGGAAATGGATGGTAATTAAATTTTAGAATTAAACAATAGATATGTACCTACAACATCAAACTGTGTCCAACGATTTTGTTATCACCAGTTATGTGAATTGCCATTATACAAGCAAATTTAAAGACGTATTTATGTAACACCGCATTGCTATAGATTTGTGTCTTCGTAGGGTTGAAATACCCGTGTGGTCGTGTGGCTCCAGCGTAAGAATAGGCCACCCCATCTCATCCCGTGGGTGTCGTAAAAGGCAACTAAGGGAAATATCCAGAAGACGGGCAGCAGCGTCCCCTGCGTACTTTAACAACTTACTGCGGTTGCGAACCCGCCTACCAAGCGTGGCAACCATGAGAAAAACCCCGTCTCTAGAGGAGAGGCCTATGTTCAGCAGTGGACGAATACAGGTTGAGATGGCGATAATGATGAGGGCTGAAATGAATCTAGCTTAAGCGTCACCAATCAGATACTTTAGTCAAGTCAACCCTCAATTTCAGACATAAGTTAAACATGGCGTTTCTCCACGAGGGAATATTACCACGACTTATATTAGTGCCCACGGTGCTGTCGTTCGCATAGGAATGAATGGCATCAATTAGTATCATATCCTGGATATACGGCAGACATAGCATCAGGGATAATACAGAGCCCTACGGTATGTCAGCGTTGATGTCCATGCTACCGGAACTACCATCTACAACGGCTTTTATGCATCTGTAGGACAAGAAGCTGGCAACCCATGTGAAGCTCATACGGTGGAGAGTTCTTTAGAAGACTCTTATGTCGGACCTGATTGAGCGCCTTCGCCATATTTTTATCAGCGGGAGACTTTGTACAAAAGTCGTCTGCGTGGGTACCTCTGTATTACCTATTTCTACCGCCAAGCAGCTATATTAATATAGCTGTGTTCCGGTTTGAAGGGTGAGATATGGCAGAGAAATTACATCCCCGTGTTGCGAGCGTCAATAGGCTGTGGTGACCGCTTACCATCTAATGCGGGCCGCATGCTTGTTTGCCAATCTAGCTTCATAAAAAAAAATAACTGACAGCCAATATCTTCGCTCTCAATTGCTTATGATCAGTATAACATACATTAGAAGATCCCCACTAGATCTTCTATGGCTAAAACTATATTAACATTCATCATCATCATCCGAGCATTAATCCCGATCTTAGCTTTGGAGCCCAGGGTCCGCATTATAGAGATCAAGTTTTATCTCACATAGCTTCAGCACTAGTGCCTGGCTCACTCGACTTATGAATGTTGAGAGAAAGCAACACTCGCAGGACATCTCGCTGGGTAATTGAGATTTCCGGCATTGAGCTGCTGCACCACGATGTAGAGGCAAAGAGTTACCGAGTAAATCGGTTTTACCTTTAGCACTATAGGCTAAACGGCCATGCGGTTTTCTCTATGGTAGCATGGATAACCAGCAGTAGTTTTCCTCTGCAGCTGTAACGTTCGACCCCAGAGGAAGAGTTCACTAACTCGCTCTACCGACGAAATTAAATTTTGCTCTAGCAATCACCTTCATACTGGATATCGAGGCAGCATTCAGTTTTCGTTTCCAAACATAGACAGTGGGATCCCCACTGTCTTGTCGCGGCCCACTCGTAATCATCCTGCTTGAGTAGATTACCTTTCCTAAAAAGTCGATCAAACCACGACCGCATTTTTACTCCTGAAGCAAACACTACGTGATTGGGGATGTAGCATGCTATGCCTTCTAGAATTGCCCCAGCCATGCATATTTAAAACAGAGCAGCGTCAGCGAGTACGATGAGTAGAACCCACGCAAACCATATCAGTCTGCTGACTAATAGTCTTACTTACTCGTATAGGTTGTGGTGGATCATGTCTTGTGCAAGGTACTTGAGTCCGACTGAGACAGAGGGCCGACGAGCCAAGAGGCACATCCACTGAGATGCTGCACTGAGAGATTGCATGGTCCTCCACATCTGATATACTCGTCATTCAGTTGGGACAAACCATATGCCGAACCAAATCCTAGTAGGTTCCCATATGCAGTCAGTGAACCGGAAGTCAAACTACTCTTCGTTTTATATTTACACAAGAGATGCTGATAACACAGCGGATCGGTCGCCTTCGCCTTCATACATCTTTCAGTAAACAAATCTAACATAACAAACGAAATCCGAAATCACAAGTTTTAATACTCGTTAAAGTATTTAAAGCAGATTAGCTAATGTCTTGTTACTCTTCTTCTTCTCTGTAGCATTAACCCATTTCCTAATCCATTAGAATTGGCGGGGTCCGCTGTCTAAGCCAAAGGAATTTGCGAAAGTACTGATTATAACACAGAGCGACTGCCATCAGACCTAGAATAAAGCCAGACCAGACCTTTCTAAATTATATTTCAATATATTGTTTATTATGCATGCGGGTTTCCACACAATGTATTTTCTTCGCCATTGAGCAAGCGATAAATACAAATATGTTCATAAACCTGAAAACACAAATGTAGTAACTTGCCCACGCCAGGATCACTGCTCTAATAGGCTACCTAATGTCTTGATTCATTGAAATGTAATAAATGACAAAAGAAATGGACAGTCATGGGAAATAAAAATAGACTACTACCAGAAGTGAGAACTTAAAACTCATGCATACATCTACAGATATAATATAACATTATCATGTCTTGACGCATGCATTAATTAGCATGTCGGTAACGTCGTCCTGTTTATCAAGGTTTCAACTTTTCTTAATATAACATTATGTAACGTGACGCATGCATTAATTAACATGTTGGTAACGTCGTCTAGCTTATGAAGGTTTCTACTTTTAAAAATATCAATGTTCTTATTGGTTTTCAATAAATAATTAAGGATGTCTTTATAAGAAACTAGTGAGTGGTACATTTATTATATTATTTCTTCTTATACCTACATTTTCATAATAATGTACACAAAATTACTACAGTAGACGAATAAATCTGTTTCGGAGAATCACGCGTTATTATCCAATTATATTTTGCCTACATTGAATCAATCAATGTGAAATTATTTTCTTTCATAGTTATTCAGTAGCCAATAGGTACTCTATTTAGACAACATATACTATCCTATTATATATACGTTGTTTTGCCGTAGACTTTCAAGACGATAAAATAAATATCAACCGCGTGTTGCCAACCGACAGCGATTCGCAGAAGGCTTCTGATAACCTCATTCACTTACCTTGAGACAAACTTGAGCCATTTGAAGAGAAAATTAATAAGCGTAATATTTTTTTTATGTATTAGAGGGGGGCAAATGATCACGTAGGTCACCTGATACTTACTATCAGGTGACCTACGTGATCATTTGCCCCCCTGTAGTAGTCACCACAGCCCATAGACATCAGCAACACCAAAGTTTCACTGATCGGTTGCCAGCCTTTTTAGGGAAAAATAGGCTCTTTTCTTGAAGGCGCTCATCGTATTTGTTAGGGAATATTCTTATTGCAACTAATTTGATAATTGAAAGAAGGTCCTTCTTAGGGACTAATAATTTATATTCATACAGTTACCTACTCAACGTTACGTATATTCTTTATGTTCGCGTTATCCGGTTTCCTAATCCATTAGGATTGGCGGAGTCCGCTACCAAAGCCTAAAGATTTGGCGAAGACACTAATTTTGACATGGAGCGACTGCCGTCAGACCTCACAACCCAGAGGGAAAACTAGATCTATCTTAGGTTAGGTTACGTTATACGACATATAATATCTTGGACGTGTGGGTTTCCTCACGATGTTTTCCTTAACCGCCGTTTTCCGCTTTCCTGAGCAAATGATAAATATATACATAAGTCCGAAAACAAGAAAATGGTACATGCCCATGCCAGGATTCCAACCGGGGACCAGTTGGCCAATAGACCGGTTCCTTAACCACTGGACTATCACTGTTCTTACCAACATTATGTATATGGTAATCTAATAAAATTATATCTTTGTCTTTTGTCTTTGCAGGAGAACAAGGTCTCCTGAGACTTGATATTTGACTGTGATCTTTTGTGAGGTAGAGGTACTGTCGGCACTGCACTGTACCTCTCATTCACCAAATCCTAGATATTAAGTAGCAGAATCTGATATTGATACATATGACCATTTTGGGTATTTGAAACAGAAGTGTTGTCTGTAAATTTCCTCACGCCCCCTGGTTCTCCAATATTACGTTGAGCAGAATACATAGAGTGGTAGCTCATAGACTGCTGTTTGGACATGTTCCTTTCAATAACCCTTTTAATGAGAAAGACTGCTTCTCCTAATTGTGGTCTATGTGCTAGTGAAGAAGAAGTGCATCATGTTTGATAAAATATGACGTCTTGGTAACTGAGATTAAGTCAACAGCTTGTTGAACTGGCTCATATCATCCTGGGATTTTTTTTTCATGCAACGTCAGGAGGCATACAAGCATACGATCCACCTGATGAAAGCAGTTACCTTAGCCTATTAACGCTTGAAATATATTAAGTAACACCCGCGCGACTCCTCCTCTGCTGCTTACACAACAACTCCTTAGGAGCTTACTGGTGTCCTCACTCACATGTATAAACACAACAACCCTCTAGAGAGTTGTTATTTGGCTGCGATTTTCTGTGTGATGGAGGTACTTTGCTACTGCTTTGATGCGCCTACCTCTCTAAATCGTGTTCGGATGCGACTAGAATGTTGGATGGATTCCTTGTTCCTTGTAGTTCACCGATATGATAAAAAAAAACATTTGTTGAAATTCAACCATACGCAGATATGAAATGCTCGGTGGCACAGCGGTTTATTACGCGACTTTGTCCACAACGTTCGTGGGTTCGATTCCCACACAAGGCAAACATTTGTGTGCATGAACATATCTATTTGTCTTGGTCTGGGTGAACTGTTTTCAGTATTTGTATCTATTATACTACCAACAACTGTTGTAACTTGATAATATTCCGCACGTACTTTAGTGTGCTTAATGTTGTTGGATGTAGAGTTATATTCTTATGAGTAGATAACTTAATAATTAATACATTTGTTCATGCTGTTCTTTGTTCATGTTTATTGCGCAAACAGCATATTATTATTATAATAATTTATAAGATTACCTTTATCACTAAATGTATAAAAGTCCTTTAAATAGGGTATTAAAATAAATTTACCTGTACACCTCAAAAATTGCATGAGTACTAAGCAAAGGGCTGCATTTCGTCGGTTTGGTTTGATGACATTGTGAAATTGAATATTCCAAGATATTGCAGTTACGTTCAAATAAATTGGTACATCGTGCAAATGATATTCAAATACATGCCGCTTTGATGCACCGTACCTCTCTTTTGCGTAAGCCTTGTTTGTTAATTGGCATAAGGGTGGTCGGCTTTAACTCTGAAGATGGAGTACTAACATCCCCTTTATTTATTTAATTTGTCATATAAACATAATATAATATTAAAACATTTCTATAATGAACACAATCTTTACTTAGTAAATATAAAAATTCTTTAATTGCCATTGGGCTCGCGGGCACTTACTTGCATACATTTTTTGACAATTTGAAATGAAATGAAATACAATCTTATTATATCTTATCCAGTTAACTCATGTTACTATTATTCTTTTTTAGGGTTCCGTACCCAAAGGGTAAAACGGACCCTATTACTGAGACTCCGCTGTCCGTCCGTCCGTCCGTCTGTCACCAGGCTGTATCTCATGAACTGTGATAGTTAGACAGTTGAAATTTTCACAGATGATGTATTAATGTTGCCGCTATAACAACAAATACTAAAAAATAGAATAAAATAAATATTTAAGAGGGCTCCCATACAACAAACGTGATTTTTTTGCTCGTTTTTGCTCGATATTGATAACGACAACAGGTAGATGCTTGAAATATTCACAAAATATTTAGTTATATATTCACTTTAAAAATAAATAATTAGATTAAAATAAAACAAATATTTAAGGGGGGCTTCCATACAACAAACGTGATTTTTTTGCCGTTTTTATAGATAATGGTACGGAACCCTTCGTGTGCGAGTCCGACTCGCACTTGGCCTGTTTTTTAATCTAGCTAGCATTTCCGAAATGACCATAGACGATCTCGGTAGCACAGCGGCTTATCACCGACGCTCGTGGGTTCGATTCCCACACAAAACAAACATGAATAAATAAATAAAATAAAATAAAAAATTGTGTGTATGAACAAGTCTGTTAGTCTTTGTCTGGGAGCTTTTTTTAAAGAGCACATCAAAGCAGGCCTGTCTGGGGAATTACCTCCAACTCATAGAAAATCGCAGCCAAATAACAATTAATGTATTACAAGCGTCCATAGGGTACAGTAACCGCTTTACATCAGGTGGATTGTATGGTTGTATGCCTCCGAACAAGTTTAAAATTCTTTTTCAGTTACATATTCATCAATTCTATAATAAGCCTTTTAACAGAGAGTAATTTTAATGTTCTTTTTGAACACATTGTCAGGAAAGGACAGACTGTTTCAGGGAATCTATTGTAGAATCGACAACAATTTTCAAGAAATGATCCTAACAAGCCGATATACCGGCATGCACAACTTATTTCTACTTCCAAGTCCTTCGCTGAAGTTTGGCAACGAGTTAAAATTTTTACAGACGTACATGTTTTCATAAATATATTGAGAAGTAACAGTGACGATATTGATTTCTTTGAACAGTTTCCTGAGGAATTCCTTGATGGGAATGAATCTTCCTTTGCAAGGTTGCAAAAGCAAAACTTGTCTCAATGTCTACCGCCGTTCCCCACAACAACACAATGTACGACGCCATACGACATAATGCTGTGAAAATAGTAAAACTTAGATATCTGCATACAAATCAAACATTTTGTTTCTACGTAGAAAAGCACCGGTAGTGTTGCCCAATTAACTTAAATTTATTTGTAATATCGGTTTTTATGTTTATATATTTTTTGATATTGACTGGACATGGCACGAAACAGTTTAATATAAAGAAAATCTGGATCGTCAACAGTATAATCCAACTATTACAACCTGTCCTCTAATACATTACTATATCTAATTATTGTCTTAGCTTTTCGCGATGCAATGCATTCGAAACGTCAGGTTCAACAAAATAAATAAAACACGCGATACGTCCGTTAAAAATTGTTTAATTCAATATATCTAATTAGTTTGTTTTTGGTCATTGGTCTGTGCAAGAGATGACTTTTTAAATTTGTATTATATTAACCTGGATAAATTACTAACTGACCGCAATTATCTGAATGCAAGTTGCCAATTATTGATTTGTTTAAATGGTCACAATTACATAAAACATTATCTAGGTAAGTTACAGATGTAGCCGTTATAAGCGTAGGCTCCAGAAATATATTTTTTAATCAAAGGATTTAAATAAATTTAAAAACTAATAGGTACTTGTTTGTGTTTCTACTAATATGCCATTGTATTAAAATAACCGCTGATGATTATGTCTGTTTTGCTTTTAAAACTTTTCTTAAAATATCCTCCATTACTAGTATTGCGCAATCTTTGCATTGCTACGAGTACTTTTATATTCTCTCTGCGGTACGGAGCGATCACTTTCGTAAGTTAACATTGGGATTAGAACAGCATCGTGTAAAGCGAGCTGTGCTTTCTGGCTTAGGTGTCGGCTGATTAGAAGTTTATACCTTGATCCACGCGCAACGCCCGTGTTGTGGCGCTCATTTCTCTCTGCAAGAAGGAAATAAGAATAAAATACATGCATTCAAATTATTTATTTTTGATAGTAGGCCTACAACAGTACGATAAAAAATGTGCAACGGACTTGTATAAAAATTAACTAAATAATACATATAAATAATAGGGGTTAAAGTATGAAATTGTCGTTTTCCATTGATAAGATAAAGATACTTTGAATTGACATTAAACCTTCATGGTGTGAAATTTTCGAGTGAAACTTTTTTCACATGATACCTGTGCGGTTTCCTATGGAAACTTCGACTTGAAGAATGAACCACGTGGAAGACTGCCAACGCATGTGAATAACGCTGAATTAAACGAGATGGTGGAAGTTGATCCGAGTCAAACTACCCAGGAATTAGCGGCATGGTTTAACGTTACCGTACCTACAATGTTGACTCATTTGCTTGAAATCAATAAGATAAAAAAATATGAAAAATGGGTGCCTCATGATTTGACTGATCTGCAGAAAAGAAAGCATGTTAAAACTTGTGTTCCCTTGTTGAATCGGTACAGAAATGAAGTAATATTGGATCGAATTGTGACATGTGACGAAAACTGGATTCTTTATGATAACCGTAAGCGAAATTGCAATGGCTGACCCTAGGCCAAACGTCGCAACAGTGCCCTAAAGCAATGCTTACTAATAAAAAGGCAGTGATAACTGTTTGGTTGTCTCTCGATGGCATTATTCACTATAGCTTTCTCAGGTCTGATCAAGCAATAACAGCAGATATTTACTGTGCCGAATTTAGAACAATGATGGCGAAACTGGCAGTGAAACAGCCCCGACTCGTGAATCGATCTTCACCATTATTGCTGCATGATAACGCAAGACCTCACACTGCACGAGAAACCGTTGTAACTCTACATGAGCTACAGTTAAAAACCATACGTCATTTTCCGTATTCGCCAGACATTGCTCCAACTGACAACTATTTTTTTCGTGATTTGGACAATTTTCTATGTGGTAAAAAATTTTCTTCACAGGAGACACTACAAATTGCTTTCACATGGTTTGTCGAATCTAGATCCCCAGAGTTCTGTCGCAAAGGCATAAATAAACTTCCGATTAAATGGCAGCAATGTATAGATAATAAGGGTACATATTTTGATTAAATAAATATGTTACATCTTAGAAAAAACGAGTTTTAATTTTTCAGTACAAATCAGCAATTTCATACTTCAACCCGTAATACATCGTCTTCATGACATGTGAAATACACGACATATGTTTTTGTATTTAGTACTAATTTAGTCAATTTTAGTAGACACGAATGCCATGTGGAATTGCCGTTTAAATATTCATTGACAATGTAACTTTGCTACTAAGAACATTTTGATACAATTTTTAAACTTGTTAGGTGATAATGTAGCATATAATCAGGAATTTTATTGCATTTCTGACGCATGCAAGGCTTGCTATTTTCCGTCAGCCTGTATTTAAATATAACCAATTTATTTTTGTTGCGTGACTTATAACCATGTACATCACTAATATTTTTAAATAAATGAAGATAGGGTTATTTTATCATAATGTTTTCATAGATGAACAGCGAAGCCACTAAAATGTTAACGAGTATAAAAATATCCAGGAGGAGTCACGATAGCCCAACTTATAAATAAAACGCACTTTTAAAATGAAAATTGATCCGATATCCGCAGCATTGCCCCATTAGATAATTCTATAGAATTAGCTAAAGTAAATCAATCTTGCCGTTTGGCCATCAGTGAACTGCCTTATTATCTTTACAACATCTGCGGCGGTGCTCCGTTTGCAATCTAATATTTCGATGTGGAAATGCCGCTGTAATTTTTCATCTAACTCATTACCTAAGAAAGTAGTAGTCTTTGGTCCTTTCTATTTTTTTTTTAGTCCAGTACTAGTGGGAATAAAGTTTACGCAACAGTATTCACATCGTCGAAATTATCATTATGTCTGTTAGCTTCAAAAATTAAAGAGGTATCGTCAATAAATAATATAGACTCACAGAGGTCTTGCGCCATATAAATGGGAAATCCTTTATGTAAATTCAAAAAAGAAATGGCTCTAGAATTTATCCTTGTGGTACGTCTGGACTCATAGAACTTCCATCAGAAACCTCGTTATTTATACCCACTTTCTGTGTTATGGATTCACGATACAAGTACATGACTTCAAGAGATACAGTAAGGAACAGACATAAACCGGGCCTATACTCCGCTTTTCGCAACCTTCACCTAATCTCAACCGGGCCTGAGACATAGCTAAACTGCCTAAGCCAGATCTCAATCTTACCTTAGCAGGTTAAACCCGACCTGAACCAAAGATGAAGACGGCAAATCTTCACACTAAGGAATGAAAATTATTGCGACCAATGGTTTTCTAGAGTGATATTCTTCTGAATCCTGTCAACTCTATGAAGTATAAAGATGTAGAATTTCACACTGCTCAGGTTTCCACAGCAGATAATTTCTTTAAAAATAAATTGAAAAGGTTTAATCAGTATTGGCAATTCGCGTGTTATGCTCCTGAACAGTGACAGCCCAGTGGTTAAGGAACCGGCCTATTGAACAACTGATTCCCGGTTCGAATGCTTGTTTTCGGATTTATGTACATATTTATAATTATCTCTTGCTCGCAAGATTTCGTTAGACGTGTGACCTAACTAAGGAAGGTCTGTCTTTCCTTCTGGACTGTGGACGTCTAACGGCAATTGGTCCATGTCAATATCGCCAAATCATTAGGCATAGGTAGCTGACCCCGCCTATCATAATGGATAAGGTAAATGGGAAGGCGCCAGGAAGAAGAAGCGTCTTATGCTCGTGATATTGCCACCATCCAAAGACACCGACAACTTACCGTTATGCAGACGGTATACTTGTTTACCAACTTAATAGTGTAAATAAAATCCCCTTCCTTATTTTTCGAATTAGGTTAAAATCTAATATTACATACTATACTATAGCTGTAGCAACCACCAACTGTGGAAACACATTTTCTTTCTTTCCTTTTGCTCGACATCTGTTGGTTGTATCGTGATGTCGAATAGCTTTCCCAAGAATTAGAATTAGGAAAAAAAATTTTTCAAATCCGACTACTAGTTCAAGATCTTAGTGCGTTCAAAAAACAAACAACCAAACAAATTATTCCGCTTCATATTAGTAGTGATAACTTGACCCAAATAAAAAGTATACAGATATTTTATAGTAAATGATTTTATTTTTGTTTATTGAACATTTATTAATGCATTTCCGAGAATTTTCCGTACCGAATAAATGAAATGAAGGGTATACAGAATATTTAATATCTCTGTGAACGGAAGAGCGAATATGTAGTGTAGATATTAAATTTCATAAATGTAAAAATGAATATTGTAAATATGGAAGTGCATGGATACTTCATACAACTACAACATACCCGTGATGTAAAAGCTAACGGAATTTCTATGGAGTTTAGCACGCGAATAGAGTTTTGACATCGACGAGTCGATGGCCGAGTGGTTAGCAATGCTACTTAACTCCGAGTCTCGTCGGTACGAATGCTACATAGGACAAAATTTGTGTGCATGAACATAATAATCATAATCCAATCATTTATTTTCACAAAATGTAGGTACAATAAAATAGATCTAAAAAAGTAGTAACTATTGACGTCCCGTATAATTACATTTTACATTTCACATTTTACATTAAAAAATTAAGTTTCTAATTTATTAGTTATTAAAATGACAGTCAATAGACGTTACTAAATAGGATAACAATATCATTAGGTATTAACATTATCATTTAGAAATTCCGCAATACTATAATAACATTTGTTTATTAATACTTCAGTCAAAGTTCTTTTTTAAAAATGTATTTTCAAGTTAATAATGTGTACAGGTATTTTATGTAGGAGGAGAATGTGGGAATGCGAATGGGTGACTCAGTGGTCAACTGCCTGCTTTATGCAGACGTCGCGACATTAATAGCAGAATCACCATCCGAACTGCAAACACTAGTTACAACAATCAATGATGATTGTATGAAGAAAGGCTTACAATTGAATGCAAAGAAAATCAAGATAATAGTATTTGAAAGAAAACCAACACTAGGATTATGGTTGATGATGTAGTGTTGAAGCAAGTGAATGAGATTGTATATCTTGGAAGTGCTTTTAGCAGCAATGGAAGGTACACCGCTGATGTGGAGAGACGAGTGAGTGCCGGGAATAGGGTGAATGGAGCGTTGGGTAAACTTCTAGGCAACCGAAATCTAAGCCAGAAGACACAGCTCTCTGTACTCAACGCGGTGCTAATTCCAACGCTAACTTATGGAAGTGAGAGCTGGGTATGGCAGAGAGAGCATGAAAGTAGAATAAATGCGGTCGAGATGAGAGCATTGCGCAAAATTTGCATAACGCTTGCGAACGCGGTCGTTCGTAATGAAGACGTGAGAGAAAGAGTTGGTCTGAAAGAGAGTGTCGGTGTTAAGATAAGAAAGGGAATGCTCCGTTGGTTCGGACATGTAGAAAGAATGCGGGACGAAAGAATGACGAAAAAGATATACAATGCAAAAGTGGAAGGATGTAGGAGCCGAGGAAGACCGAGACTAACCTACCATGACCAAATTGGTCGTGTTTTATCAGAAGGTAATGTCAGGAGTCCCAGGAACCGGCGAGCGTGCATGAAAAGAGCTATGAATGTCACAGAAGCGAGTGAAGTATGTAAGGACCGCGTCTTATGGCGCTCGGTTCTCTCTGCCTACCCCGCAAGGGACTTGGCGTAAAGATATACATACACAATATTTTTTACAGGGAACAACAGTAACTAACTAACAAGATTTGTATCATTCGATTATAAAAACAAACCATTTACTTCCTCATGAAATGTATTCTATACAAAAACAAACCAACACGACAACATATATACCAGTTATCACAGGAGACACATACCTCTTCCAGCTTTCAATAGAATCAATAGAGTACAATAAAATTGCTCCTTTCAATGCAACGTAGTTAGCTTTAAATGAGCCTTGAGTAATGAGCAAGTCACACGAAAGGCTCGCGTGGCAAGACACATTAAGCCTCAAACACTGCAAGTAACGCTTCCACTGATTTTTCTCCATCGTTTACGCTAGCAATAACATGGTCTGCAGAACCAGATTTGCAAATTAAGTATTATTTATTAGAAGTAGAAAATGCCAACGAATTTCCTGGGTTTTATACTCAAATCAATCCGTGTCCTCTGCAAAACTCTTTGTCGACCCAATGCTGTAGTTCATATAAAAACGTGGTTCCTCTTTCTACTGCGATCACGTTTCCTAATCCATTACGGTTAACAGAGTCCGCTATCTAGGCCTAAGTCTAAGGATTTGGCGAAGATACAGATTTTTATACAGAGCGACTGCCGCTAGACCTCCACAACCCACAGGGAAAATCAGATCTTTCTTAGTTTATGTCACATATTCTTCGAAATATAATTTCTTAGGCATTCGAATTTCCTCACAATGTTTTTGTTGACCGCCGAGCAAGTGATAATTACAAATCTTTTTCTTCTTAGAGTTATCCAATTTCCTAATCCATTAGGAGTGGTAGGGTTCGCTGCCTAAGCCTCTAAGCCTTAGGATTTGGCGAAAATACTGATTTTTATATAGAGCGACTACCGTCAGACCTCTACAACCAAGAGGGAAAATCAGAACTTTCTTAATAGATCACACATCCTTCGAACGTTATCATTTCTTGGACGTGCGGATTTTCTCACGACATTTTTCTTCACTGCCAAACAAGTCATAATTAGAGACTTCTTCCCGCGCTTTTGACGAGTGACATTGTTGTTTTACTTGAAATTTTTACAATTCAGTATAAAATTAGTTTTGTGTGACAATTTCGATAGTATTTTGTAACATAAGTGCCAGTGAAATTATACAGTAATGAAAAAACTCAAATATAACACGTTTATGCACTTTTTGGAAGACGTGAATAAGTTCTTCAATAAAACCGTGTAAAAATCACTATCGTTTTACGGGTGATATTTAAATTGGGTTGATTGGGTCTATGTACCCTTCCCAAGTATTTTTTCAGCACAGTTCCTGAAGCTGGAACATAGAATTAAGATTTTCAAATGGTTCTAAAACTGAAAACTTTGACACTGGCATAAAGTAGCAACACTATTGCCATATATATACAAAAAAAAACTTAACTACAAGTATGCAGTATAAATACCCGAAATCACGAATTTAGTGGTAATGTATATAAATATGTGATGTGATTATTACATGAATATTTAAGCAAGTCGTCAAAGCGAAGTGTTAAATAAAGCATAAGCAGCTAAGCATATAAATGCTCGTTCCATAAACCAAAGCCGGCCGATTCCGTACGTTCCTTGGGCCGCATAACTAAGTTAGATTGTGCGGGATCACTGATGATTTTCAAACAACTGTGTTTTATTTGTTTTCAAGTTTACTCAAATTTGAACCAAACCCAACCAAGTCTGACCTGAATTTGATCCAAAACTGACGCAAACCTGACCCAAACTGAACTCAAACCAGACTCATGTCTGATCTAACCTTGACTCAAAGCTAACACAAATCTGACCAAGTCACCCAAACGTGGCTTAAAGCTGATCCATACTCGACCTAAACCGAACCAAACTTACCTAAACCTAATCTAAACCTGACTTATATTTATTGTAATATATATTAACGATGAAAAAAAAACACCCATATTGGCAAGTTCCTTCTGGCATTTCTTCTTCGCCAATGGTCATTTCCGAAATGCTGGTAGATTAAAAAAGAGAGATTAAAAGTAAAAATAAAACTGGAAAATTATTAAGATACAATACGATTTAATTTAAAAAATGTAAGAAGTGTCTAAGTGACCGTAAGGGCGTAATGGCAAATAAATGATTTTTATCTTTATCAGTGCGTGTATTGAGCGTGTTTTGGAATTGGTCTTAAATTCAACATTGTTAAAACAAAATGAGGGCGCCACTTACCTTTATTCCCCCTCTTAAATGTAATGTCATGTCATGCCATCTTGGACTGGGTATTATAAAAGAGATAGGGCGCATCAACACAGCCCAACTGTGGCAATACCTCCACCTCACAGAAAACGACAGCCAAATGACAGCTGGAAAGTTGTTCTGTTCCTGCGTCTGAGTGAGGTCACCAGTAAGTTTCTAAGAAGTTGCTGTGTTTAACAGCAGAGATGGCATCGCGCGAGTGTTACTTAGCGTTAATACGCTACAGTAACCACTTTACATCAGGTGGGCCGTATGCTTGTATGAGACCTATATTGGCAAGTTTCTTTCAGCTTTTCTTCATCAAAAATAATTGAATAAGATACAGTAAGATTTATTTAAAAAATATAAGACATGTCTAAGTGCCCGCGAGTGGCTCAATAGCAAATAAAGATTTTTATCTTTAATATTTTTAAATGATCTGCATTCCTCGCAAGGGACCTGGCGTATAGCTATACTATACTATTCACACTTCTATTTTATCTGTCTATAAATTCAAGTCAAATCCCTTGGCAAGCAGAGAGAACCAAACGTCACATGACGCGGTCCTTACATACCTCATTCATTTAAAATTCATTGCTCACGTCATGCACTGTTTCTAGGGCTCCCGACGTCACCTTATACATGTTGGAGCATAAACAAATATAATCTGTGTTCTGACATTGACATAATCTATGTAGATGTATATATAGTTCCGCTCTCTTTGGTTTTGTGTCTGTAAATGTGCTGCGTAATAAATTCGAGTTTACTTTGTAAATCTGTTTTCTTTTTCGCCCAATACCCATCAATACATACTTACTTTGTATCCCAAAAACATGTAGAGTTTGTATGTAAGATTTGAAAAGCGATTCTCCAAGACGAGCGGCGCCAGGGTAGCAGCGAGTCGTGATGTTCATCGCTGAGAAGTCCATTGAAATTGTAAATATGATAAATTACATAAAATTAATATCTTTTTGAAGCGACAGTCTAGAGATTAATTAAGTAAAAAAATCGAAGTACTCTTTGAGAAAAACGTAGACAATGACTTAAATTACGGGCCATTGATAAATATTTACCAGCTAACAATTGTTCGTTTACCCATTTTACTTAGTGTATTTTGTAGATACATAGTTACTTATTTCTAATTATATTATGGACATTTTTCTTTTATTTTAAGAGCTGGTCCCCGGTACAAATCCTGGTATACACATATTTATATACTAGCTGTGCCCGCGACTTCGTCCGCGCGGAATAGTTATTTTTTTATTATTTATTTATATTATAATAATAAAAATAAATAAAATTTCTAAAGTAAAAGTAGCCTAAGTTACTCCTTATTACATCAGCTATCTGCCAGTGAAAGTCCCGTCAAAATCGGTCCAGCCGTTTCTGAGATTAGCCGGACCAAACAGACAGATAGACAAAAATTGTAAAAAACATATTTTGGTATATGTACCGTGTATACATCCATATGCATTTAATAAAAAGCGGTTATTTTAATATTACAAACAGACACTCCAAATTTATTTGTCTGTATAGATTATCACTAGTTTACTTACTTTCCACACGAAGTTTTGATGATTTAGGCCACGAGAAAACTATACGTTACTACGTACTACATATCCAAAATCTGTACGGAAGTGAGTGAGTGAGTTCAAAACGAACTTGATCAGTTTTTGTTTTACCTTTGGAGTCTGACCTACGATTTAAGAGATACATCTGTTAACCGATTGACTGTTAACATGAAATCGAACTCAGATACAGTAATAATTAAAGGCTTTGGGAAAACATACGAAAGCTGCTTGTACAGACTTTACTCATAAAATAACCATGAAGTAAAATTTTAATAAAAATTCTTGATATTTTTTAAAACAACGTTTTAACACATACAAAATTTATAAAGTTTCTGTCAGCGTATATCAGGCACGTGTACCGGCACACATATGTGTTGAACTATATTTTTTTTATGAACATATAAATAAAATAAATTTATTTTTTGTAACAATGTAAGTTACCATTTACTGCATTGTGTCTCTTAAGAAATCTCTGGAGCAAGCAGTGGCTAAATTTCCAATGGAAACAGTGCGTAAATCCATAGATTCGTAGCCAGACAAATTAAAGACCTGTATTAAAGCCAAAGGTGGTCATTTCGAATAGAAAATTATTTTTTTAATTTTTTTGCTGAGACTGCCATATTGTATTATAACAAACCGAGTTTTATTTGCAACTGATACTCCAATGAAGTGGAATCGCGGCGGGACCTGCAAATTTCCCTTAAGCAAGAGCTGATATGCATTGTGGGGTGCGAAATCGAGACGGTTACGATAACCCCAGTCTGATATGAGGCCAAGGCAAGTAATGGCTAGTTTTTCTATACTTGATCTGGAACTAGCTTTTATTAATAAGAGGCCGTCATCGGCGTAGCCAGTTAACGAGCACCCTTCCGGTAAGGGTAGGCTAAGAAAGTCATCAAAACCGATATTCCAAAGATACAGCCCCGCTTAAGCACCTTCGAAGCAGCATAATGGCCTAATGTTAATTTAGTTGTACCATTAAAAAAGTACGATCGAATAAGGAAGAATATGTTGCTATGGCAACCTCTCTCCTTTAGTTTCAGCAACAACATTGGCCTCCAAGCATTATCGAAGGCACCTTAATCTCTCATTACCCGCGGACCGCTTTTCCGCCAAGAAATGTATGGGAAAACGTATATAACGGGGTCTCACAGGTTAAATGTCTAAGAAAATACCTACAACGTATTTACTAACCGAGAGTTCCACAATTTTACTCACTGCGAGTGCCGCATCAACAGTAGACTTGCCGATGGTAAAGCCGTATTGATTTTTATTAAATTGAGGGCCACCGGGCAACAGACATGGTACAATTAAACGTTCAAGTAGTTTACCCAACGATGGCAGTAGGGTAATAGGGCGATAAGACTTCGGATCGTCGGGATACTTATCACCGCTTTTCAGTATTATTATCTTTACCAAAACCACTACGCAAAACGCTAGGAAAGTTACCTTCTACAATACACCGGTTTAATACCTTTAAAATAGGTTCACCAGCTACTTTACAAGCTTCCTTGATCATTTTGTTTGAGATGTTATCATCACCAGAAGCTTTTTTTGTTGGTAATGTATTTACAACATGTAGAAATTCGTCCATTGACACCACAGTTGACATTGGAGTGGCAGGGCACAAATCTACCGCGGCCTTCACCTCGCGATGGTAGTCACTATCATTATCAGGGCAGTCATCCGGAATTAAAGCATGCAAAAGTGCATCAGTAGTCTCCTCTACACTGAGGGTATGGGTATTATCAAGTTTAATATTAGAAACAAAGGCCTGATCAATGCGCCTATTTGCCTTAAATTCGTGATACAGAGGAGACCACAGTCCCTAACAATTTAATCTTTCTACTATTTGTTTTAGCCAATTACCCTTAGATTTTTCGACGGCGGCGCAATAGTGAGATCTAGAAATACGCAAGTTACTCAGAGCTGTTTGGTATGGTTCTCCTTCGATGTTACGTTTTCTTAATTTAGAAATCTTATGTCGGGCACAGCGGAGACTCCTACGCAGCCTGCGTATCATTCCACCAGTCACAGCGTCTCTTATTTACTATAGCTTTTCGGCCCATAATAACATCGGCACAATATGTGAATGTATCAGACATAATTTGAACACTTTCTGTGACTGTAAGTTCAGCACGAGTGAAATCCCTGGCACAAGAAGCGAAAAGAGATGCAAAGTCTGCCCAATCGACATTTTTAGTTTTATATTGAAAGCCAGTATGCTGTTGCGGGTGTAAGTTGTTAACAACCGGGGAGAAGTTACAAATTATCAGACGGTGATCACTGCAAGATGCCTCAGGTAAAACGCGCCAGTTTTGTATTCGGACGTCTACACTAGAAAGTGTGACGTCAATAGATGACTCGCCCATTGGGCTGCTAAAAGTAGGTGGTGCTTCTGGGGTATTGTGAATAAGGAGATTAATTTCAGCAATGAACACAGCAGAGCGTCTGTCAGCATCGGTTGCTTTCAGTTTACCGTACCCTTATGGCGATGATGCATTTACGTCTGCTCCTATAACTGCTTTATGACCAGAAAGCGCACGTAAAACTATACGCAGATAGTGTAAATGAGGGCCTACTGGGTCTGAATATTGAAAATAACAACTCACCACAAACACTCTTAGATAGGGGGATGTTATTTCAGCTACCGCACAGTGCCTGAACATATTAATATATAATTATATAAGTTATTTATTGCTGTTATAGTTAAACCACTTTTTGGAACATAAATACCCGCACGTGCCCTGTTACTGAGCTGTAGGAATTTAGTAGTTAGCTGGGCTCATTGGTATTGCTCCTAAACTAAAACTAGATCGAGCTTATAGTCCGCAACGAGCTTATTTAACTCTGATGTTGCAATCTTATCGTTGTGAAGATCTAATTGAGCAATAACAAAACCTAATTGCGTAAGTTGGACAAGATTCTGACCCGGTCTTATGGTCAGACGCCTACATGGTGCGCATGTCGGTTTGAAGTCTTTTTCAGACTTCTTAGTACATTCCCGCGAGTCATGAGATTCAGCACAGTGAGCACAGGTTGATTTGGTATCTGTGCAAAATTTACTAACGTGGCCGTATTGTTGACATGTTAATGTCAACAATACGGCCTGTCTTCGACGAATGTACAAGTGGCTAAACAGACAAAAAAAAATCTTTAGTTAAAATAAGGTGCTTGCGTATTTCCGGGGAAAGCTCGATACCTATTCATTTTCTACTGTAGGCTACAGGACGACGACGTACTATTTTTACATTTTTTAAGTACTGACTAAGTGACAATGTAATTTTCATTTCATCTTTTATATTTTGATTATACAAAGCTAACAAAAACTTTGTGTCGTCCATTTTTTCGGAAATGTCTTTTGCTTTTCGAGTTTAAGGCCTGCCGATTTAATGCCTTCTACCGATTGTAGCTTACGGATTTGAGCATCATTCGACACGCGTAGAACTTCACCCGATTTGGCAGTTTTCTTAACGCTTACAATTTGAAAACCACCATCTGATGGCTTGATTGCTTTCATGAGAGCCTCGACGTTTTAATCTCCACGGATCGTGTCTCAGCGGGATATGCCACAATGCAAGGCATTGGTTCGCGTGTTTGAACGGGTTTAATTTGCTTGGGCAAACGAAGTTTCAATTAATCGGAATATGATTCACCGGTTTTTGTCACTGATGCTACAGTGTTATTTTTTGCTTCTAATTTGAGTGCTAACAAATCACGTTCTGTTACTGCAAGCTTTGTTTCCGTTATATAATGTTTTACTTGTATAAAAGTTCACATTAAGGATTTTATCTATCTATCTATAACTTCACGCCAAATTCCTTACGGGGTAGGCAGAGAGACCCTAGCGCCACGTGACTCGATCCTTACATACCTCACTCGCTTCTTTAACATTCATTGCTCTTTTCATGCAGGGTACTAGCGTTCCTGACATCACCTTCTGATAGAACACGAACCAATTTGATCATGGTAGGTAAGTCTTGGCCTTCCTCGGCTCCTACATCCTTCCACTTTTGTATTGTATATCTGCATCGTCATTCTTTCATCCTGCATTCTTTCTACATGTCCAAACCAACGGAGCATACCTCTTCTTATTTCAACAGGATTGTATATGACTAAATATTTAAATATACAGTACAACCCGAACGAAACCAAAACATACACACACACGCATGCACGTATACATACACATATATTTGAATAGGGGAATTGCCGTTATATACAGAATAAAACTTCTTCCTTCTACTATATGTTCTTTTCCCGGCTTTCGTCTTTATCTCAATGATAGAACGTATGCTAGTGGAGGTGGCGTGTGTCATCTTCGTCATCATCCCTTGTGCTATAGTCTCACATTTGCCTTCCCAATATGCTGCTTCGCTTGAATATTTATTTCTGGAAGCCCCTCTCCACCACATGAAAATTATATTAGCAGCAATATACAACCTAAATGACAAAATTGATTACTTCCACACTCTTGAATCAACTTTGGAACACATACGTCCGACGACCATTTTATGGACACGATGTGCGACCATTTTATTCTAATGGGTGACCTTAAGACCTGCCATTTAAAATCTGATTACAGGACTAAACTTGATAATCTAGTTTCTGGATTTCGTTTACAACTTCTGCCACTCTCTCCAACACATCACTTTCCTACCTGTAGGCCTTCTCTCATTGACTTAATGTTAGTTTCTGACGTTGATTCAATCAACAAACATGGACAACTCACAGCTCCTGTCTCATACCACGATCTAATTTCCCTGTCATATAAGGTGCTTCTTTCAAAGGGAAAATCCAAAACTATTTCCCAGCGTAACTTTAGAAATTTGTGGTAAAGGGAGTAATTTCAGAGAAAGCGCAGCATACCTCTCGACACCCTTGAGTCACTCACACCGTTGTTGCAGTCGGTCGACTTTCTCTTGGCCGAATTTCTCTTTTCCGCCGTAAAAAACATCGCTTCTGATCTCTACTGCAAAAATATCTTGAATTTATATATAAAATAGGAAATCTTCTTGTTTAGCTCGGCCTAATATAACTATCTGTGTGTTTGCCATAAAGATAGTTACATAGAAACTTTTCTCATTTCATCTCTTTAATTATTTTAAATATGGAACGCGTTCATTATTTTAATAACTTCTTTCTTTCTTGATTGACAATCGTTATACACGTTTTTTTGTGTTAATTATCAAATTACAACATGGAATGGGGTGTTAAAGAAACTTAGATTGCAGTGATTGCCGTGCACAAAGTGGGTATGGGGCCGTAGGTCATTTACAAGACACTTCAAACGCTTGGTATCAGCTATATTGGCGTATATCGTACTATCGACAGATATAGCAACACTTCCTCTGTTGAAGACCATAAAAGTTCGAGGCGACCGCGTGCTGTTAGAACTACAAGGACTGTTCATCCTATCGCGAGGAATGAAGATTCCCGCTTGGACTCTAATAATAAAGCAAGAC
Organism: Pyralis farinalis; assembly: GCA_947507595.1. NCBI lineage: Eukaryota > Metazoa > Arthropoda > Insecta > Lepidoptera > Pyralidae > Pyralis > Pyralis farinalis. The sequence continues at coordinate 37,554,282 of OX382265.1, forward strand.
CTAAAGTTGAAGAGAGTAAATCGATAAAAATGCCTGCTGTCTCGATACGCAGGTGAAGGGCACAGAAATATCCTCTTTACTCATGAAAAAAATTTCACGGTTGAAGGGCACTATCTATCTATAACTTCACGCCAAATCCCTTGTGGGGTAGGTAGATATAGCCGAGTACCACGTGACTCGATCCTTGCACACCTCACTCGCTTCTTTAACATTCATTGCTCTTCTCATGAATCTCACGCTTGCCAGTTTCAAAGGCTCCTGACATCACCTTCAGATAGAACACGAACAATTTGGTCATGGTAGGTAAGTATTGACTTTGTACGCTCCGGACTTCATAAGAGCTGAAGACTGGCCCTCATCTAGCCTAGATCTGAACCCCTTAGACTACAAATTATGGTCAGGATATGGCCTGCTCGAAACGGCACGCCAACATTGTGTCTCTTAAGAAATCTCTGGAGCAAGCAGTGGCTAAATTTCCCATGGAAACAGTGCGTTAATCCACAGATTCGTGGCCAGACAAATTAAAGACCTGTATCAAAACCACAGGTGGTCATTTCGAATAGAAAATCATTTTTTGCTGAGACTGCCATATAGTATTATACAGATTACATTACTTCATAAAAAAATAAATGCGTATTCTATGATTAGTTTTAGAGGACATGGCCTGCTCGACACGACACGCCGGCATTGTGTCTCTTAAGAAATCTCTGGAGCAAGCAGTGGCTAAATTTCCAATGGAAACAGTGCGTAAATCCATAGATTCGTGGCCAGACAAATTAAAGACCTGTTTTAAAGCCAAAGGTAGTCATTTCGAATAGAAAATTTTTATTTTTTGCTGAGACTGCCATATAGTATTATAACAAACCGAGTTTTATTTGCCAACTGATACTCCATTGAAGTGGAATCGTGGCGGAACCTGCAAATTTCCCTTAAGTAAGAGCTGATATGTTTTGTGGGGTGCGAAATCGAGATGGTTACGATAACCCCAGTCTGAAATGAGGCCAAGGCAAGTAATGGCTAGTTTTTCTATACTTGATCTGGAACTAGCTTTTATTAATAAGAGGCCGTCATCGGCGTAGCCAGTTAACGAGCACCCTTCCGGTAAGGGTAGGCTAAGAAAGTCATCAAAACCGATATTCCAAAGATACAGCCCCGCTTAAGCACCTTCGAAGCAGCATAATGGCCTAATGTTAATTTAGTTGTACCATTAAAAAAGTACGATCGAATAAGGAAGAATATGTTGCTATGGCAACCTCTCTCCTTTAGTTTCAGCAACAACATTGGCCTCCAAGCATTATCGAAGGCACCTTAATCTCTCATTACCCGCGGACCGCTTTTCCGCCAAGAAATGTATGGGAAAACGTATATAACGGGGTCTCACAGGTTAAATGTCTAAGAAAATACCTACAACGTATTTACTAACCGAGAGTTCCACAATTTTACTCACTGCGAGTGCCGCATCAACAGTAGACTTGCCGATGGTAAAGCCGTATTGATTTTTATTAAATTGAGGGCCACCGGGCAACAGACATGGTACAATTAAACGTTCAAGTAGTTTACCCAACGATGGCAGTAGGATAATAGGGCGATAAGACTTCGGATCGTCGGGATACTTATCACCGCTTTTCAGTATTATTATCTCTACCAAAACCACTACGCAAAACGCTAGGAAAGTTACCTTCTACAATACACCGGTCTAATACCTTTAAAATAGGTTCACCAGCAACTTTACAAGCTTCCTTGATCATTTTGTTTGTGAACCAGAAGCTTTTTTTTGTTGGTAATGTATTTACAACATGTAGAAATTCGTCCATTGACACCACAGTTGACATTGGAGTGGCAGGGCACAAATCTACCGCGGCCTTCACCTCGCGATGGTAGTCACTATCATTATCAGGGCAGTCATCCGGAATTAAAGCATGCAAAAGTGCATCAGTAGTCTCCTCTACACTGAGGGTGTGGGTATTATCAAGTTTAATGTTAGAAACAAAGGCCTGATCAATGCGCCTATTTGCCTTAAATTCGTGATACAGAGGAGACCACAGTCCCTAACAATTTAATCTTTCTACTATTCGTTTTAGCCAATTACCCTTAGGTTTTTCGACGGCGGCGCAATAGTGAGATCTAGCAATACGCAAGTTACTCAGAGCTGTTTGGTATGGTTCTCCTTCGATGTTACGTTTTCTTAATTTAGAAATCTTACGTCGGGCACAGCGGAGACTCCTACGCAGCCTGCGTATCATTTCACCAGTCACAGCGTCTCTTATTTACTATATGCTTTTCGGCCCATAATAACATCGGCACAATATGTGAATGTATCAGACATAATTGGAACACTTTCTGTGACTGTAAGTTCAGCACGAGTGAAATCCCCGGCACAAGAAGCGAAAAGAGATGCAAAGTCTGCCCAATCGACATTTTTAGTTTTATATTGAAAGCCAGTATGCTGTTGCGGGTGTAAGTTGTCAACAACCGGGGAGAAGTTACAAATTATCAGACGGTGATCACTGCAAGATGCCTCAGGTAAAACGCGCCAGTTTTGTATTCGGACGTCTACACTAGAAAGTGTGACGTCAATAGATGACTCGCCCATTGGGCTGCTAAAAGTAGGTGGTGCTTCTGGGGTATTGTGAATAAGGAGATTAATTTCAGCAATGAACACAGCAGAGCGTCTGTCAGCATCGGTTGCTTTCAGTTTACCGTACCCTTATGGCGATGATGCATTTACGTCTGCTCCTATAACTACTTTATGACCAGAAAACGCACGTAAAACTATACGCAGATGGTGTAAATGAGGGCCTACTGGGTCTGAATATTGAAAATAACAACTCACCACAAACACTCTTAAACCACTTTTTGGAACATAAATACCCGCACGTTCCCTGTTACAGAGCTGTAGGAATTTAGTAGTTAGCTGGGCTCATTGGTATTGCTCCTGAACTGAAACTAGATCGAGCTTACAGTCCGCAACGAGCTTATTTAACTCTGATGTTGCAATTTTATCGTTGTGAAGATTTAATTGAGCAATAACAAAACCTAATTGCGTAAGTTGGACAAGATTCTGACCCAGTCTTATGGTCAGACGCCTTCTTCAGCCGCCTACATGGTGCGCATGTCGGTTTGAAGTCTTTTTCAGACTTCTTAGTACATTCCCGCGAGTCATGAGATTCAGCACAGTGAGCACAGGTTGATTTGGTCTCTGTGCAAAATTTACTAACGTGGCCGTATTGTTGACATTTTAATGTCAACAATACGGCCTGTCTTCGACGAATGTACAAGTGGCAAAATAGACAAAAAAAATTCTTTAGTTAAAATAAGGTGCTTGCGTATTTCCGGGGAAAGCTCGATACCTATTCATTTTCTACTGTAGGCTACAGGACGACGACGTACTATTTTTACATTTTTTAAGTACTCTGACAATGTAATTTTCATTTCATCTTTTATATTTTGATTATACAAATCTAACAAAAACTTTGTGCCGTCCATTTTTTCGGAAATGTCTTTTGCTTTTCGAGTTTAAGGCCTGCCGATTTAATGCCTTTTACCGATTGTAGCTTACGGATTTAAGCATCATTCGACACGCGTAGAACTACACCCGATTTGGCAGTTTTCTTAACGCTTACAATTTGAAAACCATCATCTGATGGCTTGATTGCTTTCATGAGAGCCTCGACGTTTTAATCTCAACGGATCGTGTCTCAGCGGGATATGCCACAATGCAAGGCATTGGTTCGCGTGTTTGAACGGGTTTAATTTGCTTGGGCAAACGAAGTTTCAATTAATCGGAGTATGATTCACCGGCTTTTGTCACGGATGCTACAGTGTTATGTTCTGCTTCTAATTTGAGTGCTAACAAATCACGTTCTGTTACTTTAAGCTTTGTTTCCGTTATGTAATGTTTTACTTGTATAAGTTCACATTAAGCATTTTATCTATCTATCTATAACTTCACGCCAAATCCCTTACGGGGTAGGCAGAGAGAACCGAGCACCACGTGACTCGATCGTTACATACCTCACTCGCTTCTTTAACATTCATTGCTCTTTTCATGCACGCTCGCAATTTTCTAGCGTTCCTGACATCACCTTCTGATAGAACACGAACCAATTTGATCATGATAGGTAAGTCTTGGCCTTCCTCGGCTCCTACATCCTTCCACTTTTGTATTGTATATCAGCATCGTCATTCTTTCATCCTGCATTCTTTCTACATGTCCAAACCAACGGAGCATACCTCTTCTTATTTCAACAAGATTGTATATGACTAAATATTTAAATATACAGTACAACCCGAACGAAACCAAAACATACATAAATATAGCTGCTTGGCGGTAGAATTAGGTGAGACAGAGGTGCCCACGCAGACGAATTTTGTACAAAGTCTCCCTCTGGTGAATATAGGTACAATTCTTTATCCACTTGGCTCTGCTCAGTTGGTTAACAATATAATAAGAAGACCTACCAATAGAATTGAGCTTCAGTAAACACCATATTGATCTACTGTGAACTAAATTATTATCCCGGCCGTGTTGTGACAATTTACACAGCTTAATAATGTAATCAGTAGACCAACGCTGTACGTGATTTATTGCGCATTGGACGCGATTGTAAGCTGTGGTTGGACTGCATACAGATTTAAAACGAACCTCAATGAAATGAATTTATGTTCTTCAATATAATTCGACGAACTCTCTAGACGAATGGTTAGCAATGTTACTTTACATTTTTTTATTTGTTAAGGATAACATACATTGATGATTAAAGTCAATCTTATTTTAACTAATAGAGAAACAATTCAAATCTACAACCGACTCTATTATCCACAAAATCAATTATATAGAATGAATACGACGGTCATAGAAATGAAATAAAACATAGTGTGTTAATTGTAAAAACAAATACAATAATAGCATCATAAACATTTTATATGTTACGTTATTTAGGTGCCATATTAATATAATTTTTTGTCAACTTCTCGCGGACGCAACACGACGCCCTAAAACCCGATTTAACTCGCATATGGTGATGCTGTGTGTCTGGTGGGATTGGAAGAGCTCATGAGAAGAGTTCATTTTAAGCTTTTGTGGTAAAGGGAGTAATTTCAGAGAAAGCGCAGCATACCTCTCGACACCCTTGAGTCACTCACACCGGTGTTGCCGTCGGTCGACTTTCTCTTGGCCGAATTTCGTAAGTCCATCCAGTGAGTGGCGAGCCACCGCCTGCCTGAAGCAACATCAGATATGATAGTTATAGCAGGCGTCCGTCTCTTTTCCGCCGTAAAAAACATCGCTTCTGATCTCTACTGCAAAAATATCTTGAATTTATTTACAAAATACGAAATATTTTTGTAGTGTTGTTGAAACTTTTCTCATTTCATCTCTTTAATTATTTTAAATATGGAACGCGTTTATTATTTTAATAACTTCTTTCTTTAAATAACATCTCCCTAGAGGGTTGTTGTGTTCCTGCGTGTGAGTGAGGTCACCAGTAAGCACCCAAGGAGTTGCTGTGTAAGCAGCAGAGGAGGCGTCGCGCGAGTGATAATTTATATCGCAAGCGTTAATAGGCTACGTACCCGCTTTACATCAGATGGGCCTTATGCTTGTATGCCTCCCGACGTAGTATGAAAAAAAAAATCATTTTACACAATATTTGTTTTTCATACAATGTTTTTTTATATACTCGCAACGAATTTAATCAGAAGAAATTTGTAGGAGTAGGAAGTTTTGGAATTGACTTCCCCTCTTGGGAAAGTGAGAAACAGCACGGTATACAATGACCGCACAAATAAGGCATTTAAAACCTCAAAGAGATGGCTAGTCAAGTGAAGCTCAACTGCTGTGCCCCACGGATTATCAAATATCTATTCACTATTGGAACCTAAACTGTGAGTTGTTACCTAACACATCAATTCCAATAATATAGATTGCAGAATCGCCTAAACGCCTGGTAATTCTCCCTTATTACCACCAAATCAGAATAGTATACTGCCCTGGATGTGACACGCAAGGAATTTAACATATCCTCCCGCTCCCGATGCCAGAGATCGCACTCCCAGAGAACATGATGTGCTGTTTGCTCGAATTCATGATTTGTTGTAGAACACTCACATAAAGGCGATGATACAAGTCTAAACGAAAAGAGTTTGGGCCTAAAGTTTCCATGCCCGGTTTAAAATTGCGCAACAGGATGATCGACTTCTAACCACTATTTACTTAATCTGTCTCGCACTGATTGAAAGAACAGATACAAGTGGCGTATTTTAGTAGAGGTTTCTCATCTTTCTTGCCATTCCGACAGTAAAGTTTTAAATACCTCGTCAATTGGTTTGAACAATCTAAGTATTTTGTCAATATCGCACTGTTTTAGAAAGTCAGGGTACATGTTTTTAGAGGTGTAGTACATTGAAACCCGGCGTTGAATTTCTAAGTCAACCGGTAATACGCCTGCCAGCACTGGTAGTGCCTCGGTGCTCACAGTTCTATACGATTTACATAAGAATATTAAAGTGAGACGCTGGCTTTGCAGCAACTTACGACGCGCTGCACCTATGGTAGCTGTCAGCCCATGCAGGTGAACTGTACATAATACATCCTAAATATGTGGCTGTGTAAATAATTTGTAACGTTTTAAAAGTTAAGCCCCACGTAGAAGTGGAAAACACTGGTCACAACGATGAAAGACGAATGTATGGAGAATGGCTTACTACTGAATGCAAAGAAAACAAAGATAATGGTATTTGAAAGAGAAGAATCCAGAACTAATGGAAGGATTTCGGTTGACGATGAAGTGTTGGAACAAGTGGATGAGTTTGTATATTTTGGATGCGCTTTCAACAGGGATGGAAGGTACACCGCAGATGTGGAAAGACGAGTAAGTGCTGGGAATAGTGTGAATGGAGCGTTGGAAAAACTTCTTGGCAGTAAAAACCTGAGCCAGAAGGCTCAACTCGCTATACACAATGCAGTGCTGGTCCCAATGTGAACTTATGGAAGCGAGAGCTGGGTATGGCAGAAAGAGCATGAAAGTAGAATAAATGCGGTCGAAATGCGAGCGCTGCGCAAAATTTGTGGCGTAAGGTTTGTAGACCGTATTCGCAATGATGATGTTAGAAACAGAGTTGATCTGAAAGAGAGCATCGGTGTTAAAATAAGAAGAGGCATGCTCCGTTGGTTCGGACATGTAGAAAGAATGCAGGATGAAAGAATAACGAAGCAGATATACAATGCAAAAGTGGAAGGATGTAGGAGCCGGGGAAGGCCTTACCTACCTAATTGACCTACCTACAATTTTTTTTTTTTTTATATTAGTTCAGCATAGTGGCCCCTCGTTGCCTGATGGTAAGCGAAAGAGGAGCCCAAATCGCAACTGACAACATACTACATCCCGTATCCTGTCAGTTGACGCTGCCATGCTGACCCGCAAAATGCTTCTTCACGCTTCGTTTGAAGGATCCCATATTGTAGGAAGGAGGGAACACATGTGCAGGCAAGGCGTTCCACTTTTTGATGGTACGACAAAGATAGGAGTTGCCGAACTTTTTGGTACGCGAAGAGATATTCTCAACCGTGAAACTATGACATCGCAAACCCGCACGTGTGGTTCTATGACGGAAGGGTGAGGGTGGGATAAGGGAAAACAGTTCTTCAGAGCACTCGCCATGGTAAAGGCGGTAAAATACGCTTAGAGAGCCTATATCCCGACGGAGTTGAAGAGGTTCTAGGTTTTTGGTGACCTCTTCGTCGTCAATTATGCGGATAGCCCGTCGCTGCAACCTATCGAGAGCCTCAAGAAGATACTGTGCGGAGCCGTCCCAGAGATGCGAACAATACTCCACGCAGGCCCGAACTTGTGTCTTATAAAGCAGACAAAGTGACCAAATTGGTCGTGTTCTATCAGAAGGTGATGTCAGGAGCCCTAGAAACTGGCGAGCGTGCATGAGAAGAGCAATTAATGTTAAAGAAGCGAGTAAGGATCGAGTCACGTGGCGCTCGGTTCTCTCTGCCTACCCCGTAAGGGATTTGGCGTGAAGTAAAAGCCAAAAAACTATCTATCTATCTATAACTATCTATAATAGTTATAGATAGATAGATAGTTCTTTTTGGCTTTTTCTCCAACCTGCTTTATTTTTATTTATTTATTTTTTATTTTTTTTTATTTTTTTTTGTAGGAAAACAAACAGCTTAAAGCCTACAGTTTTCACATATAGTCGCAATAACATCAAATAAGAAAAAAGAGAATTTGACAATATATCAGAACAATGTAAATTAAAATATACATATATATATATATATATATATTAATCCATGCTGTATATTTATACTTTAAACTTACTTAGTGCATTGAGAAGAAAAGAAGTCGTCAGCGATGCAACGGTATAATTGTCGAGTGGTGGTGAAGAATATATTCTAAATCAAACTTACTAGTGAGTTCTTTAAAAGTACAGGCGCGAACGAAAAATGACTTCGAGCGGTAATTTGTGTCAGCTGCAGGAATAAACAAACAACTTGGATGCCTCCGAGACCTACTTGGGATACATAATTTTACGTTATGAAGAAGGTCTGGTGCATCAATATCACTATTGGCTATTTTTAGCAAGAACGATAAGTCAGCGGCCGTCCTACGCACTTGGAGGGGGAGTAAATGATGCCTTCTACAGCGCAAAATACGAGTATAATGAGTGTCGCGTACGCCGGTTTTATACTGAATATGTTTAAGGAACCTACCTAGGAAAATATGGATTCGATTCGTGCTATATATATTATACAGAGGGTTCCACACCTGACTTGCATAGTCAAGGGTGCTTCTTACATACGAACAATAAAGTACTTTTAAGGTTTTTATATTTGAGAAACGAGCACTATATCTTATTATAAAACCGAGAGCTTTGGAAGCTTTACTTACATTGCATTCTATATGGCTGTCGAACAATAGCTTAGAATCATGAATGACACCAAGGTCTTTAATATGTTGTACTCTAGCTAAATTCTGGTGTTTTAAAGTATAAGTATTAATTATTGGGTAACGTTTTCGGGTGAAGGTAACAACTACACACTTAGATACGTTGAGGTCAAGTTTATTTTCAAAACAATATTGTTCTAAATGAGCCAAATCTTCCTGCAGCAAAAGGCAGTCATTTTAATTGCTAATTTCTTTTAAAATTTTCATGTCTATCTATCTATAACTTCACGCCAAATCCCTTGCGGGGTAGGCAGAGAGAACCGAGCGCCACGTGACTCGATCCTTACATATCTCACTCGCTTCTTTAACATTCATTGCTCTTCTCATGCACGCACGCCGGTTTCTAGGGCTCCTGACATCACCTTCTGATAGAACATGACCAATTTGGTCATGGTAGGTAAGTCTTGGCCTTCCCCGGCTCCTACATCCTTCCACTTTTGCATTGTATATCTGCTTCGTCATTCTTTCATCTTGCATTCTTTCTACATGCCCGAACCATCGGAGCATGCCTCTTCTTATTTTAACACCGACGCTCTCTTTCATACCAACTCTATTTCTAACATCATCATTGCGAATACGGTCTACGAGCCTTACGCCACAAATTTTGCGCAGCGCTCGCATTTCAACCGCGTTTATTCTACTTTCATGCTCTTTCTGCCATACCCAACTCTCGCTTCCATAAGTTAGCGTTGGGACCAACACTGCATTGTGTATAGCGAGTTGTGCCTTCTGGCTCAGGATTTTACTGCCAAGAAGTTTTCCCAACGCTCCATTCACACTATTCCCAGCACTCACTCGTCTTTCCACATCTGCGGTGTACCTTCCATCCCTGCTGAAAGCGCATCCAAGATATACAAACTCATCCACTTGTTCCAACACTTCATCATCAATCGTAATCCTTACATTAGTTCTGGATTCTTCTCTTTCAAATACCGTTATCTTTGTTTTCTTCGCATTCAGTAGTAAGCCTTTCTCCATACAGTCGTCTTTCATCGCTGTGACCAGTGTTTGCAGTTTAGATGGTGTATCTGCTAATAGCACGGCATCGTCTGCATACAGCAGACAGTTCACCACTTGGTCACCCATGCGCAATCCCACATTCGTTGACCTTATTCTCTGCAGACAACTATCGAGATACAGGATAAACAGCCTAGCAGATAGCATGCAACCCTGTTTGACACCAATTTTGACATCAAACCAGGGTGACATGCCACCGTCTATCCGCACACATGCTGAGCAATCCTTGTAAGTGGACTGCACAGCACGGAGCAGTGAACCGTCAATCCCATATCTCGGCAATATGTCCCACAGTTCCTTTAGCACAACCCTATCAAAGGCTTTCTCAAGATCCACAAAACCGCAGAAAACCTTCCGGTCTATGGCCAGATGCTTCTCTACGATATTGCGGAGCGAGAAAACTTGATCCGAACATCCCCTTCCATTTCGGAAACCTCCTTGTGCGTCCCACAGCATTTCATCGGATTTCACCCTCATTCTCCTTTCAATCACCTTTCCATATACTTTTCATGTCGTCAGCGTAAAGCAAAAAGCGCGAGGGCCAGAAACATTCATCAATATCGTTAATGAAAATGGTAAACAATAAAGGTGCGGTCAAAGAGCCTTGGGGGACTCCAGACGGGATACAGGTCCAGCTAGATTGGAAACCATTAATTGCAACTGCTTGAGTTCGGTTTTGCAGATAAGAGCTGAAACATCTATGCAGATTACTATAGACACCAACCAGCCTCAACTTAGTCAGTAGGATTCCATGATGAATGCGGTCAAAACACTTACTGTAATCAGTTAATATTGCGTCGACTTGGCCTCCAGCGTCCATACCTGATGATATAATCTCGTTAGACAAGGTTAAATTAGTAACAAAAAATAAAAATAAAAATTCTTTATTTGCCTTTAGACCCTCACGGGCACTTAGACACGTCTTACATTTTCAATATTATATCTTATTTTATTTTTTTTAAGTTTTTCTCTTTTTTAATCTACCAGCATTTCAAATGACCATTGGCGAAGAAGAAATGCCGAAAGAAACTTGCCAATATAGGTCTTTTTTTTTCCAAATCATCTTATACATATTACAATAAATATAATGAGTGTACATATAGTGATATCAAGTCGTACAATTAAAGTTATATTAATTCATGTGCTGAATCATTTCCATACATCTCTGTCAGTTAGATATTCATCGATTCTATAATAACCCTTCTTACATAGTGTATTTTTGATGTGTCTTTTGAACATATAGTCGGGCAAGGACAGAACTGTTTCAGGTAATTTATTATAGAATCGAATACAATTTACCACAAAAGATCTATTAGTCTTAGCAAGCCGATGTACTGGCATACGCAATCTATTCCTGCTCCTAAGATTTTCAGTACATTTTGAAAACGAATTTATATTTTTACGAGCATACATTATGTTCTCATAAATATATTGAGAGGTAACCGTGAGGATATTTATTTCTTTAAATAGTTCTCTAAGTGATTCCCTGGAGCCCATGTTATAAATAGAGCGGATGGCTCTTTTTTGTAATATGAAAATAGTTTCTATATCAGCCGCTCTTCCCCACAACAATATACCATATGACATAATGCTGTGAAAGTAGCTGAAATAGACTAAGCGAGCGGTAGCCACATCCGTCAATTGTCTAATTCTCCTAACGGCATATGCGGCAGAGCTGAGCTTACTGGACAGTTTATTTATGTAACAGTTGAGCGTTTCCTAAGGAACCAATGTTGTTCATGCAGGAACGACTGGGAAAGGGCTGCATATTACTGCCTGTGCACTATTTTTTCTAGAAGTTTAGCAAAAATGCATAATTTCGAGATAGGTCTATAATTTGAGACGTCATTCCTGTCCCCCTTATTGAAAATAGGCGTTACAAGAGCAGACTTCCAAATATTTGGTACTAGATCTTCAGTAATTGACCGATTAAAAATAATGCTTAATGGTTTTATAAGGCTGCGAGAGCAGTTGACAATAAAAATTGGCGGAATACCGTCGGGACCAGCGCCTTTATTTAGATCTAGTGACTCTAACAATTTGAGTAATTAATTTTCATTTATGACGATATCCGAAATATTATTGTTTCCGGCATCACGGGTCGAGGAGATATTGACATTGGAATTATCTGAAGGTAGATATGTTGATAGAAAATAGGTAGCAAACAAATTGCAGACTGATTCGCCAGTGTCTGCTGCAATATTATTATAATGCATGACCGACGGGAATGAGCTATTCACACCTTTGGTAGACTTTATGTATGCCCAGAATAACTTTGGATTTTTTTGTATATTATTTTCTTTTGTAGTCAAATAGGCTACATAACATTCCTTTTCCATTACTTTAACCCTAGATCGTAATAATAAGTACGTTCTATAGTCCTCTAAATTCCCATATACTTTATGTTTGTCATAAAATTTCCGTTTTTATTTAATTATTGTTATAAGAGGCTTAGTATACCAGGGAGGGTATTTATTTCTACCTGATATCATTACAGATGGAATGTACTTTTCTCTTAATTCGTATAAGGTGTTGTAAAATAAATTAACGGCAGATTCTAGTGGGCAGTTTAGAAGGTGGTCTAACCATATGATATCATCGAGTCTATTACATATGGAATCATAATCGCCTTTTGCATATAGATATTTCCGTCTCTCGTGTACTTGGAGCGGCGTGTAAGTAACAAACCGGATGTTTACAATCAAAGCCATGTGATGAACGTCCTCTGGGACTAAAGGATCATCACTATGCATTACTTCAATATCCTCTGTGGAAAAAACAAGATCCAATAACCTATCATTTATATTTGACACATGATTATATTGATTTAAACTACATAGGGTAATAATATTAAAGAAAGAATGTTGGTTCTCTCCTTTAATACTTGAAGTGGTTGGTATTAAATAAGAAAGAGGATCCCGCGTCCACCGTATGCTACTTAGGTTAAAGTCACCCATAATTATATATTTGTCGGTTGGGTGTGCTAAAAAGATGTCGTTTAATTTATTTGAAAAATTTTAAAGTTGCTGATTAAAAGAATATCCGTTCTGTTGAGCGCACAAGTATAAAACACAGACATTAATGTTATACGAGTCACGCCGGTTTTTGCCTTTAATAGTGACTGTAACCCATAGGTCTTCCGCTGACGAGCGAAATTCGGGTATATCTGCCACAGTGTACTATCCGTAGTAATAATATTATCCGTAGTGTACAACGAAGCAACACCAGTAAATTATAAATAAGTTTCGGCAAAATACTAATTAAAATCAGAAAATATAAAATATTCCTATTCAGCATTAAAATAGTATTAAATATATTGAGACATAGGAATATGCTCATATCATAGGGTAGAGGAGAATTAAGTGATAAAATATTAGTTGCATTCGAAAGGGGAATCCGTAGCAAAGTGAGCTTTAAAATTAAGCAGCTAACACAAACAATCGCACGCGTGTCGATCGCGATCTCAATGAATGGATTTACCGTTGCATTGCAGGTATCCACATAACAAAGTAATTTTATAAGTAGTAGCAGCAAACAATATAAACTTAATAATGTGACATGGTTTATGTAATTTTTTGAAGATCTTTTTCTGTCTGAATTACAAATATCTTGGTATTGGCAGATTTTCTTGCTAAGATCTTGCCATGTTTCACCCATATAAAATGGAAGTCTATATCCCTGGCCAATGTTTTGGCTTTCGAGAGTAAGTTTTTAAAATATACTGTGAGGTGGTCATTCACAAAGATTTGACATTCTGTTGAAAATCCAAGGTGTTTTAGGTTTAGCTCTTTGAAATTCCGTGCCGACGCGACAAAATCTTCCTTGGTATATCTATTCAGAAAGGATATAATTATGGACTTCTCTGTGTTAGATTGTCGAGAAGGAACTCTTGAAACGAAATTTACGTCTTCCTTTTTTATGGGAAATTTAATCGCAGTTCCGATCTTCATTGCAATATCAAACAGGTTCTCCTTATGTTTGATGGGTATTCGTTTTATTTCGACATTGTTGGCACGGGCTCGCTGGTCATTTTCGCAGCAGTTCTGACTGATGTTCATAATCTCCGTTTGTAAGGCTGGAATGGCACTAAGGTCTTCTTCAACAGCACTTACTCTGGTTTGCAGGGCGGTGATGTTATCTGAATACTTGCTGATGGTGTCATGTGCCAAAGATATCGAAGATTGCAGGTTGGCCAACTCCATCTTGATTGACTTGACGTCTTCTACTATTGCAGATAAAGGAGCCAATCGGGATGTTATCTTGCATAACTACTCATGTAGACTCTCAAGCGTCAGAGGTTTGGGCGACAAAGGCGCATTTTTACACTCTGGACAGCGCCACGACGACTTACGGCCACCCAATTTTCTGTATCCGTTCTCCGTGATACCAGAGCACTGGAAATCATAATTATGTGTTCAATATAATTAAAACCTTTATCTAACAGTAATCCCAAGTAACAAACCGAGTTTTATTTGCAACTGATACTCCATTGAAGTGGAATCGTGGTGGAACCTGCAAATTTCCCTTAAGCAAGAGCTGATATATTTTGTGAGGTGCGGAATCGAGACGGTTACGATAACCCCAGTCTGAAATGAGGCCAAGACAAGTAATGGCTAGTTTTTCTATACTTGATCTGGAATTAGCTTTTATTAATAAGAGGCCGTCATCGGCGTAGCCAGTTAACCCGCACCCTTCCGGTAAGGGTAGGCTAAGAAAGTCATCAAAACCGATATTCCAAAGATACGGCCCTAACACCGAACCCTTGGGACAGCCCCGCTTAAGCACCTTCGAAGCAGCATAATGGCCTAACGTTAATTTAGTTGTACCATTAAAAAAGTACGATCGAATAAGGGAGTATATGTTGCTATGGCAACCTCTCGCCTTTAGTTTCAGCAACAACATTGGCGACCAAGCATTATCGAAGACACCTGAAATGTCTAAGAAAATACCTACAACGTATTTACTAACCGAGAGTTCCACAATTTTACTCACTGCGAGTGCCGCATCAACAGTAGACTTGCCGATGGTAAAGCCGTATTGATTTTTATTAAATTGAGGGCCACCGGGCGACAGACATGGTACAATTAAACGTTCAAGTAGTTTACCCAACGATGGCAGTAGGGTAATAGGGCGATAAGACTTCGGATCGTCGGTTCGGTTACTTATCACTGCTTTTTGGTATTATCTTTATAACACCACTACGCAAAACGCTAGGAAAGTTGCCTTCTACAATACACTGGTTTAATACCTTTAAAATAGGTTCACCAGCTACTTTACAAGCTTCCTTGATCATTTTGTTTGAGATGTTATCATCACCAGAAGCTTTTTTTGTTGGTAATATATTTACAACATGTAGAAATTCGTCCATTGATACTACAGTTGACATTGGAGTGGCAGGGCACAGATCTACCGCGGCCCTCACCTCGCGATGGTAGTCACTATCATTATCAGGGCAGTCACCCGGAATTAAAGCATGCAAAAGTGCATCAGTAGTCTCCTCTATACTGAGAGTGTGGGTATTATCAAGTTTAATATTAGAAACAAAGGCCTGATCAATGCGCCTATTTGCCTTAAATTCGTGATACAGAGAAGACCACAGTCCCTAACAATTTAATCTTTCTATCCTATCCGTTTTAGCCAATTACCCTTAGATTTTTCGACGGAGGAGCAATAGTGAGATCTAGCAATACGCAAGTTACTCAGAGCTTGTCTTAGGTTTTCGCGATTGTTACACATTGAATTAAACAATTTTTAACGGAAGTATCGCGTGTTTTATTTATTTTGTTCAGCGTGTTTTATTTATTTTATCCAGCGTCCGTGGTCGCAGGAAGACTTCTTCCTGCGACCACGGACGCTGCAAAGCGTTCGAAACGTCAGGTTCAACAAAATAAATAAAACACGCGATACTTCCGTTAAAAATTGTATAATTCAATTACTTAGAGCTGTTTGGTATGGTTCTCCTTCGATGTTACGTTTTCTTAATTTAGAAATCTTACGTCGGGCACAGCGGAGACTCCTACGCAGCCTGCGTATCATTCCACCAGTCACAGCGTCTCTTATTTACTTTAGCTTTACGGCCCATAATAACATCGGCACAATCATATATCAGACATAATTTGAACACTTTCTGTGACTGTATGTTCAGCACGAGTGAAATCCCCGGCACAAGAAGCGAAAAGAGATGCAAAGTCTGCCCAATCGACATTTTTAGTTTTATATTGAAAGCCAGTATGCTGTTGCGGGTGTAAGTTGTCAACAACCGGGCCGAAGTTACAAACTATCAGATGGTGATCACTGCAAGATGCCTCAGGTAAAACGCGCCAGTTTTGTATTCGGACGTCTACACTAGAAAGTGTGACGTCAATAGAAGACTCGCCCATTGGGCTGCTAAAAGTAGGTGGTGCTTCTGGAGTATTGTGAATAAGGAGATTAATTTCAGCAATGAACACAGCAGAGCGTCTGTCAGCATCGGTTGCTCTCAGTTTACCGTACCATAATGGCGATGATGCATTTACGTCTGCTCCTATAATTACTTTATGACCAGAAAGCGCACGTAAAACTATACGTAGATGGTGTAAATGAGGGCCTACTGGGTCTGAATATTGAAAATAACAACTCACTAAAAACACTATTAGATAGGGTGATGTTATTTCAGCTACAGGCACAGTGCGTGGACATATTAATATATAATTATATAAGTTATTTATCGCTGTTATAGTTAAACCGCTTTTTGGAACACAAATACCCGCGCGTGCCCTGTTACTGAGCTGTAGGAATTTACTCGTTAGTTGGGCTCGTTGGTATTGCTCCTGAACTAAAACTAGATCGAGCTTATAGTCCGCAACGAGCTTATTTAACTCTGATGTTGCAATTTTATCGTTGTGAAGATTTAATTGAGCAATAACAAAACCTAATTGCGTAAGTTGGACAAGATTCTGACCCGGTCTTATGGTCAGACGCCTTCTTCAGCCGCCTACATGGCGCGCATGTCGGTTTGAAGTCTTTTTCAGACTTCTTAGTGCATTCCCGCGAGTCATGAGATTCAGCACAGTGAGCACAGGTTGATTTGGTCTCTGTGCAAAATTTACTAACGTGGCCGTATTGTTGACATTTTAATGTCAACAATACGGCCTGTCTTCGACGAATGTACAAGTGGCAAAATAGACAAAAAATGTCTTTATTTAAAATAAGGTGCTTGCGTATTTCCGGGGAAAGCTCGATACCTATTCATTTTCTACTGTAGGCTACAGGACGACGACGTACTATTTTTACATTTTTTAAGTACTCTGACAATGTAATTTTCATTTCATCTTTTATATTTTGATTATACAAAGCTAACAAAAACTTTGTGTCGTCCATTTTTTCGGAAATGTCTTTTGCTTTTCGAGTTTAAGGCCTGCCGATTTAATGCCTTCTACCGATTGTAGCTTACGGATTTGAGCATCATTCGACACGCGTAGAACTTCACCCGATTTGGCAGTTTTCTTAACGCTTATAATTTGAAAACCACCATCTGATGGCTTGATTGCTTTCATGAGAGCCTCGACGTTTTAATCTCCACGGATCGTGTCTCAGCGGGATATGCCACAATGCAAGGCATTGGTTCGCGTGTTTGAACGGGTTTAATTTGCTTGGGCAAACGAAGTTTCAATTAATCGGAATATGATTCACCGGTTTTTGTCACGGATGCTACAGTGTTATTTTTTGCTTCTAATTTGAGTGCTAACAAATCACGTTCTGTTACTGCAAGCTTTGTTTCCGTTATATAATGTTTTACTTGTATAAAAGTTCACATTAAGGATTTTATCTATCTATCTATAACTTCACGCCAAATTCCTTACGGGGTAGGCAGAGAGAACCGAGCGCCACGTGACTCGATCCTTACATACCTCACTCGCTTCTTTAACATTCATTGCTCTTTTCATGCAGGGTACTAGCGTTCCTGACATCACCTTCTGACAGAACACGAACCAATTTGATCATGGTAGGTAAGTCTTGGCCTTCCTCGGCTCCTACATCCTTCCACTTTTGTATTGTATATCTGCATCGTCATTCTTTCATCCTGCATTCTTTCTACATGTCCAAACTAACGGAGCATACCTCTTCTTATTTCAACAGGATTGTATATGACTAAATATTTAAATATACAGTACAACCCGAACGAAACCAAAACATACACACACACACGCATGCACGTATACATACACATATATTTGAATAGGGGAATTGCCGTTATATACAGAATAAAACTTCTTCCTTCTACTATATGTTCTTTTCCCGGCTTTCGTCTTTATCTCAATGATAGAACGTATGCTGGTGGAGGTGGCGTGTGTATTTATCTTCGTCATCATCCCTTGTGCTATAGTCTCACATTTGCCTTCCCAATATGCTGCTTCGCTTGAATATTTATTTCTGGAAGCCCCTCTCCACCACATGAAAATTATATTAGCAGCAATATACAACCTAAATGACAAAATTGATTACTTCCACACTCTTGAATCAACTTTGGAACACATACGTCCGACGACCATTTTATGGACACGATGTGCGACCATTTTATTCTAATGGGTGACCTTAAGACCTGCCATTTAAAATCTGATTACAGGACCAACAAACTTGATAATCTAGTTTCTGGATTTCGTTTACAACTTCTGCCACTCTCTCCAACACATCACTTTCCTACCTGTAGGCCTTCTCTCATTGACTTAATGTTAGTTTCTGACGTTGATTCAATCAACAAACATGGACAACTCACAGCTCCTGTCTCATACCACGATCTAATTTCCCTGTCATATAAGGTGCTTCTTTCAAAGGGAAAATCCAAAACTATTACCCAGCGTAACTTTAGAAATTTGTGGTAAAGGGAGTAATTTCAGAGAAAGCGCAGCATACCTCTCGACACCCTTGAGTCACTCACACCGGTGTTGCAGTCGGTCGACTTTCTCTTGGCCGAATTTCGTAAGTCCATCCAGTGAGTGGCGAGCCACCGCCTGCCTGAAGCAACATCAGATATGATAGTTATAGCAGGCGTCGGTCTCCTCTGTAATAACCCAGTACCAATAATTCTTCCAGATCTCATTTCAATAGCCCAATAATTTCCTACGCATTCGCAACAGTCCCAATAGCTACCGTTCATAGGTATATTACCCCCCGAGCAAGTCACAGCGGGTATACAACATTACATCAATCTTCTCAAAGGGGCATCCACGCGTTGGATCCATATCTACGCGCACGCCTACCAATTGACCGGGATTATAACCCGTGACATAATACAATATACTGCCTATACGACCTAAGGCTGTTTCGTCACAGTTCCCAGTAATTTCTCTGCCATATCTCACCCTTCAAACCGGAACACAGCTATATAAATATAGCTGCTTGGCGGTAGAATTAGGTGAGACAGAGGTGCCCACGCAGACGAATTTTGTACAAAGTCTCCCTCTGGTGAATATAGGTACAATTCTTCATCCACTTGGCTCTGCTCAGTTGGTTAACAATATAATAAGAAGACCTACCAATAGAATTGAGCTTCAGTAAACCCCATATTGATCTACTGTGAACTAAATTATTATCCCGGCCGTGTTGTGACAATTTACACAGCTTAATAATGTAATCAGTAGACCAACGCTGTACGTGATTTACTGCGCATTGGACGCGATTGTAAGCTGTGGTTGGACTGCATACAGATTTAAAACGAACCTCAATGAAATGAATTTATGTTCTTCAATATAATTCGACGAACTCTCTAGACGAATGGTTAGCAATGTTACTTTACATTTTTTTTATTTGTTAAGGATAACATACATTGATGATTAAAGTCAATCTTATTTTAACTAATAGAGAAACAATGCAAATCTACAACCGACTCCATTAACCACAAAATCAATTATATTTACGGACTTAAAAGAATAAATACGACGGTCATAGAAATGAAATAAAACATAGTGTGTTAATTGTAAAAACAAATACAATAATAGCATCATAAACATTTTATATGTTACGTTATTTAGGTGCCATATTAATATAATTTTTTGTCAACTTCTCACCGACGCAAGACGACGCCCTAAAACCCGATTTAACTCGCATATGGTGATGCTGTGTGTCTGGTGGGATTGGAAGAGCTCATGAGAAGAGTTCATTTTAAGCTTTTGTGGTAAAGGGAGTAATTTCAGAGAAAGCGCAGCATACCTCCCGACACCCTTGAGTCACTCACACCGGTGTTGCCGTCGGTCGACTTTCTCTTGGCCGAATTTCGTAAGTCCATCCAGTGAGTGGCGAGCCACCGCCTGCCTGAAGCAACATCAGATATGATAGTTATAGCAGGCGTCCGTCTCTTTTCCGCCGTAAAAAACATCGCTTCTGATCTCTACTGCAAAAATATCTTGAATTTATATATAAAATACGAAATCTTCTTGTTTACCTCGGCCTAATATAACTATCTGTGTGTTTGCCATAAAGATAGTTACATAGAAACTTTTCTCATTTCATCTCTTTAATTATTTTAAATATGGAACGCGTTCATTATTTTAATAACTTCTTTCTTTCTTGATTGACAATCGTTATACACGTTTTTTTGTGTTAATTATCAAATTACAACATGGAATGGGGTGTTAAAGAAACTTAGATTGCAGTGATTGCCGTGCACAAAGTGGGTATGGGGCCGTAGGTCATATTCAAGACACTTCAAACGCTTGGTATCAGCTATATTGGCCTATATCGTACTATCGACAGATATAGCAACACTTCCTCTGTTGAAGACCATAAAAGTTCGAGGCGACCGCGTGCTGTTAGAACTACAAGGACTGTTAATCCTATAGCGAGGAATGAAGATTCCCGCTTGGACTCTAATAATAAAGCAAGACCTAAAGTTGAAGAGAGTAAATCGATAAAAATGCCTGCTGTCTCGATACGCAGGTGAAGGGCACAGAAATATCCTCTTTACTCATGAAAAAATTTCACGGTTGAAGGGCACTATCTATCTATAACTTCACGCCAAATCCCTTGTGGGGTAGGTAGATATAGCCGAGTACCACGTGACTCGATCCTTGCACACCCCACTCGCTTCTTTAACATTCATTGCTCTTCTCATGAATCTCACGCTTGCCAGTTTCAAAGGCTCCTGACATCACCTTCAGATAGAACACGAACAATTTGGTCATGGTAGATAAGTATTGACTTTGTACGCTCCGGACTTCATAAGAGCTGAAGACTGGCCCTCATCTAGCCTAGATCTGAACCCCTTAGACTACAAATTATGGTCAGGATATGGCCTGCTCGAAACGGCACGCCAACATTGTGTCTCTTAAGAAATCTCTGGAGCAAGCAGTGGCTAAATTTCCCATTGAAACAGTGCGTTAATCCACAGATTCGTGGCCAGACAAATTAAAGACCTGTATCAAAACCACAGGTGGTCATTTCGAATAGAAAATCATTTTTTGCTAAGACTGCCATATAGTATTATACAGATTACATTACTTCATAAAAAAATAAATGCGTATTCTATGATTAGTTTTAGAGGACATGGCCTGCTCGACACGACACGCCGGCATTGTGTCTCTTAAGAAATCTCTGGAGCAAGCAGTGGCTAAATTTCCAATGGAAACAGTGCGCAAATCCACAGATTCGTGGCCAGACAAATTAAAGACCTGTATTAAAGCCAAAGGTAGTCATTTCGAATAGAAAATTTTTATTTTTTGCTGAGACTGTCATATAGTATTATAACAAACCGAGTTTTATTTGCCAACTGATACTCCATTGAAGTGGAATCGTGGCGGAACCAGCAAATTTCCCTTAAGTAAGAGCTGATATGTTTTGTGGGGTGCGAAATCGAGATGGTTACGATAACCCCAGTCTGAAATGAGGCCAAGGCAAGTAATGGCTAGTTTTTCTATACTTGATCTGGAACTAGCTTTTATTAATAAGAGGCCGTCATCGGCGTAGCCAGTTAACGAGCACCCTTCCGGTAAGGGTAGGCTAAGAAAGTCATCAAAACCGATATTCCAAAGATACGGCCCTAACACCGAACCCTTAGGACAGCTCCGCTTAAGCACCTTCGAAGCAGCATAATGGCCTAATGTTAATTTAGTTGTACCATTAAAAAAGTACGATCGAATAAGGAAGAATATGTTGCTATGGCAACCTCTCTCCTTTAGTTTCAGCAACAACATTGGCCTCCAAGCATTATCGAAGGTACCTTAAATGTCTAAGAAAATACCTACAACGTATTTACTAACCGAGAGTTCCACAATTTTACTCACTGCGAGTACCGCATCAACTGTAGACTTGCCGATGGTAAAGCCGTATTGATTTTTATTAAATTGAGGGCCACCGGGCAACAGACATGGTACAATTAAACGTTCAAGTAGTTTACCCAACGATGGCAGTAGGATAATAGGGCGATAAGACTTCGGATCGTCGGGATACTTATCACCGCTTTTCAGTATTATTATCTCTACCAAAACCACTACGCAAAACGCTAGGAAAGTTACCTTCTACAATACACCGGTCTAATACCTTTAAAATAGGTTCACCAGCAACTTTACAAGCTTCCTTGATCATTTTGTTTGCGAACCAGAAGCTTTTTTTTGTTGGTAATGTATTTACAACATGTAGAAATTCGTCCATTGACACCACAGTTGACATTGGAGTGGCAGGGCACAAATCTACCGTGGCCTTCACCTCGCGATGGTAGTCACTATCATTATCAGGGCAGTCATCCGGAATTAAAGCATGCAAAAGTGCATCAGTAGTCTCCTCTACACTGAGGGTGTGGGTATTATCAAGTTTAATATTAGAAACAAAGGCCTGATCAATGCGCCTATTTGCCTTAAATTCGTGATACAGAGGAGACCACAGTCCCTAACAATTTAATCTTTCTACTATTCGTTTTAGCCAATTACCCTTAGGTTTTTCGACGGCGGCGCAATAGTGAGATCTAGCAATACGCAAGTTACTCAGAGCTGTTTGGTATGATTCTCCTTCGATGTTACGTTTTCTTAATTTAGAAATCTTACGTCGGGCACAGCGGAGACTCCTACGCAGCCTGCGTATCATTTCACCAGTCACAGCGTCTCTTATTTACTATATGCTTTTCGGCCCATAATAACATCGGCACAATATGTGAATGTATCAGACATAATTGGAACACTTTCTGTGACTGTAAGTTCAGCACGAGTGAAATCCCCGGCACAAGAAGCGAAAAGAGATGCAAAGTCTGCCCAATCGACATTTTTAGTTTTATATTGAAAGCCAGTATGCTGTTGCGGGTGTAAGTTGTCAACAACCGGGGAGAAGTTACAAATTATCAGACGGTGATCACTGCAAGATGCCTCAGGTAAAACGCGCCAGTTTTGTATTCGGACGTCTACACTAGAAAGTGTGACGTCAATAGAAGACTCGCCCATTGGGCTGCTAAAAGTAGGTGGTGCTTCTGGGGTATTGTGAATAAGGAGATTAATTTCAGCAATGAACACAGCAGAGCGTCTGTCAGCATCGGTTGCTTTCAGTTTACCGTACCATAATGGCGATGATGCATTTACGTCTGCTCCTATAACTACTTTATGACCAGAAAGCGCACGTAAAACTATACGCAGATGGTGTAAATGAGGGCCTACTGGGTCTGAATATTGAAAATAACAACTCACCACAAACACTCTTTTTTGGAACATAAATACCCGCACGTGCCCTGTTACAGAGCTGTAGGAATTTAGTAGTTAGCTGGGCTCATTGGTATTGCTCCTGAACTGAAACTAGATCGAGCTTACAGTCCGCAACGAGCTTATTTAACTCTGATGTTGCAATTTTATCGTTGTGAAGATTTAATTGAGCAATAACAAAACCTAATTGCGTAAGTTGGACAAGATTCTGACCCAGTCTTATGGTCAGACGCCTTCTTCAGCCGCCTACATGGTGCGCATGTCGGTTTGAAGTCTTTTTCAGACTTCTTAGTACATTCCCGCGAGTCATGAGATTCAGCACAGTGAGCACAGGTTGATTTGGTCTCTGTGCAAAATTTACTAACGTAGCCGTATTGTTGACATTTTAATGTCAACAATACGGCCTGTCTTCGACGAATGTACAAGTGGCAAAATAGACAAAAAAAATTCTTTAGTTAAAATAAGGTGCTTGCGTATTTCCGGGGAAAGCTCGATACCTATTCATTTTCTACTGTAGGCTACAGGACGACGACGTACTATTTTTACATTTTTTAAGTACTCTGACAATGTAATTTTCATTTCATCTTTTATATTTTGATTATACAAATCTAACAAAAACTTTGTGCCGTCCATTTTTTCGGAAATGTCTTTTGCTTTTCGAGTTTAAGGCCTGCCGATTTAATGCATTTTACCGATTGTAGCTTACGGATTTAAGCATCATTCGACACGCGTAGAACTACACCCGATTTTGCAGTTTTCTTAACGCTTACAATTTGAAAACCATCATCTGATGGCTTGATTGCTTTCATGAGAGCCTCGACGTTTTAATCTCAACGGATCGTGTCTCAGCGGGATATGCCACAATGCAAGGCATTGGTTCGCGTGTTTGAACGGGTTTAATTTGCTTGGGCAAACGAAGTTTCAATTAATCGGAGTATGATTCACCGGCTTTTGTCACGGATGCTACAGTGTTATGTTCTGCTTCTAATTTGAGTGCTAACAAATCACGTTCTGTTACTGCAAGCTTTGTTTCCGTTTGTGTAATGTAATGTTTTACTTGTATAAAAGTTCACATTAAGCATTTTATCTATCTATCTATAACTTCACGCCAAATCCCTTACGGGGTAGGCAGAGAGAACCGAGCACCACGTGACTCGATCGTTACATACCTCACTCGCTTCTTTAACATTCATTGCTCTTTTCATGCACGCTCGCAATTTTCTAGCGTTCCTGACCTCACCTTCTGATAGAACACGAACCAATTTGATCATGGTAGGTAAGTCTTGGCCTTCCTCGGCTCCTACATCCTTCCACTTTTGTATTGTATATCAGCATCGTCACTCTTTCATCCTGCATTCTTTCTACATGTCCAAACCAACGGAGCATACCTCTTCTTATTTCAACAAGATTGTATATGACTAAATATTTAAATATACAGTACAACCCGAACGAAACCAAAACATACATAAATATAGCTGCTTGGCGGTAGAATTAGGTGAGACAGAGGTGCCCACGCAGACGAATTTTGTACAAAGTCTCCCTCTGGTGAATATAGGTACAATTCTTTATCCACTTGGCTCTGCTCAGTTGGTTAACAATATAATAAGAAGACCTACCAATAGAATTGAGCTTCAGTAAACACCATATTGATCTACTGTGAACTAAATTATTATCCCGGCCGTGTTGTGACAATTTACACAGCTTAATAATGTAATCAGTAGACCAACGCTGTACGTGATTTATTGCGCATTGGACGCGATTGTAAGCTGTGGTTGGACTGCATACAGATTTAAAACGAACCTCAATGAAATGAATTTATGTTCTCCAATATAATTCGACGAACTCTCTAGACGAATGGTTAGCAATGTTACTTTACATTTTTTTTATTTGTTAAGGATAACATACATTGATGATTAAAGTCAATCTTATTTTAACTAATAAAGAAACAATTCAAATCTACAACCGACTCCATTATCCACAAAATCAATTATATTTACGGACTTAAAAGAATGAATACGACGGTCATAGAAATGAAATAAAACATAGTGTGTTAATTGTAAAAACAAATACAATAATAGCATCATAAACATTTTATATGTTACGTTATTTAGGTGCCATATTAAAATAATTTTTTGTCAACTTCTCACCGACGCAAGACGACGCCCTAAAACCCGATTTAACTCGCATATGGTGATGCTGTGTGTCTGGTGGGATTGGAAGAGCTCATGAGAAGAGTTCATTTTAAGCTTTTGTGGTAAAGGGAGTAATTTCAGAGAAAGCGCAGCATACCTCTCGACACCCTTGAGTCACTCACACCGGTGTTGCCGTCGGTCGACTTTCTCTTGGCCGAATTTCGTAAGTCCATCCAGTGAGTGGCGAGCCACCGCCTGCCTGAAGCAACATCAGATATGATAGTTATAGCAGGCGTCCGTCTCTTTTCCGCCGTAAAAAACATCGCTTCTGATCTCTACTGCAAAAATATCTTGAATTTATATAATACGAAATATTTTTGTAGTGTTGTTGAAACTTTTCTCATTTCATCTCTTTAATTATTTTAAATATGGAACGCCTTTATTATTTTAATAACTTCTTTCTTTAAATAACATCTCCCTAGAGGGTTGTTGTGTTCCTGCGTGTGAGTGAGGTCACCAGTAAGCACCCAAGGAGTTGCTGTGTAAGCAGCAGAGGAGGCGTCGCGCGAGTGATAATTTATATCGCAAGCGTTAATAGGCTACGTACCCGCTTTACATCAGATGGGCCTTATGCTTGTATGCCTCCCGACGTAGTATGAAAAAAAAATCATTTTACACAATATTTGTTTTTCATACAATGTTTTTTTATATACTCGCAACGAATTTAATCAGAAGAAATTTGTAGGAGTAGGAAGTTTTGGAATTGACTTCCCCTCTTGGGAAAGTGAGAAACAGCACGGTATACAATGACCGCACAAATAAGGCATTTAAAACCTCAAAGAGATGGCTAGTCAAGTGAAGCTCAACTGCTGTGCCCCACGGATTATCAAATATCTATTCACTATTGGAACCTAAACTGTGAGTTGTTACCTAACACATCAATTCCAATAATATAGATTGCAGAATCGCATAAACGCCTGGTAATTCTCCCTTATTACCACCAAATCAGAATAGTATACTGCCCCGGATGTGACACGCAAGGAACTTAACATATCCTCCCGCTCCCGATGCCAGAGATCGCACTCCCAGAGAACATGATGTGCTGTTTGCTCGAATTCATGATTTGTTGTAGAACACTCACATAAAGGCGATGATACAAGTCTAAACGAAAAGAGTTTGGCCCTAAAGTTTTCATGCCCGGTTTAAAATTGCGCAACAGGATGATCGACTTCTAACCACTCTTTACTTAATCTGTCTCGCACTTATTGAAAGAACAGATACAAGTGGCGTATTTTAGTAGAAGTTTCTCATCTTTCTTGCCATTCCGACAGTAAAGTTTTAAATACCTCGTCAATTGGTTTGAACAATCTAAGTATTTTGTCAATATCGCACCGTTTTAGAAAGTCAGGGTACATGTTTTTAGAGGTGTAGTACATTGAAACCCGGCGTTGAATTTCTAAGTCAACCGGTAATACGCCTGCCAGCACTGGTAGTGCCTCGGTGCTCACAGTTCTATACGATTTACATAAGAATATTAAAGTGAGACGCTGACTTGCAGCAACTTACGACGCGCTGCACCTATGGTAGCTATCAGCCCATGCAGGTGAACTGTACATAATACATCCTAAATATGTGGCTGTGTAAATAATTTGTAACGTTTTAAAAGTTAAGCCCCACGTAGAAGTGGAAAACACTGGTCACAACGATGAAAGACGAATGTATGGAGAATGGCTTACTACTGAATGCAAAGAAAACAAAGACTTGAAAGAGATATTTGAAAGAGAAGAATCCAGAACTAATGGAAGGATTTCGGTTGATGATGAAGTGTTGGAACAAGTGGATGAGTTTGTATATCTTGGATGCGCTTTCAACAGGGATGGAAGGTACACCGCAGATGTGGAAAGACGAGTGAGTGCTGGGAATAGTGTGAATGGAGCGTTGGAAAAACTTCTTGGCAGTAAAAACCTGAGCCAGAAGGCGCAACTCGCTATACACAATGCAGTGCTGGTCCCAATGCGAACTTATGGAAGCGAGAGCTGGGTATGGCAGAAAGAGCATGAAAGTAGAATAAACGCGGTCGAAATGCAAGTGCTGCGCAAAATTTGTGGCATAAGGTTTGTAGACCGTACTCGCATTGATGATGTTAGAAACAGAGTTGATCTGAAAGAGAGCATCGGTGTTAAAATAAGAAGAGGCATGCTCCGTTGGTTCGGACATGTAGAAAGAATGCAGGATGAAAGAATGACGAAGCAGATATACAATGCAAAAGTGGAAGGATGTAGGAGCCGGGGAAGGCCTTACCTACCTACCATGACCAAATTGGTCGTGTTCTATCAGAAGGTGATGTCAGGAGCCCTAGAAACTGGCGAGCGTGCATGAGAAGAGCAATTAATGTTAAAGAAGCGAGTAAGGATCACGTCACGTCACGTCACGTCACGAGTCACGTGGCGCTCGGTTCTCTCTGCCTACCCCGTAAGGGATTTGGCGTGAAGTAAAAGCCAAAAAACTATCTATCTATCTATAACTATCTATAATAGTTATAGATAGATAGATAGTTCTTTTTGGCTTTTTCTCCAACCTGCTTTATTTTTATTTATTTTTTATTTTATTTTTTTTATTTTATTTATTTGTAGGAAAACAAACAGCTTAAAGTCTACAGTTTTCACATATAGTCGCAATAACATCAAATAAGAAAAAAGAGAATTTGACAATATATCAGAACAATGTAAATTAAAATATACATATATATATTAATCCATGCTGTATGTATTTATACTCTAAACTTACTTAGTGCATTGAGAAGAAAAGAAGTCGTCAGCGATGCAACGGTATAATTGTCGAGTGGTGGTGAAGAATATATCTAAATCAAACTTACTAGTGAGTTCTTTAAAAGTACAGGCGCGAACGAAAAATGAGTTCGAGCGGTAATTTGTGTCAGCTGCAGGAATAAACAAACAACTTGGATGCCTCCGAGACCTACTTGGGATACATAATTTTACGTTATGAAGAAGGTCTGGTGCATCAATATCGCTATTGGCTATTTTTACCAAGAACGATAAGTCAGCGGCTGTCCTACGCACTTGGAGGGGGAGTAAATGATGCCTTCTACAGCGCAAAATACGAGTATAATGAGTGTCGCGTACGCCGGTTTTATACTGAATATGTTTAAGGAACCTACCTAGGAAAATATGGATTCGATTCGTCCTATATATATATATATATATATATATTATACAGAGGGTTCCACACCTGACTTGCATACTCAAGGGTGCTTCTTACAAACGAACAATAAAGTACTTTTAAGGTTTTTATATTTGAGAAACGAGCACTATATCTTATGATAAAACCGAGAGCTTTGGAAGCTTTACTTACAATGCATTCTATATGGCTGTCGAACAATAACTTAGAATCATGAATGACACCAAGGTCTTTAATATGTTGTACTCTAGCTAAATTCTGGTATTTTAAAGTATAAGTATTAATTATTGGGTAACGTTTTCGGGTGAAGGTAACAACTACACACTAAGATACGTTGAGGTCAAGTTTATTTTCAAAACAATATTGTTCTAAACGAGCCAAATCTTCCTGCAGCAAAAGGCAGTCATTGTAATTGCTAATTTCTTTTAAAATTTTCATGTCGTCAGCGTAAAGCAAAAAGCGCGTGTGCCAGAAACATTCATCAATATCGTTAATGAAAATGGTAAACAATAAAGGTGCGGTCAAAGAGCCTTGGGGGACTCCAGACGGGATACAGGTCCAGCTAGATTGGAAACCATTAATTGCAACTGCTTGAGTTCGGTTTTGCAGATAAGAGCTGAAACATCTATGCAGATTACTATAGACACCAACCAGCCTCAACTTAGTCAGTAGGATTCCATGATGAATGCGGTCAAAACACTTACTGTAATCAGTTAATATAGCGTCGACTTGGCCTCCAGCGTCCTGATGATATAATCTCGTTAGACAAGGTTAAATTAGTAACAGTTGAGCGTTTCCTAAGGAACCCATGTTGTTCATGCAGGAACGACTGGGAAAGGGCTGCATATAACTGCCTGTGCACTATTCTTTCTAGAAGTTTAGCAAAAATGCATAATTTCGAGATAGGTCTAT
The DNA here is from genome assembly GCA_947507595.1 of Pyralis farinalis. NCBI lineage: Eukaryota > Metazoa > Arthropoda > Insecta > Lepidoptera > Pyralidae > Pyralis > Pyralis farinalis. The sequence continues at coordinate 37,584,156 of OX382265.1, forward strand.
AATTTGAGACGTCATTCCTGTCCCCCTTATTGAAAATAGGCGTTACAAGAGCAGACTTCCAAATATTTGGTACTAGATCTTCAGTAATTGACCGATTAAAAGAATGCTTAATGGTTTTATAAGGCTGCGAGAGCAGTTGACAATAAAAATTGGCGGAATACCGTCGGGACCAGCGCCTTTATTTAGATCTAGTGACTCTAACAATTTGAGTAATTAATTTTCATTTATGACGATATCCGAAATATTATTGTTTCCGGCATCACGGGTCGAGGAGATATTGACATTGGAATTATCTGAAGGTAGATATGTTGATAGAAAATAGGTAGCAAACAAATTGCAGACTGATTCGCCAGTGTCTGCTGCAATATTATTATAATGCATGACCGACGGGAATGAGCTATTCACACCTTTGGTAGACTTTATGTATGCCCAGAATAACTTTGGATTTTTTTGTATATTATTTTCTTTTGTAGTCAAATAGGCTACATAACATTCCCTTTCCATTACTTTAACATTAGATCGTAATAATAAGTACGTTCTATAGTCCTCTAAATTCCCATATACTTTATGTTTGTCATAAAATTTCCGTTTTTCTTTAATTATTGTTATAAGAAGCTTAGTATACCAGGGAGGGTATTTATTTCTACCTGATATCATTACAGATGGAATGTACTTTTCTCTTAATTCGTATAAGGTGTTGTAAAATAAATTAACGGCAGATTCTAGTGGGTAGTTTAGAAGGTGGTCTAACCATATGATATCATCGAGTCTATTACATATAGAATCATAATCGCCTTTTGCATATAGATACTTCCGTCTCTCGTGTATTTGGAGCGGCGTGTAAGTAACAAACCGGATGTTTACAATCAAAGCCATGTGATGAACGTCCTCTGGGACTAAAGGATCATCACTATGCATTACTTCAATATCCTCTGTGGAAAAAACAAGATCCAATAACCTATCATTTATATTTGACTCATGATTATATTGATTTAAACTACATAGGGTAATAATATTAAAGAAAAAATGTTGGTTCTCTCCTTCAATACTTGAAGTGGTTGGTATTAAATAAGAAAGAGGATCCCGTGTCCACCGTATGCTACTTAGGTTAAAGTCACCCATAATTATATATTTGTCGGTTGGGTGTGCTAAAAAGATGTCGTTTAATTTATTTGAAAAATTTAAAAGTTTCTGATTAAAAGAATATCCGTTCTGTTGAGACCACACAGTCACGCCGGTTTTTGCCTTTAATAGTGACTGTAACCCATTGGTCTTCCGCTGACGAGCGAAATTCGGGTATATCTGCCACAGTGTACTATCCGTAGTAATAATATTATCCGTAGTGTACAACGAAGCAAAACCAGTAAATTATAAATAAGATTCGGCAAAATACTAATTAAAATCAATATAAATATTCCTATTCAGCATTAAAATAGTATTAAATATATTGCGACATAGGAATATGCTCATATCATAGGGTAGAGGAGAATTAAGTGATAAAATATTAGTTGCATTGGAAAGGGGAATCCGTAGCAAAGTGAGCTTTAAAATTAAGCAGCTAACACAAACAATCGCACGCGTGTCGATCGCGATCTCAATGAATGGACTTACCGTTGCATTGCAGATATCCACATAACAAAGTAATTTTATAAGTAGTAGCAGCAAACAATATAAACTTAATAAATGTGACATGGTTTATGTATGTATGTATGTATGTATGTATGATCTTTTTCTGTCTGAATTACAAATATCTTGGTATTGGCAGATTTTCTTGCTAAGATCTTGCCATGTTTCACCCATATAAAATGGAAGTCTATATCCCTGGCCAATGTTTTGGCTTTCGAGAGTAAGTTTTTAAAATATACTGTGAGGTGGTCATTCACAAAGATTCGACCTTCTGTTGAAAATCCAAGGTGTTTTAGGTTTAGCTCTTTGAAATTCCGTGCCGACGCGACAAAATCTTCCTTGGTATATCTATTCAGAAAGGATATAATTATGGACTTCTCTGTGTTAGATTGTCGAGAAGGAACTCTTGAAACGAAATTTACGTCTTTCTTTTTTATGGGAAATTTAATCGCAGTTCCGATCTTCATTGCAATATCAAACATATTCTCCTTATGTTTGATGGGTATTCGTTTTATTTCGACATTGTTGGCACGGGCTCGCTGGTCATTTTCGCGGCAGTTCTGACTGATGTTCATAATCTCCGTTTGTAAGGCTGGAATGGCACTAAGGTCTTCTTCAACAGCACTTACTCTGGTTTGCAGGGCGTTGATGTTATCTGAATACTTGCTGATGGTGTCATGTGCTAAAGATATCGAAGATTGCAGGTTGGCCATCTCCATCTTGATCGACTTGACGTCTTCTACTATTGCAGATAAAGGAGCCAATCGGGATGTTATCTTGCATAACTCCTCATGTAGACTCTCAAGCGTCAGAGGTTTGGGCGACAAAGGCGCATTTTTACACTCTGGACAGCGCCACGACGACTTACGACCACCCAATTTCCTGTATCCGTTCTCCGTGATACCAGAGCACTGGAAATCATAATTATGTGTTCAATATAATTAAAACCTTTATCTAACAGTAATCCCAAGTAACAAACCGAATTTTATTTGCAACTGATACTCCATTGAAGTGGAATCGTGGTGGAACCTGCAAATTTCCCTTAAGCAAGAGCTGATATGTTTTGTGGGGTGCGAAATCGAGACGGTTACGATAACCCCAGTCTGAAATGAGGCCAAGGCAAGTAATGGCTAGTTTTTCTATACTTGATCTGGAATTAGCTTTTATTAATAAGAGGCCGTCATCGGCGTGGCCAGTTAACGAGCACCCTTCCGGTAAGGGTAGGCTAAGAAAGTCATCAAAACCGATAATCCAAAGATACGGCCCTAACACCGAACCCTTAGGACAGCCCCGCTTAAGTACCTTCGAAGCAGCATAATGGCCTAACGTTAATTTAGTTGTACCATTAAAAAAGTACGATCGAATAAGGGAGTATATGTTGCTATGGCAACCTCTCGCCTTTAGTTTCAGCAACAACATTGGCGACCAAGCATTATCGAAGGCACCTGAAATGTCTAAGAAAATACCTACAACGTATTTACTAACCGAGAGTTCCACAATTTTACTCACTGCGAGTGCCGCATCAACAGTAGACTTGCCGATGGTAAAGCCGTATTGATTTTTATTAAATTGAGGGCCACCGGGCAACAGACATGGTACAATTAAACGTTCAAGTAGTTTACCCAACGATGGCAGTAGGGTAATAGGGCGAAAAGACTTCGGATCGTCGGTTCGGTTACTTATCACTGCTTTTTGGTATTATCTTTATAACACCACTATGCAAAACGCTAGGAAAGTTGCCTTCTACAATACACTGGTTTAATACCTTTAAAATAGGTTCACCAGCTACTTTACAAGCTTCCTTGATCATTTTGTTTGAGATGATATCATCACCAGAAGCTTTTTTTGTTGGTAATGTATTTACAACATGTAGAAATTCGTCCATTGACACTACAGTTGACATTGGAGTGGCAGGGCACAGATCTACCGCGGCCCTCACCTCGCGATGGTAGTCACTATCATTATCAGGGCAGTCATCCGGAATTAAAGCATGCAAAAGTGCATCAGTAGTCTCCTCTATACTGAGGGTGTGGGTATTATCAAGTTTAATATTAGAAACAAAGGCCTGATCAATGCGCCTATTTGCCTTAAATTCGTGATACAGAGGAGACCACAGTCCCTAACAATTTAATCTTTCTACTATTCGTTTTAGCCAATTACCCTTAGATTTTTCGACGGCGGCGCAATAGTGAGATCTAGCAATACGCAAGTTACTCAGAGCTTGTCTTAGGTTTTCGCGATTGTTACACATTGAATTAAACAATTTTTAACGGAAGTATCGCGTGTTTTATTTATTTTGTTCAGCGTGTTTTATTTATTTTATCCAGCGTCCGTGGTCGCAGGAAGACTTCTTCCTGCGACGACGGACGCTGCAAAGCGTCCGAAACGTCAGGTTCAACAAAATAAATAAAACACGCGAAAAAAATTCCGTTAAAAATTGTTTAATTCAATTACTTAGAGCTGTTTGGTATGGTTCTCCTTCGATGTTACGTTTTCTTAATTTAGAAATCTTACGTCGGGCACAGCGGAGACTCCTACGCAGCCTGCGTATCATTCCACCAGTCACAGCGTCTCTTATTTACTTTAGCTTTACGGCCCATAATACCATCGGCACAATATGTGAATGTATCAGACATAATTTGAACACTTTCTGTGACTGTATGTTCAGCACGAGTGAAATCCACGGCACAAGAAGCGAAAAGAGATGCAAAGTCTGCCCAATCGACATTTTTAGTTTTATATTGAAAGCCAATATGCTGTTGCGGGTGTAAGTTGTCAACAACCGGGCTGAAGTTACAAACTATCAGACGGTGATCACTGCAAGAAGCCTCAGGTAAAACGCGCCGGTTTTGTATTCGGACGTCTACACTAGAAAGTGTGACGTCAATAGGAGACTCGCCCATTGGGCTGCTAAAAGTAGGCGGTGCTTCTGGGGTATTGTGAATAAGGAGATTAATTTCAGCAATGAACACAGCAGAGCGTCTGTCAGCATCGGTTGCTCTCAGTTTACCGTACCATAATGGCGATGATGCATTTACGTCTGCTCCTATAACTACTTTATGACCAGAAAGCGCACGTAAAACTATACGCAGATGGTGTAAATGAGGGCCTACTGGGTCTGAATATTGAAAATAACAACTCACTACACACACTATTAGATAGGGGGATGTTATTTCAGCTACCGCACAGTGCGTGGACATATTAATAAATAATTATATAAGTTATTTATCGCTGTTATAGTTAAACCGCTTTTTGGGACATAAATACCCGCGCGTGCCCTGTTACTGAGCTGTAGGAATTTACTCATTAGTTGGGCTCGTTGGTATTGCTCCTGAACTAAAACTAGATCGAGCTTATAGTCCGCAACGAGCTTATTTAACTCTGATGTTGCAATTTTATCGTTGTGAAGATTTAATTAATAATAAATTAAATTATAATTAATAAATTTAATAATAATAATAAATTTTATAAATAATAAATTTATTTATTTCCAAAATAGTTACAAAAGGCAACAATGTTACTGTTGGTCCCCAACATGGGTCGAACCCGTCTCTGGGGCACTAGAGCCGATTTACAAAACTATGTACGCACTGGCATAGAAAAATAAGAAAAGTATTTTTTATGGACTTTGAAATAATTTGATGTGAATACAGAAATTAATTAAGTAAACATATTAGGCAAAGAATTTTCGATAATATAATTTTAGGTTAGGCGTCTTTATGTTTGTGTGTGTGTGTATGTGTGTGTGTGTGTGTGTATATGTGTGTGTATGTGTGCTGTGAGTGAGAATTAGTGAGCTCCTCTCACGAATGTGCATTCGTGATGTGAGAAGATGTATGTGATAGTGAGGGATGTGTGGAGGTGAGGTGGGGGAATGTAGAAGGACAAGTTGACAGTACCAGATGTCAGGTTTGTATTGCAATTAAGTATTCCGTTGCGTTGTAATCCAACGAGAGAAGCCATTTCTTCAGTTTCCTTTTTGCTTGGTAGTTGGAGCACGTTAGGATGTCACACTTTTGAATGGCCCTGTTGTAAATGTGGGGGGTCAGAAAGTGGGAGAAGTGCAGGGCAAAAGAGGTTTTAACCATATTGTGGGGTATCATTGGACGTCTCTTTTGTAGTATGATATCGAGAGTACCGGGGTCAATTTTGCGATGCATTTTAAGAATTAGACGATAAATATACAACTGTCGTACGTTCAAGGTTTGTGTTTCATTATAGAGGTCCGCAGTGGGATACCTAAAGGGTTTTTTGAGCATCACTTTAAGTACCGATCGTTGTGCCCGCTCTATTTTCAACATTGCAGTTTTATTTACGCCACCCCATATTGTGATGCAGTAAGTGAGAATGGATTCACAGAGCGACGTGTACACGAGACGTAAGATACGGCGGTCGGCTGAGTCACGAAGAAGCTTCATCACGTGGATGACCTTTCTAATCCTGGATGTCGTTTTCATTATGTGGGGCTTAAATGACAGATTTTCGTCAATTTCTACACCCAAGTATTTAATGGTGCGCTCTCTAGTTATAGTTTCGCACTGGCATGCTTGAATGGAGCACACAGGTGAGTGGAGTTTAATAGATAAGTGAGACTTTGGTTCGGATGTTCGGGTTTTATGGAAACATAAAAATTTCGTTTTGAGAACGTTCAGCGTCAGAAGGTTCTTATTCAGCCAGTCACTCAGCTGGTTAACAACTCTTTCAGCATCCTTCACGACAGATTCCCAGTTCTCTCCATTAAAAAGGACCACAGTGTCGTCGGCGTAGCAAATAATCTCTGCGCTTATTAGGGGGACCGTGTGTATATCTTCCATATATATGATGAACAGACTGGGACCTAGCACACTTCCTTGAGGGACTCCATATTCAATTGGTAGAGTGTCGCTAAGCGATTCCCCCACTTTTACACATTGGTACCTTGCAGTAAGATAACTTTGAAACCATTTCAGTGGTAGATCTCTGATTCCAAAATGCTCGAGTTTTGCAAGGAGAAGTGGCGCCGAGATAGTATCAAAGGCCTTCGCAAGGTCCAGAAACAACCCAAGGCATTGTCGGCCTTTATCCAAGTAGTCGCAAATCAATTCAGCCACGTGTCCCGCCGCATCTTCGGTGCTTTTACCACGTCTAAAGCCGTATTGTCTACTACTGATCAAATTTCGAGTTTCAAGGTAGTCCATAAGACGTTTGTTAACAATTTTTTCTAAAATTTTAGAGAGGACACTGAGGAGAGAGATGGGTCTATAGTTTTCGGGCTTCGTATTATCACCACTTTTATATATGGGTAGGACGGCAGCCTTCTTCCAATCATTCGGAAATACTCCTGTTGATATACTTAGATTGATTATGTAAGTCATTTTTTGAGCAATAACAAAACCTAATTGCGTAAGTTGGACAAGATTCTGACCCGGTCTTATGGTCAGACGCCTTCTTCAGCCGCCTACATGGAGCGCATGTCGGTTTGAAGTCTTTTTCAGACTTCTTAGTACATTCCCGCGAGTCATGAGATTCAGCACAGTGAGCACAGGTTGATTTGGTCTCTGTGCAAAATTTACTAACGTGGCCGTATTGTTGACATTTTAATGTCAACAATACGGCCTGTCTTCGACGAATGTACAAGTGGCAAAATAGACAAAAAAATTTCTTTAGTTAAAATAAGGTGCTTGCGTATTTCCGGGGAAAGCTCGATACCTATTCATTTTCTACTGTAGGCTACAGGACGACGACGTACTATTTTTACATTTTTTAAGTACTCTGACAATGTAATTTTCATTTCATCTTTTATATTTTGATTATACAAATCTAACAAAAACTATGTGTCGTCCATTTTTTCGGAAATGTCTTTTGCTTTTCGAGTTTAAGGCCTGCCGATTTAATGCCTTTTACCGATTGTAGCTTACGGATTTAAGCATCATTCGACACGCGTAGAACTACACCCGATTTGGCAGTTTTCATAACACTTACAATTTGAAAACCATCATCTGATGGCTTGATTGCTTTCATGAGAGCCTCGACGTTTTAATCTCAACGGATCGTGTCTCAGCGGGATATGCCACAATGCAAGGCATTGGTTCGCGTGTTTGAACGGGTTTAATTTGCTTGGGCAAACGTAGTTTTAATTAATCGGAGTATGATTCACCGGCTTTTGTCACGGATGCTACAGTGTTATGTTCTGCTTCTAATTTGAGTGCTAACAAATCACGTTCTGTTACAGCAAGCTTTGTTTCCGTTATGTAATGTTTTACTTGTATAAAAGTTCACATTAAGCATTTTATCTATCTATCTATAACTTCACGCCAAATCCCTTACGGGGTAGGCAGAGAGAACCGAGCACCACATGACTCGATCGTTACATACTTCACTCGCTTCTTTAACATTCATTGCTCTTTTCATGCACGCTCGCAATTTTCTAGCGTTCCTAACATCACTTTCTGATAGAACACGAACCAATTTGATCATGGTAGGTAAGTCTTGGCCTTCCTCGGCTCCTACATCCTTCCACTTTTGTATTGTATATCTGCATCGTCATTCTTTCATCCTGCATTCTTTCTACATGTCCAAACCAACGGAGCATACCTCTTCTTATTTCAACAGGATTGTATATGACTAAATATTTAAATATACAGTACAACCCGAACGAAACCAAAACATACATAAATATAGCTGCTTGGCGGTAGAATTAGGTGAGACAGAGGTGCCCACGAAGACGAATTTTGTACAAAGTCTCCCTCTGGTGAATATAGGTACAATTCTTTATCCACTTGGCTCTGCTCAGTTGGTTAACAATATAATAAGAAGACCTACCAATAGAATTGAGCTTCAGTAAACACCATATTGATCTACTGTGAACTAAATTATTATCCCGCCCGTGTTGTGACAATTTACACAGCTTAATAATGTAATCAGTAGACCAACGCTGTACGTGATTTATTGCGCATTGGACGCGATTGTAAGCTGTGGTTGGACTGCATACAGATTTAAAACGAACCTCAATGAAATGAATTTATGTTCTTCAATATAATTCGACGAACTCTCTAGACGAATGGTTAGCAATGTTACTTTACATTTTTTTTATTTGTTAAGGATAACATACATTGATGATTAAAGTCAATCTTATTTTAACTAATAAAGAAACAATTCAAATCTACAACCGACTCCATTATCCACAAAATCAATTATATTTACGGACTTAAAAGAATGAATACGACGGTCATAGAAATGAAATAAAACTTAGTGTGTTAATTGTAAAAACAAATACAATAATAGCATCATAAACATTTTATATGTTACGTTATTTAGGTGCCATATTAATATAATTTTTTGTCAACTTCTCACCGACGCAAGACGACGCCCTAAAACCCGATTTAACTCGCATATGGTGATGCTGTGTGTCTGGTGGGATTGGAAGAGCTCATGAGAAGAGTTCATTTTAAGCTTTTGTGGTAAAGGGAGTAATTTCAGAGAAAGCGCAGCATACCTCTCGACACCCTTGAGTCACTCACACCGGTGTTGCCGTCGGTCGACTTTCTCTTGGCCGAATTTCGTAAGTCCATCCAGTGAGTGGCGAGCCACCGCCTGCCTGAAGCAACATCAGATATGATAGTTATAGCAGGCGTCCGTCTCTTTTCCGCCGTAAAAAACATCGCTTCTGATCTCTACTGCAAAAATATCTTGAATTTATATATAAAATACGAAATCTTTTTGTTTACCTCGGCCTAATATAACTATCTGTGTGTTTGCCATAAAGATAGTTACATAGAAACTTTTCTCATTTCATCTCTTTAATTATTTTAAATATGGAACGCGTTCATTATTTTAATAACTTCTTTCTTTCTTGATTGACAATCGTTATACACGTTTTTTTGTGTTAATTATCAAATTACAACATTGAATGGGGTGTTAAAGAAACTTAGATTGCAGTGATTGCCGTGCACAAAGTGGGTATGGGGCCGTAGGTCATATTCAAGACACTTCAAATGCTTGGTATCAGCTATATTGGCGTATATCGTACTATCGACAGATATAGCAACACTTCCTCTGTTGAAGACCATAAAAGTTCGAGGCGACCGCGTGCTGTTAGAACTACAAGGACTGTTAATCCTATCGCGAGGAATGAAGATTCCCGCTTGGACTCTAATAATAAAGCAAGACCTAAAGTTGAAGAGAGTAAATCGATAAAAATGCCTGCTGTCTCGATACGCAGGTGAAGGGCACAGAAATATCCTCTTTACTCATGAAAAAAATTTCACTGTTGAAGGGCACTATCTATCTATAACTTCACGCCAAATCCCTTGTGGGGTAGGTAGATATAGCCGAGTACCACCTGACTCGATCCTTGCACACCTCACTCGCTTCTTTAACATTCATTGCTCTTCTCATGAATCTCACGCTTGCCAGTTTCAAAGGCTCCTGACATCACCTTCAGATAGAACACGAACAATTTGGTCATGGTAGGTAAGTATTGACTTTGTACGCTCCGGACTTCATAAGAGCTGAAGACTGGCCCTCATCTAGCCTAGATCTGAACCCCTTAGACTACAAATTATGGTCAGGATATGGCCTGCTCGAAACGGCACGCCAACATTGTGTCTCTTAAGAAATCTCTGGAGCAAGCAGTGGCTAAATTTCCCACGGAAACAGTGCGTTAATCCACAGATTCGTGGCCAGACAAATTAAAGACCTGTATCAAAACCACAGGTGGTCATTTCGAATAGAAAATCATTTTTTGCTGAGACTGCCATATAGTATTTTACAGATTACATTACTTCATAAAAAAATAAATGCGTATTCTATGATTAGTTTTAGAGGACATGGCCTGCTCGACACGACACGCCGGCATTGTGTCTCTTAAGAAATCTCTGGAGCAAGCAGTGGCTAAATTTCCAATGGAAACAGTGCGTAAATCCATAGATTCGTGGCCAGACAAATTAAAGACCTGTATTAAAGCCAAAGGTGGTCATTTCGAATAGAAAATCATTTTTTTTATTTTTTGCTGAGACTGCCATTTAGTATTATAACAAACCGAGTTTTATTTGCCAACTGATACTCCATTGAAGTGGAATCGTGGCGGAACCTGCAAATTTCCCTTAAGCAAGAGCTGATATGTTTTGTAGGGTGCGAAATCGAGACGGTTACGATCACCCCAGTCTGAAATGAGGCCAAGGCAAGTAATGGCTAGTTTTTCTATACTTGATCTGGAACTAGCTTTTATTAATAAGAGGCCGTCATCGGCGTAGCCAGTTAACGAGCACCCTTCCGGTAAGGGTAGGCTAAGAAAGTCATCAAAACCGATATTCCAAAGATACGGCCCTAACACCGAATCCTTAGGACAGCCCCGCTTAAGCACCTTCGAAGCAGCATAATGGCCTAAAGTTAATTTAGTTGTACCATTAAAAAAGTACGATCGAATAAGGAGGAATATGTTGCTATGGCAACCTCTCTCCTTTAGTTTCAGCAAGAACATTGGCCTCCAAGCATTATCGAAGGCACCTTAAATGTCTAAGAAAATACCTACAACGTATTTACTAACCGAGAGTTCCACAATTTTACTCACTGCGAGTGCCGCATCAACTGTAGACTTGCCGATGGTAAAGCCGTATTGATTTTTATTAAATTGAGGGCCACCGGGCAACAGACATGGTACAATTAAACGTTCAAGTAGTTTACCCAACGATGGCAGTAGGGTAATAGGGCGATAAGACTTCGGATCGTCGGGATACTTATCACCGCTTTTCAGTATTATTATCTCTACCAAAACCACTACGCAAAACGCTAGGAAAGTTACCAGAAGCTTTTTTTGTTGGTAATGTATTTACAACATGTAGAAATTCGTCCATTGACACCACAGTTGACATTGGAGTGGCAGGGCACAAATCTACCGCGGCCTTCACCTCGCGATGGTAGTCACTATCATTATCAGGGCAGTCATCCGGAATTAAAGCATGCAAAAGTAGTCTCCTCTACACTGAGAGTATGGGTATTATCAAGTTTAATATTAGAAACAAAGGCCTGATCAATGCGCCTATTTGCCTTAAATTCGTGATACAGAGGAGACCACAGTCCCCAACAATTTAATCTTTCTACTATTCGTTTTAGCCAATTACCCTTAGGTTTTTCGACGGCGGCGCAGTAGTGAGATCTAGCAATACGCAAGTTACTCAGAGCTGTTTGGTATGGTTCTCCTTCGATGTTACGTTTTCTTAATTTAAAAATCTTACGTCGGGCACAGCGGAGACTCCTACGCAGCCTGCGTATCATTTCACCAGTCACAGCGTCTCTTATTTACTATATGCTTTTCGGCCCATAATAACATCGGCACAATCAGATATCAGACATAATTTGAACACTTTCTGTGACTGTAAGTTCAGCACGAGTGAAATCCCCGGCACAAGAAGCGAAAAGAGATGCAAAGTCTGCCCAATCGACATTTTTAGTTTTATATTGAAAGCCAGTATGCTGTTGCGGGTGTAAGTTGTCAACAACCGGGGAGAAGTTACAAATTATCAGACGGTGATCACTGCAAGATGCCTCAGGTAAAACGCGCCAGTTTTGTATTCGGACGTCTACACTAGAAAGTGTGACGTCAATAGATGACTCGCCCATTGGGCTGCTAAAAGTAGGTGGTGCTTCTGGGGTATTGTGAATAAGGAGATTAATTTCAGCAATGAACACGCAGAGCGTCTGTCAGCATCGGTTGCTTTCAGTTTACCGTACCATAATGGCGATGATGCATTTACGTCTGCTCCTATAACTACTTTATGACCAGAAAGCGCACGTAAAACTATACGCAGATGGTGTAAATGAGGGCCTACTTGGTCTGAATATTGAAAATAACAACTCACCACAAACACTCTTAAACCACTTTTTGGAACATAAATACCCGCACGTGCCCTGTTACAGAGCTGTAGGAATTTAGTAGTTAGCTGGGCTCATTGGTATTGCTCCTGAACTGAAACTAGATCGAGCTTACAGTCCGCAACGAGCTTATTTAACTCTGATGTTACAATTTTATCGTTGTGAAGATTTAATTGAGCAATAAAAAAACCTAATTGCGTAGGTTGGACAAGATTCTGACCCAGTCTTATGGTCAGACGCCTTCTTCAGCCGCCTACATGGTGCGCATGTCGGTTTGAAGTATTTTTCAGACTTCTTAGTACATTCCCGCGAATCATGAGATTCAGCACAGTGAGCACAGGTTGATTTGGTCTCTGTGCAAAATTTACTAACGTGGCCGTATTGTTGACATTTTAATGTCAACAATACGGCCTGTCTTCGACGAATGTACAAGTGGCAAAATAAAAAAATTAAAAAATTCTTTAGTTAAAATAAGGTGCTTGCGTATTTCCGGGAAAGCTCGATACCTATTCATTTTCTACTGTAGGCTACAGGACGACGACGTACTATTTTTACATTTTTTAAGTACTCTGACAATGTAATTTTCATTTCATCTTTTATATTTTGATTATACAAAGCTAACAAAAACTTTGTGTCGTCCATTTCTTCGGAAATGTCTTTTGCTTTTCGAGTTTAAGGTCTGCCGATTTAATGCCTTCTACCGATTGTAGCTTACGGATTTGAGCATCATTCGACACGCGTAGAACTACACCCGATTTGGCAGTTTTCTTAACGCTTACAATTTGAAAACCATCATCTGATGGCTTGATTGCTTTCATGAGAGCCTCGACGTTTTAATCTCCACGGATCGTGTCTCAGCGGGATATGCCACAATGCAAGGCATTGGTTCGCGTGTTTGAACGGGTTCAATTTGCTTGGGCAAACGAAGTTTCAATTAATCGGAGTATGATTCACCGGTTTTTGTCACGGATGCTACAGTGTTCTGTTCTGCTTCTAATTTGAGTGCTAACCAATCATGTTCTGTTAATGCAATCTTTGTTTCCGTTATGTAATGTTTTACTTGTATAAAACTTCACATTAAGGATTTTATCTATCTATCTATAACTTCACGCCAAATTCCTTACGGGGTAGGCAGAGAGAACCGAGCGCCACGTGACTCGATCCTTACACACCTCACTCGCTTCTTTAACATTCATTGCTCTTTTCATACACGCTCGCAGGGTACTAGCGTTCCTGACATCACCTTCTGATAGAACACGAACCAAATAGATGGTAGGTAAGTCTTAGCCTTCCTCGGCTCCTACATCCTTCCACTTTTGTATTGTATATCTGCTTCGTCATTCTTTCATCCTTCATTCTTTCTACATGTCCAAACCAACGGAGCATACCTCTTCTTATTTCAACAGGATTGTATATGACTAAATATTTAAATATACAGTACAACCCGAACGAAACCAAAACATACACACACACACGCATGCACGTGTACATACACATATATTAGAATAGGGCAATTGCCGTTATATACAGAATAAAACTTCTTCCTTCTACTATATGTTCTTTTCCCGGCTTTCGTCTTTATCTCAATGATAGAACGTATGCTGGTGGAGGTGGCGTGTGTCATCTTCGTCATCATCCCTTGTGCTATAGTCTCACATTTGCCTTCCCAATATGCTGCTTCGCTTGAATATTTATTTCTGGAAGCCCCTCTCCACCACACGAAAATTCTATTAGCAGCAATATACAACCTAAATGACAAAATTGATTACTTCCACACTCATGAATCAACGTTGGAATACATACGTCCTTCGACAATTTTATGGACACGATGTGCGAACATTTTATTCTAATGGGTGAATGGTTTCCTACCTGTAAGGTCGACTGACGCTTGGCCGATTTTAACACAATATAAAAGCAATCACTTTGTACTCCCCAGACTTATTAAAAAATATCTCGAAGATGTAAAAAGGAAAGTTGGAACGTCAAGGAAACTTCGCAAGTAATAAAACACTTGCCCGCTCTGAAGTAGTTTTCAGTGGAGTACCGGGTGGCTGTAGGGCTTCTTTTACCCTTTGAAAGCACTATTCACAACTAGCTCATAATAGCATCAGCGAAAATAAAAGGCCTGGCAATTATGCAGCAGATGGCTTAACGAGTTTAATGTCCTATACTGGCAAGTTTCTTTTGGCATTTCTTCTTCGCCAATGGTCATTTGAAATGCTGGTAGATTAAAAAAGAGAAATCAATACTTTAAAATTATTAATAAGATATAATATTGAGAATGTAAGACGTGTCTAAGTGCCCGTGAGGGTTTAAAGGCAAATAGAGAATTTTTATTTTTATCTTTGTCGTCAATACAAGCTTTCATAATAAAATCACATGAAATACAGGACATAAATAAGTCTTATGCAGAGTTTATTACAAAACTTTATTTATACGAATCTCGAGGCTGGGGACTACTCAAAACGTCGCTTGTACGAGTACATCATGTATCTCAAAAATTCTTAAAGCTGGCATTAGTTATCGCCCAAGTGGTAACAGTTTGTAAATCTATAATATCATGACTGGAGTGACAAAGGATTCCATAGTAAGCTTTGCGAAAAAGCATGTATGTATGTATGTATATCTTCACGCCAGGTCCCTTGCGGGGTAGGCGGAGAGAACCGAAAAAGAAAATTCGAAAAAACATGCTTTGAATAAAATTATTTAAAACGTGCATAAACTTTCATATAATATTTACAGTATCCGAGCATCGCCAGGAATTTCTTGTATTACCTAATTAGTGTTCAAAATAAACGCGTTGAATTGAATTCATCAGAGCGTTTCCGAGATACATACGAAATATATTCACATTTATCTAACTCCTACTTTAATGTAATAAAATACGAGATTCGTAGTAAGTACATTCTCTCTTCATTTATTTATATGTATAAATAACCAAAGACAAAATAGTTCAGTAGATATTTTACGTAGATTTTACCTCTGTTTGTCGAATGATTTTCTTTTCAGAAACAGTACAAAACGAAAGTTGGAAGCATTCAAAATTCCCAAATGTTTACCACAAATTTTCCTCGAATTGTAGCTGTGTTTCTAAACGGACACTATTATACTTAAATTTCTAACAATAATTATGTCTAGGTACACTGCACGCAGTACAAACAACCTCGTGAAACATGTGCGAGTACCATTGATCTAGTTACATAAAGCACTAATAAGGTTTGAAATTGAAATACTCGAATTCCTGACTAATTCACTCATCAAGAGGTTCCTTTTGTAATGCATATGAGAGATAAGAAAGGATTATTTGAAATTAAACCCCCAAGGGGTAGACAGATATTTTAAGTTAGTGATTTGAAAGTTTTGTGTTTTTGAAATAGGCAATGTTGCGTATGAAGAGGTGCTTTGAGTGTATACAGTCAGTATGAAATAGTTAATGAAAACCGAACAGATCGTGATATATCTTCATTACTACACAAATAAGGATATATGGTACTTTTACAAACTATTTAATGCTGACTGTACTTACTTAAAAATATGAAGTATAATAAAAATAAGTAAAACTACCGATATTCCAAAATCTACGCGTGCGAAGCCGCGGGCAAAAGCTAGTATATAATTTAACTCTACAGACTTTGCTCTATACCTATTGTTACTTTTATAATTCTAAATAATGTTAGTGTTACGTTTTGTTTATCCGTACCAGTGCTTCGTCTTAAAACTATCTATAGATATACCAGCACAGCTCTTTTATTATATTATGTAGATGAGATTCGGAAGGTTCATGCAAACCAGTCCCCCGAGCAGCACTTGTTCACGAGTTGACGCGTAAGACAGCCATCGGAACACGGCAACCCAACAGACGACGCTGCCGTCCGTTTGGACGCTTTTGTGACCATGGCCCGCTCTCCTCTCTCAAACCCATCATTATATTACTAGTGTTAGTATTTACTCTATCTCTTGTTGTTATTATTTTCCCCTCGCCTCTCAGCACGTCGAGAACTTTACTCTTATTCGACGTCTCGCGTTCATCGGCACTCACCAGTGTGTCTACTACTGCTGAGTCGCTGATTGCTATCCGGAGATTGTAATCCTTTATTTTGTTCGTTGTGGTAGAAAGGGCCCTTTGGATGAGCTGGGCCGTCGCATCATCTTCCCAGCGTGCTATATTCAGATTCAGCCGTAGATATGACGCTCAATCGCCACGACTGTGTGAGGTTCACTTCCGTACAACATCGACTTTTTCTCCTCTGATCTCACAATAATCACTTTGTCACTAATTGTTCCCTGTGTTTCATGAACGGTATGAACGCGAGACCCAGCTACCATAACCTTTACCAAACAGGGATTCTTTCTCAGTTTGGGTGTGAACCAGATAAAGTGTGTCATTTTGGTCCTTCGGAAAGCGAGTGTCCTCGTATGTCTCCATGATCAGTGAAGGAATGGTAATGCTTTAGTTTAGACAAATATATACCACTGTATATCTCATTCTGGACATATGCAACGTCTATGGGAATTCTGTAAGTGCAGAGAAGCTCTTGGTCGATAGTTGTAATGGCATTTGGTCTGAAGTACCACATATTAAAAAGGTTATTCCGGTCCATGTATGGGCTGGAAAGTAAAAGTCCGTAGGTTACATAACCTCTTCGTATAACGAAAGTTGTTTGCTTATTTGCTATTCAGCGTAGTATAAAACAAGAAACTTATAATAAAGCGTATCTACATTATCAACATCTAAACACGTACATAAAATACGGGAGCTTCACGTAGCCTAGTATATGAATCAATCCATATTATCGACCAATACTTGAGTCCTTTCGTAACCCCAGGGGCGAACGGTTTCGATGAAGCCATAAAAGCCTTCTCAGCTAAGGTCAACCACTAGGCGCTTTAGTAAGCAAACGTCTGACATAATCCTTACCGTTAGGCGCTGCGCAAAATCGTACAGAATCGCTGTCTGCTTACCGTAATTATACACAGTAACTAATCCACAATCACGGTGGTCATTTTTCTATCACGGTATCATTAACAAAAAATTTATACTTACGTAGTGCCTAAGGGTGCTCAATAAGAGTTTACTACCTCCCTCCAATCGAGTCCTGGACGAGGTTTGAGGTTGCTGCGCCATGTATCTTCGTCCACATTGAGTCCTAGCGGGCAGTTGACATATATATTTTGTAAATCTTTTGTAAATCTATCTATTTACATTTTCACGTCAAGTTCCTAACGAGGTATGCAGCATATCGAATATAGGGCATTTATAGTAGTATATCTTATTATATTTTATTTTATTTATCACATACTTTTAATGTTTCTTATTTTCTGTAGACCTACATTTCGGAAATAATCATCGGCGAAGATGAAATGCCGAAGGAAACATGCAAATATTTCAATTCGTTCGATATTGCAATAAATCAGTCAGAACCGCGGTGCAATTATAATGATAGAACTTCTGTATTAACATAAGTAACATTTGAAATACTAAATTTACATTTGACCTAGTTAAAAGATTATTATACATGACCTAGTTTAGAATGGCAGATGGAACACTATTTGCCTTGCCAATATTTTCAGATTGGAGAGCAACATTAAAAATTAAAGTCACATCCCTATACTCTGAGTCTAATTTGGGTTTTACTAAAACACAGCAACCTACTTTCTGTTGTTTGAAGATGCAATTAAATTTTATGTTTTATATACTACTTATCTTATATTACTTATTTTCATGCCAGGTCTATTGCAGGGTAGACAGATAGAACCGAGCGCCGTTATACGCGGTCCTTACACACTTTGCTCGCTTCATGATATTCACAGATCTATTAATGGACGCGCCTCAATTCCTAGCGCTCCTGATATCATTTATGATTATATAAAAACATCATTCTACAATGAACATACGATCGTCATATAGAAATATGTTGGAACCAACGAAGTATACCTATTTTTGTCTTAACACTTTCTTTCAAACATAAACTCTTTCTGACATCATCATTGCTAAGGCAATCAGCAAGGGTTACGTCACAAATTTTGTGCAAAGTTCGCATCGCTTGCATTTATTCTCCTTTCGTTCTCTCTCTGTAATATCCAGCTTTTACTTTCGCTAGTTAGCTTTAGGGTTAGCACCGCGTCATGTTCAGCTAGTTATATCTTCTGGTTATTACCCCATATTCAGATGCTTCTTCACAATATAGCGAAGTGATAAAACTAGATCCTATATTCTCTACCATTTCGTAATTCACCCAGTACTTCCCAAAGCATACCACCGGATTTTGTATGATTTTGCGCAGCATCTTACAGTCGATATAAAATCGACGAAAAGTCTGACATAATCCTTACAGACTTCTCTCATTGTCCACTTTATATTTTTTCGTGTGTCACCTCACCTCAGTGAGTCACCTGATGGTAAGTAGTCGCCACCACCCATACATAGGTATAGACATTAACAACACCAAAGAGTCACTGATCCATTGCCATCCTTTTTAGAGAAACATAGGCTCTTTTCTTGAAGGCACCCATATCGTATTTGTTCGGGAACACCACTGAGGGTAGTTGATTCTACAATTTCACCGTACGTGGTAGAAAATGCCTCACTATTCAAGATGGTGAGGTTGAAATTTTAGTTTGTGCCGAGTGGTACGATGGTATAACTTAGCGGCTGGTATTAAGTTGAACAGCTCCTCCGAACACTCCCCATGATACTATTTGTACAGTATAGAAAGAGAAGCAACGTCTCTCCGTGTAGAAAGAGAGTACAACCGAACGGAGAATACTGGGTCGCTGACGATTCGAACTGCTTTACGTTGTATGCGATCAAATGGATTGAGCGAATATTGTAGCGCGCCGGCCCAAAGATGTGAACAGTATTCCATGTGAAGGCGGACCTGGGCATTATAAAGTTGAAGGCGATGTTGAGTTCTTGGACGCCAACTTAGCTTTGCTCTCCAGGTGACCGTGAAACTGTACATCGCTCGATGTGACGATACCCATACCTTCTAATCGAGGAGCTACGATAAATGGATATTTCGCGGTAAATGCGGGCGCATCTACCCCCCTAATCCCCTAAAGACACAAGTGGGCACTTGTGTCTTTAGAGGATTAAGTTGAACTAAATTCAGTCTACCCCAATCCGAGATCTGCTCTAGTGATTAATTCTGGGAGCTATCAAACTAGAGCAGTAACAGCATAGTGGATAAAGTAGCAGACTTAAAAATTAAAGATTCATCATCAGCTAATAGCATCACGTCTGCCATTTACTGCACGATATGGGGCAGATCGTTCAAACATAAAAAGGAACCAAAATAGAACCTTGACGCAGCTCAATATTACCATAACTGAATTTATATTTAACCCCGAAAATTGTCTGCATTCTGTTATTTATATAAGATGATATCAAATTTTAATATTTTGCCTCTAACCCATAATGGCACAGACTGAGAAATAAGGTCCAATGTTAGACGCTATCAAAAGCTTTGGAGAGATCAAACAAGACCTCAATGGCATCCTGCGACCTCTCCTAAGCCGGAACAGGTTTTATCAACGTCAACCCTTCCTTTACACTTTGATCTACCTGTTGTAAAACCATATTGTGCATCATGAAAAATTTCATTGGTCTTAATATAAAGTTGCATTTGATTAAGTATTATTCATTCGAATCTTTTACTCGAGAGTGTAACTAAACCTAAGAAAACTGGTTTACTCTCTAGGTTGTGGAGGTCTGACGGCAGTTGCTCTTTCGAAAAATCCGTATTCACCACACAGTCTCAGTCTTAGTTAGCGTAACCCACCAGTCCTAATGAAATAAGAAACGGGATAACACTAGAAAGATAATGATAGATAGGATAGATTTTATGACAAAAAATAACTTCGGTTTAGCTTAATGGCGATCGTCTTCAGGTAACGCGGTAGATACCTAGGAGCTCTATGGACTGAACGGGACAAGACTATCATATATACGTGTATCGGTGACAGCCGACGAGGCCCTGACTGGTACACTCGATACTAGCCTACCATGGTATCGCTACTCACCAACAATTCGTCACAAGCTGCCCTGCAAGTTAACAGTATTAATTATTACATGCTAATATTATTATCGGCTAGTTACATTGGTGCGGACATATATGTGTAAAGATTGTTAGATGAAAGAATGAATAAGCATACAATGTGCAAGTGGAAGAACGAAGAAGTTGAGGAAGATCAACAATCACCTTTCACGAGCAAATTGAGAATAATCCGGTGATAGTGCATACAAATTGCCATGAAAATTAAAGAAGCCAGCGAGGTGTGGGTTTTTTGTCTCTCTGCACTCCTTCCTATGCATTTTAATATACCAAATTTCAACTCCTCGGTGCACGCAATGTGCAGAAAAAGGCGTACAAATGTTTTTCGTCACGTATTCAAATTCCTCACGTACTAATTAGCCCCGAATTCGTACGGGTTCGTTACTATGCTTCACAGGATCACTCGTCGGTCTAACCTGAAGATTGCCTGAAAATTTCAACAAAATCAGTATAGCTGTTTTGAGTATTTCGGTGTTTGGCTGTTTCTATGTGTATTCGTATGTCCGTTGGGAATATACCTAAACACATCGAATTTCATATATAAAATTTAACTTACTTTAAAATGTTACGTTCGCTAACTCACTCACAGCTCGCAATTATAACTACACAAAGCAAAGAAACAAAAGTAAAACTGGACTCTAAATACAAAATAGGTCACAGTGTATCAACCTGTCACAGGCAGTTCTTGTGTAACTAATTAAAAATTGGTTCCGATAATACCTACACGATAACTGGAAAAATTGAAAGCAAACAGTAAAAGGGTTGCATTCATTTCAGAATATTAAATGCCTTTCGAGTCGAACTCGATTTCCTATTTGAGATCTTTTTTTTTGCAGATCAGTGTATACGGCTACGCGAAATGTTGCCCCGTTTTCAAGCGTAATTAGCCGATTGAAATGATGTTGGAACTGTGTGTCTCCAACATTAAAGCATCAGAATAAGAATTATAATTAGCATCGAATATATCACTGGCAATTGAATATATAGATAGAATAATTTAGTTGTGACTTTTTTATACAACATCAACTCGCTGCTAATACACTGATTGCGCAGGAGCTAACCGGTGATTTCATTCACAGGAATACAATGACGATGAGTTGTTACTTGACTGCGCTTTTTTTGTGAGCTCCATGGTGTCGTTGCGCGTGTATTCTAACCAAACACGCAGGCTAAGCAACGTTGACCGCAGCCTGTCTATGGATGATATTGTTGTTGCTTATTTTGGTTAGGTATATTTTAAATGTTTTTCAATTTGGATTATTTTTCCATATTAGATAAAAATATCCACCTTTTGTAAAATTATTGTAAGTTGTGTGAGAAGAAATAACATATTATTATTATGTTTACTTCAATCACGGGTGTTAACCCCGGTCTTTTGATAGGCGTGTGTGGGGATATGGATCCAACGCATAGAGGCCCCTTAGAAAAGTTTGATGTAATGTATTATACCCGCTGTGACCTGCTCTAAGAGATATCAATGGGAGAATGTACCCACAAGCAGATCACGGCAGGTAATTGGGACTATTGGAAATGTGTCGGAAATAATTGAGCTATTGAAATGAGATCTGGAGGGATTATTAGTACTGGGCTATTACAGAAGAGAGACGGACACCTGCCATAACTATCATATCTGACTGTTACATTCGGCAGGCGGTGGCTCGCCACTCACTAGATGGACCCTCGAAATGCCAGAGAAAGTCGGCCGGGGGCAACACCGATGTGAGTGACTCAGGGGTGTCGAGAGTTGTGCTGCGCTTTCTCTGAAGTTACTCGCGGCGTTATGCCCTTTAACATTTCCACCCCTGGAGCATATCACCTGCTAGAGCAATATACTCTATCAATTCCTCTCTGGATGGCCCATGAAGGCAAGCCAGAGCTGAAAGTCCTGGGAGCCTTCTTGACTTTTCACTCTGACCGACGAAGACACGTTGGAGACGAAGGCCCTGATCGACTCTCTGGAGCACTGGGTACCCGTGGTGTCGTTACGCACCAACAGCTCGCCACAAGCTGCCCTGCGGGCTTACTATTATTAAACGTAGGAAAAGTCATGTAATCAATATATTAATAGTTTAATATGGATAATGTAATTATATTTTGGGCTTGGAAGAAATCAATGAATAAAAATATTCATATTGGCAGTTCAGTTAAAAGGTACAAAGTACGAAAAATTATCTCGTACCCAAATATAAAAGTAATCGATTCTCGTATACAATTTCTTGCAGTTAGAACGTAGTTACCTTTCTACATTCTGTGGTTTCTGTTTGTGTCATACACACGCGTATGACCGTGCGACGCAAATGATAAGTTTTTTTTATACTACGTCGGGAGGCATATAAGCATACGGCCCACCTGATGTAAAGCGAGCACCGTAGCCTATTAACGCTTGAGATGTATTAAGTATCACTCGCGCGATGCCTCCTCTGCTGCTTACACAGCAACTCCTTGGCAGCTTACTGGTGACCTCACTCACACGCAGGAGCAAAACAACCCTCTAGGGAGCTGTTATTTGGCTGCGGATTTCTGTGAGATGGAGGTACTTCCCCAGACGGGCCGCTTTGATGCGCCCTACCTCTCTTACTTAAGTACTTTAAATATTAAGTACATTTTACTGGGAGTTTGCATTTCATTTTTAAAAGTAAATATAGCTTACCTCTATCGGAAAGCACACGTATTAAAAATGTAAAATTAGTGCATCTCTGAAAGGTATAAAATAAACATTTGCATATTTCAAATAGTTTTCCGAATGGAACACGTGAATATATGTTCTTGTTTCTCATTACTTTATTAGCAAGTAGAGCTTGTTCAGATTCTTCTGCAAATTATTTCGTGCGTATACATTGCCCGTGTATTGTGTTCAGAATAGTTGTGCGAGCATTTGACGACAGATTCAGAATAAACCAGTTGAGAATGCGCAAGCTTGCATTGCCAGAGGAACACCTGGCTAGTATAACAATTCAAAATTTTTTTTTTTTTTATTTGTCGGCTATTTTGACCATGTTCCTTAAGAGATAGGAACGGTGTTCCTGAACATTCCTATTCTACTTTTTTATGCTGAATCCGAATCTGAAGTCAAAATTCGAATATTCGAAAAAAAGCTGCAAACACACAGACAAACGCACTGACAAACATGTAGATTTCATATAGGAACGGTGTTCCTGAATATGAGTTTGAATGAAGCGATCCAGGTGTTTGTTCAAGGCTTACTACACTATAAGAGATGAAAGCAAACGTAAACTGTAATGTACTTAGTGCGTCCAATTATTTGCAATAGAAAGTCATATTTCGAGGTTTCGTACCACAAAAGGAAAAACGGTACCCTTATAGGATCACTTTGTTGTCCGTCTGTCCAGACCCTTTTTTCAGGGACGGGAGGAGCTATCAAGCTGAAATTAATATCAAATACTCAGGTCTGCAATCCCTTCGAGCAGTGAAAAAATAAAACTGCTAAGTCAACGCAATCAAAAGATACGGCTGTTTATGCCTCGTTTATGCCGCATATTTTGACACTCGCAAGGGAATCAAAACCTATAGGGTATATAAATCTTTTGATCTCTAGAATCATGACATTTGGTAAGAACCAATGTCCTGTAGCACAAGTAAGGGGAAAAATCCGGAAACCGTAAATTTGTAATTACATCACAAAAAAAAATATTTCGCGTAATTATTTATCTACGGAACCCTCGGTGCGCGAGTCGTTCATCAATTTATACAACGTTCCAGGGCATACAAGCTTACGGTCTACCTGATATAAAGTGGTTACCGTAGCCTTTGCATGCTTGCAATATATTAAAGTGTCGTCTACATAACGACGCGTCGAGCACGACACCCAATCTCGACATATTCCATTTGAGCCTTCGAAAATTCCAGAACTGCTTAAAAAACATCTTCCTGAAGCATTCTGATCTGACTCAGTGAGGCGCTGCTGTTTACCATTTACCTTTTGCGCGTATTTTATAGTGTCCGAGTACGCAATGTTACATTTCTTTAAATTGTGCTTTGTTTTTAATGGATACTAACGATCCGGCCCGGTTTTGCACGTATGCCATAGCCGCGCCATATGGCCTGTGATGCACGCTGATCATGCGGCTTTCTGAAGGCTAAATATTTTTTAATTTTAAATCGGTTCAGTAGATATTGAGTTTATCCATTACAAACAAAAATACGAATCATTTAATTTCTGTTTATGATTTTTGTTTCATAGTAGATATGGGTAGTAGAAATGCAGAGTAAGCGTTATGCACTTGTGTATATGTATGCAAGTGTGCATGTGTGTATATACATATATACATGTGTGTACGTGTGTGTGTATATATATAGGACTATGAGCGCTAAAATTATTTATCATGTTGTATGCACGTGTCAATGGATTACAGTTCAGATGTAATAACAACTATTTATAATTTAAACTAGATTTAACTGTGATTTGTATTGTCAATCATCTAAGTAACACTCGCGCGAGTTCACTGGTGACTTCGCTCACCAGTAGGAACACAACCGTCTAGGGAGTTTGGCTACGGTTTTCTGCGAGGTGCAGGTACATCCCCAGACGGACTGCTTTGATGGACCCTACATCTTGTAAAAACACCTAGACCAAGACAAATAGACATGTTCATGCACACAAATGTTTATTCAGTATGAGAATCGAACCCACGAGTATTGGTGTCTAAGTACCTTAAGAGCGCGTTTCACTACTGCGCCACCGAGCTCGTCATCTTCCTTATTTATGTCGATTCTTCCCAAGTACATCTCATCGCATCTCGCTGGACTCTTTTCAATTTCGTCTATAAATAATTCGATATCTCTTTTTTTATTTGATTTTCAATTCTTGCCTTCGCTCTGAAATTCGTGCGTAAACTGGATGCTTCTAAGAGTGTGTCGCGTGTTTCGCGTATGTCGAGATATGTCATATGGCAGGCAATATACTTTGTCCTTTGTAAACGATAACACTTTGTCCTTATTTCGGTGATTATAATGATCAGTTGTGCAGTGAATTAAACAACCATGCCTACAAACAAAGAAACAACTTAAATTTCTTTCTTGTCTATTGGTCTAATACAAGTACCAATCGAAAATTTTCCAAAAATAACACGAACCGTTTTATATTTAAATAACAAATAAATGCTTTCATTATAGAAGCAACGTGACGAAGTCCGCTAAGTCTCCTGAATGTAACTGAAACGTGCTTGCACAACGTTTGACGGGGCTGAACGTTTTTTACTTGTTTGACTCGAGACGTTGCTGGTTCCAAATGTAAAATTAATAAACCAGATGTTTTATAATCGGCGAAATAATCTTCAGATAAATTGACACTACAAATAAAAGTAAACTTACATAGGATTATTGACTGCCCTCGATTGATCACAATATTGGATTATTATAACACGTAGGGCTTTGCTAAAAAAATTACGCATTATTGGCTATTCTCGAATTCGAATAACCTTTTCAAAAAAATACCATAACTTACTTTTTATTAAACATTTAAGTTGACCAGCGTGATGTTTTTATGATCTAATACATGTTTTTCGCTACGAGTTAGTTTTGAGTTTTTTTTTTTGTATAGTAGCGCCTCGTGTTAATACCGGTGAGACATTAATATGCGAATTTATGTCTCACCGGTATTCATAGAGCATGGATGTGTTTCACTGAACGACGACAGTTGTGAAGGTCGGTCAACTACGACCACTAAGAAAATGTTAACTGTTAAGAAGTTATTTGAAGAAAACCTTTGGAGATTGTATGAACTAAGTGCTAAAAAACATGTACATACATAAAAGCTAGGGAACTCGGCTAGATGCGCTAGAAAAAATGTTGCAAGTACGAGCATGGACATGATCTATGACAGATATGACATCGCTCGTTTTCAGTTTCTACGTAAAGACGTTCCATGGCGTAATCAATGCTGGGCGTTGATCTTTTATTATTATTATATATTTTTTTTCTTCTTTTTTTCTTTAATCACGGGTGTTAACCCGGTCTTTTGATAGGCGTGTGCGGGGATATGGATCCAACGCGTAGAGGCCCCTTGGAAAAGATTGATGTAATGTATTATATCCGGTGTGACCTGCTCTAGGAGATATCAATGGGAGGATATACCCACGAACAGGTCATGGCAGGTATTGAGACTATTGCAAATCTGTCGGAAATAATCGGCTATTGAAATGAGATCTGGAGGGATTATTAGTACTAGGCTATTACAGAAGAGAAACGGACACCTACCATAACTATTATATTTGATGTTACTTTCGGCAGGCGGTGGCTCGCCACTCACTAGATGGACCCCCGAAATGCCAGAGAAACACCGATGTGAGTGACTCAGGGGTATCGAGAGGTGTGCTGCGCTTTCTCCGAAGTTACTCGCGGCGTTATGCCCTTTAACACTTCCACCCCTGGAGCATATCACCTGCTAGAGCAATATACTCTATCGACTCCTCTCTGGACGGCTAATGAAGGCAAGCTAGAGCTGAGAGTCCTGCGGGCCTTCTTGACTTTCCACTCCGACCTACGAAGACACGCCGGAGACGAAGGCCCTGATCGACTCTCTGGAGCACTCGGGTACCCGTGGTGTCGTTACGCACCAACAGCTCGCCACATTATTATTATTATCTTTTATTATTATATTCTTCTTCGCGTTACTCCGATTCCTAATCCATTACGATTGGTAGGATCCACTATCTCAGCCTCTCCTCAGCTCAGGATTTGTCGCAAACACAGATTTCAGAAAGGAGATCCCTGGTGGGATGCGGAGGTTGAATCCTCCGTAGCAAGAAAGAGGAAAGTGTGACTGGATTATGTATCATCCTTTGCATATGCAATGAAACCAACTCTTTAGTGAAAGAGAAGCGTGATTGACAAATTATGAATGAGGCTGACGAAAAACTTCGAAGCAAATACCAAACTTTTTGGACAGTGCTAAAGAAGTGCCAAAGAAGTCTCGGGGTGGTTCGTCGGCATCCAGAATGAACAAAATAAAGTCTAAAGCAGACATCATTCTTGCTAACTCTCAGGAAGCGTTAGAACAGTGGATTAAATATTTTGGTGAAATGTATAAATATGCCTCGGACATTGGCAATGAGAGTGAGTCTGATACGCACTCCAAGTTAACGGCGTCTGATGAAGGTATAACTATGGATGAAATCTAACGGTCGATACGAAACTTGGAAAATTGAAAGTCTGTGGGAATTAATATGATAACAGTTGAGATGAATTTGAACAAATTCGGTGGCACTAAAGCAATCTATGCTGAAGAACTGGAAGGGTCCCGGCGGACTGGAGACGCACAGTCATCGTGCCCTTGTATAAAAGCAATGGATCACGCATGGACTGCGCCAGCAATAGGGACATCAGTTTAATCAGCTTAGCAGCAAAATTATATGAAAAGGTAATTGAAAGGAGAATGAGGGTGAAATCTGATGAAATGCTGAGGGGGGCACAGGGAGGATTCCGAAATGGAAGGGGATGTATGGATCAAGTTTTCTCGCTCCGCAATATCGTAGAGAAGCATCTTGCCATAGACCAGAAGGTTTTCTGCGATTTTGTGGATCTTGAGAAAACATTTGATAGGGTTGTGTGAAAGGAACTGTGGGATATATTGCCGAGATATGGGATTTACGATGCACTGCTCCGTGCTGTGCAGTCCAGCTACAGGAATGTGTGCGTATATATGGCAACATATCACTCTGGTTTGATGTAAAAATTGGTGTCAAACAGGGTCAAACAAACTTCACCCCAAATCCCTTGCGGGGTAGGCAGACAAAACCGAGCGCCACATAACTCCATGCTTACAAACCTCACTCGCTTCTTTAAAATTCATTGCTCTTCTTTTGCACACCCGTGGGTTTCCATGACTCCTATCATTAAATAATCCATAAAACATAAATCTGAAAACACGAAATTAGTGATACACGCCAGGATTTCAACCGGGGACCAGGTGTTCACTAGGCCGGTTCTTTATCCACTGGGCTATCACTGCTCGGAATGAAATTATACACGACAGCTATTGAAATGTTACTAAATATTGCATGCTGAATTTCTGTATTTTGGAGTTTATATATTGTTTATCTTCAGCAGGTGACCAAAGCAGCACTCTGACGTACCGAAAAGCTATACGATGCCCACGTCCGAAGAAACAAGTGAAGCGAA
The DNA here is from genome assembly GCA_947507595.1 of Pyralis farinalis. NCBI lineage: Eukaryota > Metazoa > Arthropoda > Insecta > Lepidoptera > Pyralidae > Pyralis > Pyralis farinalis. The sequence continues at coordinate 37,612,826 of OX382265.1, forward strand.
ATGCATCAAAAAGTTTGTCAACTTTACTTTTGATTCTGGTGAGTAGATACTTTAAGACCGTATTCTAGACATGGGTAACGCAGCAGATATCTCCGCTTAACATAGTAACATGCGCAGCTTACTGTACCGGCTCTTTGAGGTAACTCAAAAGGCTGTTTGAGGTAGCGCAAGTACTGTATCAGTGCAATTGCGTGGCTCAGCACAGTTTCACACATGTCTACCGTATTCCAATCTGCGGAGTATAGCTAAGTCGGGACAAAGTCCGGTACCTGTACTGGATAATGTTTTTTCTATTCCCATTTGGAAATGTACCAATTTTAAAACTGCAATCAGTATCACAAGGAACGTCATTCCAGAAAACACCAGTTGCGTAATGAAAATCCTTACAACTTTTCAATACAATTTAACCGAGAAATGTTTTGTAATGCGAATATTCGTAAAAATTGAATTTTGAAGCTAAAAGTGTCGTATGAAAAATTGGCTAAAACTTTTTGCGCCAAGCTGTACACTAATAAAAAAAAAATACCCGCCATTTTATTGAAATTTTTATTTTGTTCGTGTAACGTGTAAATTATTATTTTATTAAGAATGAGTGACACGTGTAGTGCTGAGAGTGATATTGAAAATTTAATGCTGTCAGAAATAACCGACGCTGCTATAGAGACAGCAACGTCTTTATATCCGTAAATATCTAAAAAGAAGTACCTAGAAATGCTATTTTCTCGTACTTCGTTTGTGATTTTTTGAAATCAGCCCATCTGGGGAAGCACCTCCACCTCACAGAAAAGCCGCTGCCAAATAACAGCTACCTGGAGGGTTGTTGTGTTCCTACGCGTGAGTGAGGTCACCAGAAAGCTCCCAAGGTATTGTCGTGCTAGCTGCTAGTGTCGTCGCGCGAGTCATACTGGATGTGTTGCAAGCGTTAATAGGATACGGTAACTGCTTTTCATCTGGTGGGCCATATGCTTGTATGCCTCCCGATGTTGTATAAAAAAAAATATTTCTTTGGATACACTTTTGTTTTATTAACCTAGAATTATGGTTGCAGAAAAGTAATGTATGCCACTGCATTAGAAATGTTATTGTAAGACTCATGCTAATCTATTATGCCAAACAAGCACTTGTATTACAATGACCATCATTTCAGTGCAGTGGCATACATTACTTTTCTGCAACGACAATTAGCTATACAGATATACAATTGGAGTGTCTGTTTGTAATATTAAAATAACCGCTTTTTACTAAATGCATATGGATGTATACACGGTACATATACCAAAATGAATATTTTTACAATTTTTGTCTATCTGTCTGTCGTCTGTTTGTTCCGGCTAATCTCTGAAACGGCTGGACCGATTTTGACTGGAGTTTCACTGGCAGATAGCTGATGTAATAAGGAGTAACTTAGGGTACTTTTATTTTAGAAATTTTAATTAGTTTTATTAATATAAATAAATAATAAAAAAATAACTATTCCGCGCGGACGAAGTACATAATACATATCTATTATTATTTTGCTGTTCGTTATTTTACTCTGCTTATTTAGGTACTTATAATCAAATTAAATAAATAAAATTATAACTGAACAATAACTTTTTTGTTAAATTCCGCACGGACGAAGTCGCGGGCACAGCTATAGGTTAATAAAACAAAAGTGTAAAACCAAAGAAATATATTTTTTTAAAAAACATCGCGAGGCGTTCAAGCATACAGCCCACCAGATAGAAAGCAGTTACTGTACCCTATTAACGCTCGCAACACATTAAGTATGACTCGTTGGTTCTGAAAACGATATTGAGTCACATATAAGAGTTTTGTTCTTATGATGACAGTGAGCTGCATACATAATCCTACTAATACGTAGGTCACACTATAAGTTTTGCGTAACTAAAAAAACAACATGTTATAACCAAAATATTATGTTTATTGCTTTTCAAAATACTCTCCTTTACATTTTAAACATTTTTCATGCGATCGAACCATTTTTTAAAACAGGAGGACCACAGATCTGAAGGCATGTTTTCTACGTGCTGATTGAACGCTATCACTGCCTCTTCGGAGTTGGTAAAAGTGAAACCTCTCATCAAATCTTTGACTTTGGGGAAAATACAGAAATCACAGGGTGCTAGGTCAGGGCTATGCGCAGGATGGGTAACGAGTTGTACTTTTTCGGAAGTTAAAAATGACTTTGTTTTGTTGGCCGTGTGTGAAGAAGCGTTGTCATGATGTAGGAGAACGCGGCTTTTTGGTCGTCTTTCGCGAACTTTTTCTAACACCCTGGGTAAACAAATAGTGGAATACCACTCGGCATTAACACTCTTTTGATCTTCAAGTGGAATTGTCCAGATGGGACCCGTAGCTGAGAAAAAAAAACGCGTTCATTTTTTTACCAACGTTCCTCGCCTGCCTCACTTTTGTTGGCCTGTTCTCATTTTCAAACACCCATTCACAAGATTGCTGTTTTTTTCGGGTTCAAAACAATAAATCCACGTTTCGTCTCCTGTGACAATGTCATAAACAGCATTAGAATGTCCGTGGTCGTACTTCAGTAGCATCTGTGAGCACCATTCCACGCGAGTACGCTTCTGCTCCGCTGTCAGTTCATGAGGGATCCAACGACAACAAAGTTTCCGAACTTTCAATTCTTCGTGTAAAATTTTCTGAATTTGGCTCGTACCAATCCCCAATAGTTCTCGAATTGTCTCATAGGTAATCCGCGGGTTTTCTTCAATTAGCCGCTTAACGGTAGCCACATTATTTACGTTGACGGCAGTTGAAGGCCGCCCTTCACGAAATTCGTCATGTAAAGAAACTCGACCTCTCTCAAATTCAGCAAACCATCGCCTCACGGTGCTCAAAGAAGGTGCTTCTCTCCCAAAAGCATTTTGAAGATGAGCAGCACAGTCTTGCGGAGAGAGAGAGAGAGAACTTTTAAAATCATAAAAAATCATCGCTCTAAAATCTTTTCGACTCAATTCCATTTTCGTTGCGTACGTAGAACTTTGATGTGTGATAAAAAACAATTGACAAATGATTTCCCGCCAATTTTTTTTTTATTACTAAGTAGGTTGCAACGTTTCAAAAAATATAACATTCGAAATTCAAATAGTTCCGATTAGCTAGAAGTGCAAAACTTTTAGTGTGCCCCTAGTATTATAAATGTGAATGTCCGTTTGTTTATTACGCTTTCACGCGAAAACTACTGAACCGATCATCATGAAACTTTGTACACATATTCTTGGAGATATTAGAAGTAAAATAGGATACTTTTTATTAAGAAATATATATATTTTTTATCAATGCGAGCGAAGCCGCGTGTAAAAGCTAGTAATTAATATTTGCTAGTACAGTATTTTTATTCATACAATGCATATATTCAAGCCGCCCGAGGGCCACTGACTTAGCTTATCGACTGTCGTCTATCGACAACAGCCAGGACCCACGGCTTAACGTGCCCTCCGAAAAAACTCGAGATAGATAAACGTATCCATAGACAGGCTGCGGTCGTTGCTGCTTAACCTGCGTGTTCGATTAGTATGACACGGTCAACGACGCCATCGATCTCTGAACTCCCACAATTCATTATTTTTATTTCAATAATTAGTTGTTAAAAGAAAATATACGACCTAGTGTGGAACTTTTTCAGTTTACACATATTGAACCAAGTAAAATAATTAATAAAACTTAAACAATTGAACATTAAAAACTCAGAGGATCACTGTGGAATGTATATTAAAGTTTTTTATTGTATTATCGAGGCAATAGCTCCACACTTGTCACATATGTTTAATGTATGTGTAGATATATATAGGTGTGTTCCCAGACTTGATGAAATTTAATAAACTTGTTCCTTTATTCAAGTAAAGGGAAAAAATCGGCCAAGTGCGAGTCGGACTCGCGCACGAAGGGTTCCGTACCACTATCTATAAAAATGGCAATAAAATCACGTTTGTTGTATGGGAGCCCCCTTAAATATTTATTTTATTCTATTTTTTAGTATTTGTTGTTATAGCGGCAACAGAAATACATCATCTGTGAAAATTTCAACTGTCTAGCTATCACGGTTCATGAGATACAGCCTGGTGACAGACGGACGGACGGACGGACGGACGGACGGACGGACGGACGGACGGACGGACGGACAGCGGAGCCTCAGTAATAGGGTTCCGTTTTACCCTTTGGGTACGGAACCCTAAAAACGAGCTGGGGAATTACAGACCCATTGCCCATACTGCCAGTTTTGAGTAAAATATTCGAATGGATTAAGCTTGATCAAATGGATGGAAACAATCAAAAATTTATGTATCAATTATCTATTTTCTTCCTGTACTGTTTCGTTCCTGTACAATGAATGTTACATACATTCTAGTTGCTCAAATATTTTGCTTATTCTTTACATTCATAATCCGTGAGCGTTGAAATGCGAAGCTGATACTTGGCGGCGATCGAGGGCCACTCCACTCTCATATTGATGGTACTCGTCAGTCGAAACGCTGACCTTGGCCCGCGCGTTTCCTTGACTTTACCCAAGTATGAATTCTGTACGTGAAATATAACAATTATATTAAAAGACATCACTTTTTAATACTCTATTTTTTTATTTTATTTAATGAACACCAACATAATTTATACTAAATATAAGGCTCAATGACATGTACGTTCAGTTTAAAGTTATTATAATTATAGGTGAAGACTGCATGCGTTTTTTAAAACAATAAAAATAATATAGGTTTGAAATTAAAAAAGGCAAGTATTGCTCCACAGAAAGCGAAAACTAAGGAAAGAGGGACTTTTTAAAGCTCCGAAGGCCACTCACGAATAGATCAACATCCATAGTCTTGAATATGCTGTTAAAATCTCTAACGAAGCGGTTTAATCAAGGCGCGTTTTGTCCAAGGTTGGTTCTGCCATATTCGACTACGAGAATATTAAATTTCGACGGCCGCGGAAGCCTTAATGACATTGAGAATGTGAGCGTTTGTAACAATTCCGGGACATCGAAGATGCCATTCACTAGCTTGTACAAGAACATCAAATCGTGCGTACGTCTTCGATCTGAGAGAGAACTAATTTTGAAGTAATTCAATCTATCTTCGTACTTAACAATATTCTTGGTCAGATTACATAAATATGCAAGATGCCACAAAAATCGTTTTCGAATACTTTCGAGCCTCTTTTTGTATACATCGTAAAATGAATACGCTTTGCTTTAAGCTGTATTGGAGGAGTGATAAACTAGTGCCTAACTCCATTTACCGATTGATCTCTGGTTCCAATGCTGATGTAAATGTTCCGCTAAATTAGTGGTTTCGGATTTATTATATTAGTTTCGGTATAGAATTCATATAGGAACGGTGTTCCTGAATATGTACTATTCAGGAACACCGTTCCTATATGAATTCTATATGTTTGCCTGTGCGTGTGTCTGTCGCTTTTTTTCGAATATTCGAATTTTGGCTTCAGATTCGGATTCAGCATAAAAAAGTAGAATAGGAATGTTGAATGAACTGACAAAGATGTCTGAAAATAATTCCGCACAGACGAAATTGTGTTAATAATTTCAATTCCACCATCTGATATCATTATTGTACCAATATGCTGACGTGAATTTATTGTAACATCTAATTGAAAAGAGACCTATATCGGCAAGTTTCTTTCGTTATTTCTTCTTTGCCAATGGTCATTTCCGAAATACTAGCAGATTAAGAAGAAAAATAGAAATATAAGAGAATTGAATAAGATACAATAATACAGGCATTTTGATATAAACTACTTAGTGTGCTTCCGCTACCGATTAGTTCATGTGAACTAGTGCCGCCCGACACCCAACCTGTACCGTTATGCATGCATTAGTATTATATTTTTCTTATTTCTCGGGCTTTAATCCCGGTTATTTGATAGGCGTGCGCGGGAATATGAATCCAACGCGTAGATGCCCCTTCGAAAAGAATGATGTAATGTATTATACCCGCTGTGACGTGCTCCAAGGGATCAATGGGAGGATATACCCACGAACAGGTCACGGCAAGTATTGGGACTATTGCAAATGTGTCGGAAATAATTGAGCTATTGAGATGAGATCTGGAGGGATTATTAGTACTGGGATATTACAGAAGAGAGACGGACACCTGCTATACTTATCATATCTGATGTTACTTCGGCAGGCGGTGGCTCGCCACTCACTAGATGGACCCCCGAAATGCCAGAGAAAGTCGGCCGGGGGCAACACCGATGTGAGTGACTCAGGGGTGTCGAGAGGTGTGCTGCTCTTTCTCCGAAGTTACTCGCGGCGTTATGCCCTTTAACACTTCCACCCCTGGAGTATATCACCTGCTAGAGCAATATACTCTATCGACTCCTCTCTGGAGGGCTGAGAGTCCTGCGGGCCTTCTTGGATTTCCACTCCGATCGACGAAGACACGCCGGAGACGAAGGCCCTGATCGACTCTCGGGAGCACTGGGGTACCCGTGGTGTCGTTACGCACCAACGTCCTGCGAGTGGTCGCCATCTCTAAAATAAAAAATAATGCCGCCTTAGTGGTATTAAAAAAAAACCTCACCATTATTTTGCACAGCCACTTTCAAGTTTTTCAAGACTCTCTCATCATCCTGGGTGAGTCTTCGCCATCCTCGGCTCTTACATCTTTCCACTTATTATATCTGTATCTGTATATCTGATGTACAACTACCTACACCAACATCATTAACATTACTCAAACACCAAACATTGAAAAGAGAAATCGGTTTGAAAGACAATCTTAATTCTTGGGGTCTTGGCTCCGACTACAAATTTGTTCCTTTCGGAGTAGAGACCCTTGGTCCGTGGGGTCCAGGCGCGCAGCCGCTTTTTTAAGAACTAGCGAGACGTCTGATCGACGTCACTGGCGACCAAAGAGCTGGTAGCTTTCTCGCTCAGCGCATTAGTATTGCGATTCAGCGCGGGAATGCTGCCAGCATCGTTGGAACAATGTCGCGGAGGCCACACTTTTTTGTTTTATTTTATGTTATTATTTGTTTGTTTGTTTGTAATTTCTTTATTGTACACTCATAGTAAACAACAATACAGTAAACATAAAAATAGAATTATAAATGTACAAAGGCGGACTTATCTCTATAAGAGATCTCTACCAGCCAACCTTTGAGTGATTAGATATTTTAGTGCAGAGTGGCGAGGGCAAAACCAATGAGAAATATGAATAATTAATAATAGATTAATATATACATATATATATATATATATATATATATAAATCCCACATACATAAATACCTAATTACATACATACATATATACACATACATACATAAACAATATACATACTTAACAGTAAAACAAATGCTATACATAGTAATTCTACACATACTACTACATAATACTACATTATTATTCAATTTCTTTATTTATCTCCATATTTTTACATTTTTTAAACATAAATTGATTACAAAAGAAATACTTTCAAAAAATATAAAAAAAAGGGGGCACCCGCCGGCAACGAAGCGAAGACCCAAGCTACGGTGGTCAGGGCTCTAGAGTAAGAAACCTCCTCACAATGCGGGCCGGGTCCAGAAGAACCGCCTTCTGTATCTGGTTCTTGACCCAACTACCAAGCGAGAGCCTCTCAAGATAACGGTCGAGGCTTTTCGCTATAAGGCCGTTTGCTGTTACGACTATCGGAACATTATCATTATTATAGATTTATTAAGTTTTAAATGTAATTTAGTTTTATTATGTATTTATTTAATTTTAGGTAAGTAATTATCTACTAAACTACTAAACACACAACCGGATGACGGGCAGCAGCGTCATCTGTCATCGTGCACTGCCTCAAACAGCGGGTGATTATGGCAAAACGCCGCCTAAGGGGGAGGCCTATGTTCAGTAGTGGACGTCTTTCGGCTGATATGATGAAGTAATTAGGTATCTTAATTCTTAAATCAAAAAGTATGCGCCCATATCAATATCAATTTTTTCGTTACAGTCAATTCTCCAAAACTACAAGTTTGCAATCGCAATTAAACATTTTTACCTTGACTACAAATTAAAAATTTTCCCACTTTTTTCTTCTCTTTCTTTATTACGGGTCAGTAGAAAGTAACACAATTTGATTTATTTGCTAGTGTTAAAATGTTGAGCGTGCCTTGAAATCACAATCGTTTTAAGGCCAAGACTCACCTACCATGACAAGAGAAGAGCTATGAATGTTAAAGTAGCGAGTGTGATGTATATGAATCTAGTGATGTGGCGCTCTGACCTCTCAGACTACCCGCAATAGAAAAATAGACTTAGAATCTCGATTTCTTTATTTATAGCAAAAAACGTAAGTCTTTTCGTATAGTTAGCATAGCATTTGCTCATGCCTAGCTTGAACATATACATACGTATATTTACATATTGTCCTTCTAATCTCTATTACACGTTAAACTACTTAGTTAGAAACATTTTAAGGCTTCTCCTTGACATGTTAAATCAAAACGGGCGGTAGCATTTGAACTCACAAATAACGTACTAACAATTCCTACAGAATTTACCTACCAACCTGTTACCTACGAACATTCAAATGCATATTCATTACATATGTATTGATTGTTATGTTTGTTGCATTTCAATTAAATATAACCTCAAAGCTCAATTATTATGGTTACTTTTGTATTTAATAAATTATACTGATTACAATTTGCAGGCTCCTATTACATATAGACATTCATTCGAGAAACATAGGTAAACAATGTACTGAACCATTTTATTTTATATTTACATGGATAAATAAATGAAAAGAGAAATGTACTTATGAAAATCTCGTATTTTATAACATTTGAACAATTATTGTACGTAATTAAATATATTTTGTTTTTGATGTGTTTGATTTAACGATTTGAATCAAATTTTGTAAGATAAGAAAGATGGATAAAGAAAAGAAGGTAAGATAACAGTACGGACGAGTGAGTAACTAAGTACACGAGTATTAAAGTTGGTCCCACACTAGGCTCTGCGTGTCCTGCGTTGACCGTTAGCCGGCGACACTATTAGATTGTACTTAAAAGATGTCTAAATGTAAGTATATATATATATATATATATATATATATATATATATATATATATATATATATATATATATATATATATCATGATGTATTATTATATTATGTATTACATTCAAAATTATAAAGATCATTCCAGTTTTTCTAATAGTAATCAAATTATTTATATGTATGTATATCGTTGTATTCAAATAAGGTTTTTTAAGTTTATCCAAATAGACAATTCAAATAATATTTGTTCATTTCGTTGTTACTTAGTGAGTTAGTGAGGCTTAAATCCGAAGTCTACGACTTCGGTTTTAAGATAAAACATTTAACATTTTGAGGAGTTAATAACACGTAAGTCCTCTCCCTCCCGGACCGCTGTCAAGCTTGGACGTGTCTCGGGGCCGTATCACAGTTAAACTTGTAACTTTAATTTGAATTTAAAATAAATTTTGCTGATGGTGAACGCGCCTGGATTTGATCTCGGGACCTGCGACGACGTGGTGTGGTTAAGTGTTGCCGATGAGCTATCACAACTGTAGCGGAGGGAGCCGAAATTATTGCTCCCAAGCGTGCTATGCGCTACGACTACGAGTGCAGCAGTGACGTATTGGGTGCGTGGCGGGGACCGTCTACGAGAACGCGACTGTGCTACGGGCGTGCTACAGAATCTGCACCTCGTACGAATATTGATCCCTCACCGAACACCTAAATATTTGTATAGATTTATTTAAATATAAAGCACAATAAATATCGTACATAAGTGAAGTGGAGCAAAGATAATCAACGCGCCGGCTATTCGACCTACTGAATTGCTGTGATCTTGGCGAATTTGTGCCGAGTCTGAGAATTATAAACAGTTCCATCTGCGATTCCAGAAAGCTTGAGGCCTCCCGTTGCAATACATAATGGAAACTGAAATAAAAAATTATGAGATACCGAAGTTGAAAGTTGATTCGGGAAATAAATGTCTGGCTATTTTCATTGACCTTAAGAAGGCCATCGATACAGTTTCCGTACCAATACTTCGGAAAAGACTGGAACATATCGGAGTTAGAGGTATACCTGTTGAGCTTTTAGTGAGTATATGCGGGAACGTAGATAAAGAGTCACAGTTCAAGAGGGCTTCTTAGTTCAGAAGAAACCATAGCGCACGGTGTGCCTCAGGGGAGCGTCCTTGGACCGACCTTATTCCTTATCTATATAAATGGCCTTTGTAAATTAGATATTGAGGGTGGGAAAATTATTTCGTATGGCGATGATACCGCGATTGTTTCGATGGATGGAACTTCGAAAAGGAGAAAACCGAAAAAGGTAGCAAAAGTAGCTGCTTGGTTAGATTAGACAATCTCCTTACTTTGAATGCCTTGAAAACAAATTACATTTGTTTCACAATGTACGGCCGCACTCAACCATCAGCGCCATTCCAAATAAAAATCCACAAATGTACCAACCTCTTAAACCCTACATGCACGTGCACTATCATAAATAAGGTACAATATACAAAATACCTTGGCGTAATGATTGACGAAAGATTGTCTTGGCACTTGCACACAGAACTGCTTATGAACAGAGCAAGGAAGCTTGTCTGGACTTTTAAAATACTGCGACATGTAACTAATAAAAACTTGTTATTGCAAAGCTATGTGTCGCTAGCCTAATCTGTACTCACGTACTGTGTTGTGATCTGGGGTGGAGCTACCAAGGTTCTTGGAGCTGGAGAGGGCACAGCGGTCACTCATAAAAGTCATGTTCTTTAAGCCGTTTAAATTTCGCATGGAAAGTCTTTATGAAATTGCTGGCCTCTTGTCAGTTCGCAAGCTGTATGTACTTTATCTTGCTCTGAGAACTCACAAAACTATTTCTTACGATCCTAAGAAACAACGAATGAGAAGAAAGACTAAAGTAGCTCCCACTCATACAGTGAAATCTACCTATGCAAAAAGACAATACTCAAGTCAATCAGCCAACGTTCACAACTTATTAAATAAAGAGATGAATATACACCATTTGCCACTTCGACATTGCAAAAAACTGATAACGAATTGGCTGAAAACAAAAAGCTACGAAGATGTCGAACATATAATAAATAAAACAAGTTGAATAAAATTAAATAATTATAGTAATATAATACTCACGAATGCATACGCAAATACACATACCACACACGTGCTACACACACACAGAGAGGGAGAGAGAGACACGTGCTACACACACACAGAGAGAGAGAGAGAGAGACACAACACACACGAGCACACAAACACAACACACACACCGTGGATTGTAACAAGGATTGAAACAAGTGTTATTGCAATACAGTGAAACTTATGCAACATAATTAATGTTATAAGAGAGCGGTGGAACCTATCACAAGCAATTTAGCTAACAAGGGACCACCAAAATAATAATGTAAATAGAATATAAATTAATGAATATATATATATATATATATATATATATATTTACATTTACATTTTATTTACATATATATATATATATATTTTGTTTCTTTAATCACGGGTGTTAACCCCGGTCTTTTGATAGGCGTGTGCGGGGATACGGATCCAACGCGTAGAGGCCCCTTAGAAAAGATTAATGTGATGTGTTATACCCGCTGTGACCTGCTCTAGGAGATATCAATGGGAGGATATACCCACGAACAGGTCACCGCAGGTATTGGGACTATTGCAAATGTGTCGGAAATAATTGAGCTATTGAAATGAGATCTGGAGGGATTATTAGTACTGGGCTATTACAGAAGAGAGACGGACACCTGCCATAACTATCCTATTTGATGTTACTTCGGCAGGCGGTGGCTCGCCACTCACTAGATGGACCCCCGAAATGTCAGAGAAAGTCGGCCGGGGGCAACACCGATGTGAGTGATACAGGGGTGTTGAGAGGTGTGCTGCGCTTTCTCCGAAGTTACTCGCGGCGTTATGCCCTTTAACACTTCCACCCCTGGAGCACATCACCTGCTAGAGCAATATACTCTATCGACTCTCTGGACGGCCAATGAAGGCAAGCCATACCTGAGAGTCCTGCGGGCCTTCTTGATTTTTCACTCCGACCGATGAAGACACGCCGGAGATGAAGGCCCTGATCGACTCTCTGGAGCACTCGGGTACCCGTGGTGTCGTTACGCACCAACAGCTCGCCACAAGCTGCCCTGCGGGCTTACTATTATTATTATTATAAGTTAAACGAGTAGAGGAATTTAATCATCTGAAGGTCCATCGGATTTCGGCAGGTACGATAAACCGTCCGTCCTGGTTGTTTCTCGCTAGATAACAGTCTTTATGCGAGTGAAGCCTGACTGGGGAAACATGTCTACCTCACAAAAAATCGTATAACTACTCCATCCGTAGGTAACACTGTCTATGTTTTTTTTTAAACGTTGGAGGGCATACAAGCATACTGCCCACCTGATGTAAACCGGTTACCGTAGACTACGAACGCTTGTTATACTTTGAGTCTCACTCACGCGATGCCGCCTCTGCTGCTACACAGCAACTCCTCAGGAGCTTACTAGTGATCCAGGAATACAACAACCCCCCAGAGAGTCACTCCACGCAAGGCAAATATTTGTGTGCATGAACATGTCTGTTTGTCTTGGTCTAGATGTTTTAAGAGAGGTAGGGCGCATCAAAGCAGCCCGTCTGGGGAAGTACCTTCACCTCACAGAAAACCGCAGCCAAATAACAACTCCCTAGAGGATTGTTGTGTTCCTGCTTGTGAGTGTGGTCACCAGTAAGCTCCCAAGGAGTTGCTGTGTAAGCAGCAGAGGAACATCGCGCGAGTGATACTTAATATATCGCAAGCGTTAATAGTCTACGGTACCCGCTTTACATCAGGTGGGCCGTATGCTTGTATGCCTCCCGACGTAGTGTAAAAAAAATGTTATCATTTGCCTGTGGTGTTTTGTGAGGTGGAGGTATTTATTATTATTTGCACAGACTTTGACTTTTCAGCTTTGATGCTCCGTATCTCTCTAAAAAGCAGCCTGGCTAAGACAAACAGACATATTTATGCACACAAATGTTTGACCCGTGTGGAAATAGATCCCACGAGCGTTGCTGTCAAAGTTTATTAACCGCTGCCCCACCGAGCTCGTCAAGTCGTCAAGAAGTTAGTGGATGTTGGATCAGGAAGGTCATATGCTTATATGCGTCCAGATGTTGTTATTTTATACCAATAAGATGGTTAGGTTTATACAATATAAATAACAATTATGTTATACCAAACAAGCATACGGCCCACCTGGATGTAAAGCAGTTACCTTAGCCTTCCCTGCTGCTTACACAGCAGCGCCTTAGGGTCGGCAACGCACGATCGACACCCCTGATGTTGCAAATGTCCATAGGCTACGGTGACTGTTTACCATCAGGCATGCCGTATGCTTGTTTGCCACCTCAGTGGTATTAAAAAAAAAGCGGTCACCGGTGACCTCACTCACACGCAGGAACGCAACAACCCTCTAGGGAGTTGTTTTTTTTATACAACGTCGGGAGGCATACGGCATAAGTATCATTCGCACGATGCCTCCTCAGCTACTTACGCAGCAACTCCTTGGGAGCTTACTGGTGACCACACTCACGGGGGGTTGTTATTTGGCTGCGGTTTTCTGTGAGGTGGAAGTACTTCCCCAGCCGGGTTGCTTTGATGCGCCCTACCTCACTTAAAAAGTTGTTATTTGGCTGAGGTTTACTGTGAGATGGAGGCGCTTCCCCAGCCCAGCTGCCAAGTTGCACCTTACTTCTCTTGAACTATTAAAAAATCTGTATGCAGTATGCGATATGACAACGGTCCACAGACAGACAAATGTCGCGCAAATGTTCTGTATATCGCAGCCCTGCTATACCATTGACACGTACTGTGTTATATAGATTCTACGGAACAAAATGCACTGAACAAAACACACTTATCATTGGACAGCCAGCCTCGCAGCAAATAGTTTGCAATCACACCGAATCAATTTGACGCATGGCTCCATACTGCACAGTATCAAGTCGTAATTGTTTCGGTCAGTGGTAGATAGGAATTCTTCGGCGTAATGGCTACATAAAGTTGATTCGTCCGACCGTATTGATATTTCCTATTGCAGATCTGCATTACAGAATCACTATAGGAAGGCATCAACTCGTGGAGGGTTGTTGTGTTCCTGCAAGTGACTGAGACTAGAAGGTGAGGAGTTGCTGTGTTGAAAGCGGGGGGCATTCTTTTTATTGCTGGCGCTCATAGGCTACGGTAATCGCTTTACATCAGGCGGATCGTAAGCTTGTTTGCTATCCGGCGTAGTATAAAAAAAGGAAGCAAGCAAGCATAGTATATAAGTCTGATTAAGTAAGCACTCGCCATAGGCAGAGGAATCACTCACGCATTGGTGATTTTTAGGGTTCCGTACCCAAACGGACGGACAGCGGAGTCTCAGTAATAGGGTCCGTTTTCCCTATTACTGAGATTCCGCTGTCCGTCCGTCCGTCTGTCACCAGGCTGTATCTCATGAACCGTGATAGTAAGACAGTTCAAATTTTCACAGATGATCTGTTGCCGCTATAAAAACAAATACAGAATAAAATAAATATTTAAGGGGGCTCCCATACAACAAACATGATTTTTTTGCTCGTTTTTGCTCGATATTGATAACGGCAACAGGTAGACGCTTGAAATATTCACAGAATATTTAGTTATATATTCACTTTAAAAATAAATAATTAAATTGAAATAAAACAAATATTTAAGGGGGCCTCCCATACAACAAACGTGATTTTTTTGCAGTTTTTATAGATAATGGTACGGAACCCTTAGTGCGCGACTCCGACTCGCACTTGGCCGGTTTTTTTTTTTAATACCACTTCACATTTTCACGAGTCAAATTTCTTCTTAGCGTTATCTCGTTTTCTAATCCATTAAGATTGGTGGGATCCGCTACCTAAGCTTAAGGATTTGGCGAAGATACTGATTTTGATATGGAGCGACTGCTGTCAGATAGCCACAAGCCACAGGGAACATCTTCCTTCTTAGGTTAGTTCATGCGTCTTTCGAAATATAATTTCTTGAACTTGCGCGTTTCCTCGCGATGTTTTCTTCACCGGCGAACAAGTGATGATTACAAATATGTACATTCAGAAACACGAATTAAGTGGCACTTGCCAAGATTAGAACCGGTGATCAGATGGTCAATAGACAGGTTCTATATCCACTAAGCTATCACTGGTCATAGGTACTACAAACTTAATATATATCTTATATATAACTTCATGCCAAATCCCTTGTGGGGTAGGCAGACACGCTTTTGATGCGCCGTACCTCTCTTAAAAAACTATCCCTTGGTATACAGTCAATATTATATGACGTTATTTTGTAACAACGAAACATACTGATTACAAGAGAGGTAGGGCGCATCAAAGCAGCCCGTCTGGGGAAGTACCTCCACCTCACAGAAAACCGCAGCCAAACAACAACTCCCTAGAGGGTTGTTGTGTTCCTGCAAGCGTTAATAGGCTACGGTACCCGCTTTGCATCAGGTGGGCCGTATGCTTGCATGCCTCCCGACGTAGTATACTGATTACATAATCACAGACATTTTACGATATGTCTAGTACTTTGCTACATTCGTTTGCTGCGTTCTATGTATTCATATTTCTAGACTTCTACTCGTGATAAAGGCGTTTTTGAGTGTATTGTCACACATACAAACTCGGTGTCGCAGTGGTTAGTAACGCTGGTCTGGCACTAGAACTCGTTGGTTCGATTCCCACACAGAACAAACATTTGTGTGCATGAACACGTCAGTTTGTCTTGGTCTAGGTATATTGAAGTACCTCCACCTCGCAAAAAACCGCAGTCAAATGACAGCTCCCTGGAGGGTTGTTGTGTTCCCACGAGTGAGGCCACCAGTGAGCTCCTTAGGAGTACACTTTACATCAGGTGGACTGTATGCTTGTATGTTTCCCGACGTTGTTGTATGAAAAAATACCTACCGAGTTTGCGTAATGTAGTAAATGTACACTGTGACATATATATTTTTTTATACGTAGGTCACACTATAAGTTATGCGTAACTTAAAAAAACAACATGTTATAACCAAAATACTCGTATTATGTTTATTGCTTTTCAAAATACTCTCCTTTACATTTTAAACATTTTTTCATGAATTCGAACAATTTTTTAAAACAGGAGGACCACAGATCTGAAGGCATGTTTTCTACGTGCTGATTGAACGCTATCACTGCCTCTTCGGAGTTGGTAAAAGTGAAACCTCTCATCAAATCTTTGATTTTGGGGAAAATACAGAAATCACAGGGTGCTAGGTCGGGGCTATGCGCAGGATGGGTAACGAGTTGTACTTTTTCGGAAGTTAAAAATGACTTTGTTTTGTTGGCCGTTTGTGAAGAAGCGTTGTCATGATGTAGGAGAACGCGGCTTTTTGATCGTCTTTCGCGAACTTTTTCTAACACCCTGGGTAAACAAATGGTAGAATACCATTAACATTACCATTAACGGCATTAACACTCTTTTGATTTTCAAGTGGAATTGTGCCGATGGGACCCGTAGCTGAGAAAAAAAACGCGATCATTTTTTACCAACGTTTCTCGCCTGCCTCACTTTTGTTGGCCTGTTCTCATTTTCAAACACCCATTCACAAGATTGCTGTTTTTTTTCGGGTTCAAAACAATAAGTCCACGTTTCGTCTCCTATGACAATGTCATAAACAGCATTAGAATGTCCGTGGTCGTACTTCAGTAGCATCTGTGAGCACCATTCCACGCGAGCCCGCTTCTGCTCCGCTGTCAATTCATGAGGGATCCAACGACAACAAAGTTAACGAACTTTCAATTCTTCGTGTAAAATTTTCTGAATTTGGCTCATACCAATCCCCAATAGTTCTCGAATTGTCTCATAGGTAATCCGCGGGTTTTCTTCAATTAGCCGCTTAACAGTAGCCACATTATTTACGTTGACGGCAGTTAAGGGCCGCCCTTCACGAAATTCGTCATGTAAACCCTCTCTCAAATTCAGCAAACCGTCGCCTCCCGGTGCTCAAAGAAGGTGCTTCTCTCCCAAAAGAATTTTGAAGACGAGCAGTACAGTCTTGCGGAGAGAGAGAACTTTTAAAATCATAAAAAATCATCGCTCTAAAATCTATTCGACTCAATTCGATTTTCGTTGCGTACGTAGAACTTTGATGTGTGATAAAAAACAATTGACAAATGATTTCCGTTCACCCACGGGTGGTGCGTGCGGGCCTCCTACACTATAATAGACGAGTCATAAAGAACGACTGCAGTCAGACCACGAAAATTCAGAGAGTCAACCTTTTAACCCGTAATTAGCATCTTTAATAATACTATGTCAAGAACGAAGTATAAATTAAATTATTAGAAATAATTACCATAGTGAGAGGATGCAAGTTTGGTACATCACTAGTAGTGATATACCAGTTACTTCTATTCTCACACTATGTCATAAAAGTACAAAAAAAGTTCGATATGAAGTTTGAAAAATGGAAAATCAGCGGCAATGATATGATCAGAATACATAGAGCCGGATACTTCCGAAGATCACTGGTCGAATACTCTCCGTAAGTATATAGTAGTCTTAAAAGTCAAACAAGTAATGAAGCGAGAAATTTGTGAGCCCATTTTGCAGTCCTATCGCCAGGAAAAACAAAATTACTTGAGTTCTGTCTGCGACGTTTTGAATATCCTATTCTCAAAAGATAGGCGAACCAAATGAGAGCCGCTTAAATATTTTTTTAGATTTATCTTACTAAGCGATAACACAATGCTAAAGCGATTACAAAGAAAATGTTCTCTCAAAATGCATCTCATCTATTTTCCTGCATTAATTCAATAATCAAGGAATCTTTTCAGACTCTAACCTCAGTAATTATAAATTCCTTGATAGCTTTAAAGCTATAAAGGGATTTATATTTTCCGAGGTCAAGACGTTTAAACGACTCTGATATTTTATGTGCAGAAACTGACGCTTTAAGATATGCTATTGTTGCAGTTTTATCTCTAACTAGACAATCGATTACATTATTTGTTCTTTCGTTGTAGATTCACTGATTACATTCATTTCTCGTTCATTCGTGCTTTGGATTCATTAACTTTGTAAGGTTTTTGTAAGGCTAATTGGTGCAAAAAGTACTGTATATCAAACATCACGTAAATATTAATTGATCGGAGGACACCTCCTGACACAGAGTGCAGGCGATAAGAAGAGACATAGACTGTTATTTCAGATATGCAGGAAGAATGTTAGAGCTGTCTGACTACCCGGCAAGGCACCTGACGTGAAGATTTAGATGGATAGATACGTTTTTTCTTGTCTTCATTTTATAACGACTATTATATATATATATATATATATATACGCCCACGCCTATCAAAAGACCGGGGTTAACACCCGTGATTAAAGAAACAAAATATATATATATATATATATAGCTGTTTTCAACAGCTTATAATGATATATTCAACAAAAAACTTCTTTATTACTTCGAATGGAACTGTCTCTGAACGTTCCGAGAACTGTTTTTTGATCTTTTATACATAGAAAGTTGAAGAATATAGTCTCTTTGGTAAGACGTATCCAATAGTTAAGTTTCTGTCTTCATTGCTTCCGTTAAACACATACAGTTTTTGCGTTTTACCGCGAGAAACATTTTATTTTTCGTTAAAAAAAAGTATCATATGGCTCGGAATATGCTTTTATAATGCCAAATTTCCTTAAAATCCATCCCGTAGTTGCCAAGCGATGCGCACAAACAGGTATACATGTATTTTTAATAGAAAATACAGATTTTTTAGGCAGAAAATTTTCCTACAATCAATAAATGTTCCCAAGTCGACAGGAAATATCCCCGTGAAAGAGTTAAGCAACAGTTTCGGTTTCTTTTCGGTTAGGTTAATGGTTGTCTTTCCGGAAATAGAAACATGTTTTGTCAACATGGGAATATTTTCTTACTGATATTTTACTTCTGACTAAAACTGACCAATCTCTACATAGCAATTAAGTGCAGGCATGAAACAAAATACGAAAACAACCACTGTGTAGTGTTAATACTGTTGCTGTGAAGAGTCCCTTCCTGTGTATGCTCAATTTGGTACCCTTGGGTTGTAGGCAAACTATAATGCGGGTCTGCTGACAAGATCCCTTTCGGAGGAAGGTCTGTGAATGCATGTACCTACCGGGTGCATGCATTCATAGGCTTGCGTATGCTCACGCCCGCGCTCTTGGGGTGCAGGCAGAGTGCTAATTAGGCCATAATCATTATGTTCTCCCTTAGTGGAAGGTCTGTGAGTGTATGTGCCTACTGGGTGCATGCATTCATAGACCCGTGTATTTTAGTGTATGAGGCCCGCATGCACCACCCGTGGGTGCACATCCCTCTGACTGACTGTACCTTTATATTTTGACCATTTAAATAACTCCTATCTCTATCGAACTATTAAAAAGTGGAACGCGTTGCCTGCACATGTGTTTCATCCTTCCTACAACATGGGATCCTTCAAACGAAGCGTGAAGAAGCACTTTGCGGGCCAGCAGGGTAGCGTCAACTGACAGGACACTTTGTCAGTTGACGCTGCAACATGGGCTTCTCTTTTCGCTCACCAACAAGCGAAGCGGAGCCACTATGCTGAGCCAATATAAAAAAAAATACAATATAACAATTAATTTCCTACTATTACTACGATTACATAAAAGTTTAGTTCAAAGTGAGACATGTAAGGATCGCGTTATGTGGCGCGCTTGTGGTTAGATAAACATAAAAATTATTAAAGCTCGCTCGTATTTTGAAAATACGTTGACTAGGGAATGCAATTTGATGTACAAGTGGCCGGAGGGAATATTTTACATTCACCAGCGAAATTATTATACTCGTAACTCAATTAATCATAAAGGTCCGTTGTTATAATAAGAGCTTACCAACAGGCGAAGCGGAGGCACTATGCTCAGGCAATAAAAAAATTATTGATTTTTTAAATCTATGTTACAAAAATATTCTTCTTTGTATTGTTTTAATCTAGATCAAAGCTTATATACTGTTTTTTATATGTTGTAGTTTATTCTTGAAATACGTATAGATACAGCCATGTTACAGTATATTCACTATTTTTTTACAAAATTAAAACGAG
The DNA here is from genome assembly GCA_947507595.1 of Pyralis farinalis. Lineage (NCBI taxonomy): Eukaryota > Metazoa > Arthropoda > Insecta > Lepidoptera > Pyralidae > Pyralis > Pyralis farinalis. Next base: position 37,632,998 of record OX382265.1, read on the forward strand.
ACGTTGACATGTTTTTTTTTATTTTATTTATCTTCGCATTATTTCTATCTATCTATCTATCTATAACTTCACGCCAAATCCCTTGCGGGGTAGGCAGAGAGAACCGAGCGCCACGTGACTCGATCCTTACATATCTCACTCGCTTCTTTAACATTCATTGCTCTTCTCATGCACGCACGCCGGTTTCTAGGGCTCCTGACATCACCTTCTGATAGAACATGACCAATTTGGTCATGGTAGGTAAGTCTTGGCCTTCCCCGGCTCCTACATCCTTCCACTTTTGCATTGTATATCTGCTTCGTCATTCTTTCATCTTGCATTCTTTCTACATGCCCGAACCATCGGAGCATGCCTCTTCTTATTTTAACACCGACGCTCTCTTTCAGACCAACTCTATTTCTAACATCATCATTGCGAATACGGTCTACGAGCCTTACGCCACAAATTTTGCGCAGCGCTCGCATTTCAACCGCGTTTATTCTACTTTCATGCTCTTTCTGCCATACCCAACTCTCGCTTCCATAAGTTAGCGTTGGGACCAACACGGCATTGTGTATAGCGAGTTGTGCCTTCTGGCTCAGGATTTTACTGCCAAGAAGTTTTCCCAACGCTCCATTCACACTATTCCCAGCACTCACTCGTCTTTCCACATCTGCGGTGTACCTTCCATCCCTGCTGAAAGCGCATCCAAGATATACAAACTCATCCACTTGTTCCAACACTTCATCATCAATCGTAATCCTTACATTAGTTCTGGATTCTTCTCTTTCAAATACCATTATCTTTGTTTTCTTCGCATTCAGTAGTAAGCCTTTCTCCATACAGTCGTCTTTCATCGCTGTGACCAGTGTTTGCAGTTTAGATGGTGTATCTGCTAAAAGCACGGCATCGTCTGCATACAGCAGACAGTTCACCACTTGGTCACCCATGCGCAATCCCACATTCGTTGACCTTATTCTCTGCAGACAACTATCGAGATACAGGATAAACAGCCTAGCAGATAGCATGCAACCCTGTTTGACACCAATTTTGACATCAAACCAGGGTGACATGCCACCGTCTATCCGCACACATGCTGAGCAATCCTTGTAAGTGGACTGCACAGCACGGAGCAGTGAACCGTCAATCCCATATCTCGGCAATATGTCCCACAGTTCCTTTCGCACAACCCTATCAAAGGCTTTCTCAAGATCCACAAAACCGCAGAAAACCTTCCGGTCTATGGCCAGATGCTTCTCTACGATATTGCGGAGCGAGAAAACTTGATCCGTACATCCCCTTCCATTTCGGAAACCTCCTTGTGCGTCCCACAGCATTTCATCGGATTTCACCCTCATTCTCCTTTCAATCACCTTTCCATATACTTTTGCTGCTAAGCTGATCAAACTGATGGCCCTATAGTTGGCGCAGTCCATGCGTGATCCCTTGCCTTTATACAAGGGCACGATGACTGCGCGTCTCCAGTCCATTGGGACCCTTCCAGTTCTCCAGCATAGGTTGCATAGGTACCAGAAGGCATCCCGGACGTAAGTGCCACCTAATTTGATCATCTCAGCTGTGATCAGATCAATTCCCGCTGATTTTCCATTTTTCAAGCTTCGTATCGACCATTCGATCTCATCCATAGTTATGCCTTCGTCGGACGCCGTCAACGTGGAGTAAGCATCCGACTCACTCTCATTGCCAGCGTCCGAGGCATACTCATACATTTCCTCAAAATATTCACTCCACCGTTCTAACACTTCCTGAGTGTTGGCAAGAATGACACCAGCTTTAGACTTTATCTTATCCATTCTGGATGCCGACGAACCACTCCGAGACTTCTTTACCTCTCTCCAAAAGAGTTTGGTATTTGCCTCGAAGTTTTTCGTCAGCCTCTCTTCCTCATTCATAATTTGTCTTTCACGCTTCTCTTTCACTAAAGCCTTGGTTTCATTCTTGCATAGACGGTACATTTCTTTCTTCTTTTCTCTCATATTTTCATTTAAAGGCAAAGATGATACGTAATCCAGCCACGCTTTCCTCTTTCTTGCTACGGAGGATTCAACCTCCGCATCCCACCAGGCATCTCCTTTCGCTGTTTTACGTCTCTTTGCGCATCCACAAGCTTCTTTTGCACTATTCACCATACTTTCTTTCAAAACTTTCCAACAATCATCCACATCTGAGTCGGAGAGGCTTGCATTTGCAAGTCTCTCACTTACCAGATGCACATACATTCTCCTTACACTTTCATCTTGCAATTTTTCGCTCATTATCCTTTCATGATCTCCGAAAGGGATACGCACTCGCCAGTGCCTCCACTTCCTAAAAAGGCCCACAAACCGGCTTACCACCAGGTAGTGGTCCGTCTCAAGAGTGGGGCCTCTAAAGGCTCTTGTATCCATTAAAACATTTCGGAGACGTCTATCTATTAAAATCAAATCAATCACACTTTTTTGATCATTCCTTCTCCATGTATACGTGTGAATATCCTTATGATGAAATAAAGTATTCGACACGAGGAGGCCTCGTTCCATACATAAATCTAGTATAGACTTACCTGCTTCGTTCACTCTCTTATCTCCATACGGACCAAGAACAGCTTCATAGCTGTATCGCTTGGTCCCAACCCATCCATTCAAGTCTCCACATATAATCACTCTTTCGTTCCCTTCAACTAAGTCCAGAACATCCCTCACAGACTCCCAAAACTTCTCCAGTTCTTGAGCACACGCTGAGCTTACGGGAGCGTATGCTGCAACCAAAAATACTCGCGTGATGCCCAGTTTAATACGAACCCAGAGAAGTCTAGGCCCTACCAAACAGTAATCTCTTACACCAGTGGCTAAGCGAGAGGAGAGTACGACACCTACACCAGCACTGGCATGATCGTCACGGTCTACCCCAGACCATAGGGCCATCATACCACCGGGCAGATCATCGGTGTCGCTCCCCTTGCGCTTAGTCTCTGTCACACATAAAGCATCCAAACGTCTATCATTCATTACGTCTATCAGTTCATTCGTCTTATCTTTCAATCCACCTCTCACATTCCACGTGCCTATGCGGCACTCGGCTCCCCTCGTCCCACCGGAATTGGCGCTGCGTGGTGGGTGGCGGCCCCCACCGCCGCATGCAGCTGTATTCGCACCGACGGGGGCGGATCGGTGCGCGTCGCCTACGGGGGACGCCCTAATCCGCACGTCGGTGCGCTCTTGGTCCAGAATTGCAATCGACTGATTGGCAGGGGTCGCGAACGAGCACGCTTCTGGCACATGACCCCCTATTTTTCGCATTATTTAATTTATATAGTTTTATAGTATTAGCACTTCGTTCTGTTATGAATAACGTATTTAATCATTATATTAATTTTAATATTAATATTAATAATTATATTTATACCAATATATAAAGCGGAAGAGTTTTGTTTGATTATTTGAACTCGCTAATCGCTCCGGAACTGTCAGTCAGATTTGAAATTAAATGCATGACAAAAACAGCTCCGTCGAATTTTCATATGCATATATTGACACCTGCAAGGAAAAACATCGTAACTCATATTTCGTAACTTTAGAGGAGAGCGTGTCAAGGATTCAAAAAAAATCTTATTATGCTCTGTTAAGCTTTATGGGTAACAGAGCATAATAAGAGTCAGATTTTTTTGAATCTTTCACGCCCTTTAAGCCTTACGCCTAACAGATATGTCGGGCGATATTTGCATTTGATTTAACCGTAATAAATTGTATGTTTTTATTACACTGTTATGTCAATGTGACATATAGGTAATTACATTCGTGTCAATTCTATATTACGTCGGGTGTGTAACACACGAATCATATAGTAAACTCAACTAGCCGCACTCAGAACTTATTCTGCCCGACAGTGAAATAAAAAAATATCCGAGAACCCACCAGCGCCACCTATCGTACACAATTATGAATTTAAACCATTCAGAGAGGGAGGGAGGGAAAGTTTTATTAAGTTCCTCCAGGAATTTGTTCTTCTCCGTGGTATTACTGAAATAATTAAACAGTTTTACAATGAAGGACTTTTGTGTTATATTAATAGGAGAAGAAGACTTCAGGAGAACAAAAAACAATTTTGAACTGATTTTTCATATAAGAGAAACACTCAAAGAATTGAATCATACTAGAATAATATTTTTTTACCCACTTTCAAATGTAATACTTATTCAACAATGTATAACTGGAGGATTGAAAATTTTAATAATTTGTTGTATTTAGATTCATTGACACATGAATATGCTTACATACACACATCAAAAGTGTCTAGGGATCAACATATATTTTTGCAATAACTTTTCTCCTGATTGATATTAATTAAAATTTTCTTTAAGGATTCATCAAATAAAGTGTTTTCGTTTGTCTACAGTAACGATAAACCAAGTCACCTTTGCATTAATAAAGAAATTTGCCATTTTCATAATAAAGGGATTTTTGACATTTGAACCACTAACATTAAAGTTCGAAAAAAAGACTGAAATAACAGTTTTCTTTAAAATTTTATTGGGTAACTTAAACAATTAATAATCCGTGTTTCTACCGCGAACACTAACAACACAAGAACATCGGTTTGGCATACTCAAAATGAGTTCATCCAAATCACGCTGTGGAATGGCCGCCCATGTCAGTATCAGTCGACTTTGGACACGTTACCGAAGCACTGGTACCGTGGCTGAGCGCCATGGAGGACGGTATCGCTGCATCACACGGAGACAAGACCGATACATACAAATCACAACTCGAAGAGCTCCAACAATAACCGCCATGATGTTAGCCGTGACGCTTCATCACTCTTCAGGGAACTTAATTAGCGACCAAACAGTCAGAAACCGCTTGCATGAAGTGAACCTTCATTCCCGAAGACCGCTAAGGGTACCACCTATAGCAATGCACAATCGTAGGATTCGATATCAATGGGCTCTTGAACACAGAAATTGGGCAGAAGAACAATGGCGTTTCGTGTGCTTTTCTGATGAGTCTCGTTTTGGTATGAGACCGGATACAAGACGTATACGACACTGGAGAACCCCTGGACGCCAACAGCGATTAAAATCCTGCCAGGAAGTCCATCCTTATAGTGGTGGAACCATCATGGTATGGGCGGGTATTTGGATCGGCGGAAGAACTGAGTTGATTTGGATCAGAGGCAACCTCAACGCTCAAATTTATGCTGAGACGATTGTATCAGACGTCATCGTTCCTCTACAAGTGCAAATCGGTCCCATATTTCAGTTAATGTATGATAATGCACGACCGCACACCGCAAGAGTTGTAAGACAGACTCTCGCCGCAGCTAACATCAATGTCATGCCCTGGCCTGCTCAGTCGCCAGACTTGAACCCGATTGAGCATGCATGGGATATGCTACAGAGAAGAGCTCTGCCGAATATGGAGGGTATCCAGTCGCAAGAAGACCTTTTTTTGTTGTTGCAACGAACATGGGCGGCCATTCCACAGCGTGATTTGGATGAACTCATTTTGAGTATGCCAAACCGATGTTCTTGTGTTGTTAGTGTTCGCGGTAGAAACACGGATTATTAATTGTTTAAGTTACCCAATAAAATTTTAAAGAAAACTGTTATTTCAGTCTTTTTTTCGAACTTTAATGTTAGTGGTTCAAATGTCAAAAATCCCTTTATTATGAAAATGGCAAATTTCTTTATTAATGCAAAGGTGACTTGGTTTATCGTTACTGTAGACAAACGAAAACACTTTATTTGATGAATCCTTAAAGAAAATTTTAATTAATATCAATCAGGAGAAAAGTTATTGCAAAAATATATGTTGATCCCTAGACACTTTTGATGTGTGTATTAGATTCTAATCTCAATTTATCGTATGACGATAAAATGTTTCATACACGTAATGGTGTCATTAACGACTATGGAATGCAAATTATTTTTAATGATATGTATGAATTAATAAAATCCTTATTAGACTGTAAATTTGACAGCTCATTCAGCAATACCTGTTCAAAGAATATAAACTTGGGAAAATTGTACGAAGAGGATAAATTGAAAAATTTTTTTCGCTGATAATTTTTTGTATATATTACATCAGAATATTGCGGGGTTAATTAATAAATCTGATAATTTGGCTGTTTGTTTAAATGAACTGTCAGACAGAAATGTAAATATTGATGTAGTTTGTATAACGGAGCATTTTTATGCCTCTGGTTATGAACACTTTTTATTTGTGCCAAATTATCACATGGCTGCATATTTTAGTAGGGAAAACAGTAAAAGAGGAGGCACATGTATATTGGTAAAAAATGGCTATCAGCATAGACCATTGTCCGAAATAACAGAACTCTCTATATCAGGAGTATTTGAATGTTGTGCGATTGATCTCATAAACTATGACACTATAATTGTATGTATCTATAGAGTACCGAAACACAACAATTTACCTACGTTCTTTCAAATACTGGAAAAAAATACTAAAAATCCTAAGCCGTTTGACGGAAAAACAAAAAAACGTCATTGTAGCCGGCGATTTTAACATTGATATTTTAAAGAAGAACAATATCACACTCCAACTTGAATGTCTAATAACAACCTACAATCTTATATTAGAATTGCGACAACCTACTAGATTAGTAAGCAAAACGTGTATAGATAATTTTGCTCATAATTTGACAAAACAATGCAAATCTGAAGTTGTAGAATTAGGACTATCTGATCACACTTCCCAATTGTTAAAATGTTCAATAAAAAGAACTTATAATAAAGAGTTCTGGCGTATAAAACGACGTGACTATAGCGATGAAAATATGACAAAGTTTAAAAATTGCATGAAATCTTATAAATTTTCAGATATTTACGATACAAATGATCCGAACGAAGCATATAGGTACTATATTCATTAATAATTTTAAACTATTTTATGACTTATGTTTTCCTTTTACGTACATTACTGTCAAAACTCGTAAAAATCCAAATTGGATATCTAAAGGAATTAAAATTTGTTCAAAAAAGAAAAGGTATTATCTGTGGCATTATAGATTACAACCTACCAAAGTAAATAAAGATACGTTGTTAAACTATACACGTAAGTTTAAAAAAATTATTAAACTTACACAACTAGCACAAAATAATTATAATATTCAAATATCAAAAAATAAAAGTAAAGCGACGTGGCAGGTAATAAACAAATCCAAAGAAATCATACGTAAAGAATCTATTGTAAGAATAAAACTAGGTGAACAAACGGTCACCGATCCACAGGAACCATCAAATACTTTTAATAACTATTTTGTAGATAAAATTGTACCAATATTAAATTCTAGGATTCGTGTTACAGGAAATATTAAAAGTTGTAGAAATTCAATGTTTATGCCCCCTAGTCTGCCCTCTGATATCTTGAAAATTATCACTTCGTTAAAAAATACCAATAGCGTAGGTGCTGATGGTGTGTGTACAAAGGTAGTTAAATCTGTAGCAAAATATATTTGCGCACATCTCAGTCTTATGAATAATTTAAGTATAAGTATGGGTATTTTCCCAGAGCAACTAAAACCAACTATAGTAAAGCCAGTGTTCAAGAAAGGCTGCAAACATTCTATGGACTGTTATAGACCCATAGCTCTGCCTAATATATTTTCTAAAATTTTTGAAAAATACATCCACGCACATATTTACGCTTACATGGAAAAATATAATTTATTTGCTCCTGAACAAAAAGGTTTTAGACAGAGCAAAGACATTAATATGGCAATATATGACTTTGTGTACACTGTTATAACGAATATGGATAAAAGACTACCGGTATGCTCTATTTACTGCGACATGACTCAAGCATTTGACTATGTAGACCACAAAATTTTATTTCAAAAACTAGAAGCATATGGCATTCGCGGAAATGTTTTGGATTTGTTAATCTCGTATCTTAAAGATAGAACACAGTGCACACAGGTAACTAAACTAAATGCTAAGTCTAAAATCAATGAAATTTTTATGTCTAACCAACGTACGGTTTTATACGGTGTACCTCAAGGAAGTGTCTTGGGTCCACTGTTGTTTATTATTTACATTAACGATTTACCTAAAATAACTAATCCCATGTCTCTCTTTGCGGATGATAGCACGGTCACAATAGAGTGCCAAAATTATGGCATGTACGAAAATGATATAAATGAAACACTGGTTGATATTATAAAATGGTTAGATAATAATAATCTAAAAATAAATGTCCACAAGACTAGTATTATGCATTTTAATCAAAGAAAAACGGGAAGCTCTAACATTAATGTTTGCTATCATAACAATAATATAAAAGAAGTAAACGATGTAAAATTCTTAGGAATCATAATAGACAAAAAGCTTAACTGGAAACCACATACAGAAGAAATATGTAAGAAATTATGTTCATCTGCATATGCAATATGTAGGTAATCCCAATCATGTTTGCAGTTAAATAAATTATTTTTCATTTTTTTTTTCATGCATTGCACAGACTAGCTCCCACTGTAAATAACGGTACATTACTTACTGCCTATCATGGAATTGCTGGTCATATATTAAGATATGGGATAATATTCTGGGGGAATTCAACAAACAGAGAATATGTATTCAAAGCGCAAAAAAGATGCATAAGAGCGATGTTTAATCTTAAAACCACTGACAGTTGCATGCCCTATTATAAAAAATTTAACATACTGTCTTTTCCATCGCTGTATATATATGAAGTAAGCGTATTTGGCAAAACTAGTCAGAATTTGTTTCCACGGCTCTCTGACATCAGTAAACGAAATCGTCGCGATAACAGTAAAATATTCACAAAAAAATCTAACACCAAATTATTGCATGACAGCATTTTTCGTATGGGACCTACAATATACAACAAGTTACCGAGGTCTTTGAGAGAACTTCCGGTTAATATGTTTAAACAGAATTTAAAGAAATTATTATTATACAAATGTTACTATAACGTTTCAGAATTTCTTAATGACAAAGTCTAATATTTTTATTTATGATTATAATTTTATTTTTTCTAATTAAAACAAGTAATTATGTACAGGTATGTTTTTTTTCATGTATCTCGAGGACGGCACTGGCCGTTTTGATAAAATTTTGTATTGATAAATATAGATGATTGTTTTTTTTGGGTTTGTGTATGTGTCTTTCCTGCAGAATCGAGATTTTTATACAAAAAAAGGTACCTAGTATTTTGTGATATTAATAACTTGCATGTTCTTCTTAAATTATATTTTTATCGGCATGTGCATCTACTCAACTTTTGTATGCCTCAGTGGCCAAACATGTAGAACCAATTTATTTATGTAACACCAGTATCCATTGTAATCACTCATGTTTGACAAAATAAAAAATCTGAATCTGAATCTGAATTTGGTATTTGACTGCGATTTTCTGTGAGACAGTGGTACTTCCACAGACGCGCTGCTTTCATGTGCCCTACTCTTAAAACACACAGACCTAGACAAAAAGTTCATGGACACAATTGTTTGTCCTGTGTGGGAATCGAAATCGAATTTCTGTCAAGCATCAGGATATGTAGAGGACGTTTAGTTAGCTCGCCAAAACGTCGTCCACATTTAGGAATTCGTGACATCCACCTAAGAATTATATACATAAAGATATGTCGGATATCACGACACAGAAGAAATTACGGTTCCTATTGAAAATACATATATATCTGTTTGTGCGGCATCGCATGGCAACTACGGGATGGATTTTAAGGAAATTTGGCATTATGAAAGCATATCTCGAGCCATATGATACTTTTTTTTACGAAAAGTAAAATGTTACTCGCGATAAAACGCAAAAACTGTATGTTTTTAACGGAAGCAATGAAGACAAAAACTTAACTATTGTATACGTCTTACCAAAGAGACTATATTCTTCAACTTTCTATGTATAAAAGATCAAAAAACAGTTCTCGGAACGTTCAGAGACAGTTCCCTTCGAAGTAATAAAGAAGTTTTTTGTTGAATATATTTTTATAAGCTGTTGAAAACAGCTTATAAAAATATATATAATAGACATTATAAAATGAAGACAAGAAAAAACGTATCCATCCATATAAATCTTCACGTCAGGTCCCTTGCCGGGTAGGCAGAGAGCTCTTACATTATTTCTGCATATCTGAAATAACAGTCTATGCCTCTTCTTATCGCCTGCACTCTGTGTCAGGAGGTGTCCTCCGATCAATTAATATTTACGTGATGTTTGATATACAGTACTTTTTGCACCAATTAGCCTTACAAAAACCTTACAAAGTTAATGAATCCAAAGCACGAATGAACGAGAAATGAATGTACTCAGTGAATCTACAACGAAAGAACAAATAATGTAATCGATTATCTAGTTAGAGATAAAACTGCAACAATAGCATATCTTAAAGCGTCAGTTTCTGCACATAAAATATCAGAGTCGTTTAAACGTCTTGACCTCGGAAAATATAAATCCCTTTATAGCGTTAAAGCTATCAAGGAATTTATAATTACTGAGGTTAGAGTCTGAAAGGATTCCTTGATTATTGAATTAATGCAGGAAAATAGATGAGATGCATTTTGAGAGAACATTTTCTTTGTAATCGCTTTAGAATTGTGTTATCGCTTAGTAAGGTAAATCTAAAAAAATATTTAAGCGGCTCTCATTTGATTCGCCTATCTTTTGAGAATAGGATATTCAAAACGTCGCAGACAGAACTCAAGTAATTTTGTTTTTCCTGGCGATAGGACTGCAAAATGGGCTCGCAAATTTCTCGCTTCATTACTTGTGTGACTTTTAAGACTACTATATACTTACGGAGAGTATTCGACCAGTGATCTTCGGAAGTATCCGGCTCTATGTACTCTGATCATATCATTGCCGCTGATTTTCCATTTTTCAAACTTCATATCGATCTTTTTTTGTACTTTTATGACATAGTGTGAGAATAGAACTACCTGGTATATCACTACTAGTGATGTACCAAACTTACATCCTCTCACTATGGTAACTATTTCCAATAATTTAATTTATACCTCGTTCTTGACATAGTATTATTAAGGATGCTAATTACGGGTTAAAATTACTTTATTCCGAGCATACTGTATATCGCTGTACACATGTAGCTTGTGGGCGCAATATTCGCAGAACGTGTATAGTGCCCTCCGAGTCCAGTTCAACATTGCGTTCAGAGCGGTGTGGGGGCTGCCCCGTTTCTGTAGCGCATCAGGTATGTTTGCAGCTGCAAATACAGATTGTTTTCACGCGAGTATGCGCAAGCGGGGTGCATCCCTGGTGCGCCGGGTGCGGGCCAGCTCCAACGCTGTCCTGGCGATGATCGCCGATAGACTTGATTGCCCCTACATTGTTGTGACAGACACGTCCCACTATGCAGGATGAGGCAATTATAGTTTCCATGTATTTTATGTTATATTCTATTTTATTTTAATTTAATTTTGTGTGTATTTCTGTGGGTATTAATAACCTGATTTTTTTTTTTTTAATTTTTTTAAAAGGTTGTCCCTCTGGTATTTCGTGGTCTGACTTCAGTCGTTCTTTATCAAAATCAGTATCTTCGCCTGATCCATAGATTTAGGTAGCGGACCTATTTAGGGACAATGTTAGGAAGAAGATTTTTTTTTTTTTATTATACCACTAAGGTGGCAATCAAGCATACGGCCTGCCTGATGTTAAACAGTCAACGTAGCCTATGGACATTTGCAACACCAGGGGCGTCACTCATGAGTTGCCGACCCTCTAAAAACCTCTTCACGCATTTCTTGAAGAACTCCATGCTGTAGTTCCTTGGAAAAACCTCGGCTGGGAGCTCATTCCACAGCTTGAGTGTTCTCGGAAGAAAACTTCTCTGGAACCGCACCGTACGCGACCATAGCGGTTCAAGCGTGTGAGGGTGAACTCCCCGCCGTCGGCGAGCGGTGCGGTTATAAAAAGTAGCCATCGGCATCATTTCGAACAACTCTTCAGAACACAACCCGTTGTACAATCGGTAGAACACACAAAGGGAGGCAAAGTCTCTCCTTAAACTTAAGGGTTCAATACCGTGTGTAAGCTTAGGATTGTCGACAATTCTCACAGCTCGTCTCTGAATCGAATCACACGGTCCAAGCTGGTATTCAGGTGCTCCCGCCCAAAGGTGACTGCAGTACTCCAAGTGCGGTCTGACTTGAGACTTATATAATATAAGTCTTTGCCCCGCACTGAAGTACTGCTTAGCCCTGTTGAGCACACCAAGTTTTTTCGACGCCAGCTTGACCTTCTCCTCCAGGTGATTTCGATATTGCACATCACTGGAGATCTCGACGCCAAGCATCCTAATACTTTTGGTGACGGTAAGAGGTGTGTTCTGGAATTTAGGAACCACAGCAAATAGAGTTTTCTTAGCGGTGAACGCGCAAACTTGTGTCTTCTTGGGGTTGAATTCGACCAAGTTAAGCCGCCCCCAGTCGGATATTTTAGACAGAGTACCATCCATTTCAGACACAAGTTTGTCGCGGCTTTCCTCCACAAGGGAACGAGGGATGTTTGCACGGCCTGTATAATAAGTATCCCCGGTGCTGTCGTCCGCATAACAATGAATGCCATCAATTGACAACATATCATTGATATGCAGCAGAAACAGCGTCGGAGACAGTACAGAACCCTGAGGGACGCCAGCATTGATATCCATACTATCGGAGCATCCACCGTCAACCACGGCTTTTATGCATCTGTTGGATAAAAAGCTGGCGACCCATTTGCACAAACCCTCGGGCAGCCCGTATGATGGTAACTTCGATAGAAGACTCCGGTGCCAGACCCGATCGAACGCCTTCGCCATATCTAGGCTGACAGCCAATGCCTCACCTTGACTCTTTTTTTTTTGCGGGTAGTAAAGAAAGTGTACATCTATTGAAACAGCTCTGATTTTATTTGATATAAATAATAGTAATATCAGTTTTTTCACCTCATATTTTATATTCACATTTTAGTTGGGCACTTGACTACGCCGTCAGCTAATTTTCTCAAGTCTCCTTTCAATACATTAGTAAATATCACATCAACTTTAATACACACTATGGATACACTAACTCAACTCAAGAAAAATATGGAGGAGATGACGCAATTCTTCAGCACAAAGATGTCTTCATTTGAGAGTGCACTAGATGACCGCCAGCCGCAGGATTCGGCTTCTTTAGCCAATGAGTTTAGGACATTTAGATCTCTCATTTGGAAAGCTGTGTCACATCTTAAGGCTCAAATGGAGTTAGTCATGCAGAGTTTGGACTGCCTGGAGATTCGATCACGGTCAAATGTGTTACTTCTTCACGGAGTGGCAGAGAAATCAGGGGAGGATCTAGTTTCTGACTTCATCAAGATGTGTCATACAACCCTTCAATTACCTCATATTAACATCTCATCAATTGATGCATGCCTGAGACTGGGAAAAATGCACTCTTCACGGCCACGACCAATGCTTATCCGTTTCATAAACAGCAGAACCAGAAACATTGTATGGGATGCTAAAAAATATTTTAAGGGCAGTGGTATGACTATCTCGGAATTCCTGACTAGCAGCCGGCACGCAGTCTTTGTTGAAGCCCGTAAGGTGCTAGGTGTTGGTGGCAGCTGGTCCAGTGGTGATGGCAAAATTGTGGTGGTCACAGCGGACGGCTCCCGTCGGAAAATAGTGTCAATGACAGAGCTTCAAGCGGTTAAGGACGAATACGCGTCAGGTAAACAAAGCTCGCAAGCATTAGCATCAGGTGCGGAGAAGCCTGTTCGTCCATCACACAAGTCACGCAGCACAAAAAATTCAACCAAATCTCATTAATTAAATAGGCCGGTCTTCAAGGGTATGTTGCTTCGTATTCTGTGTTATAAAATCGATTTCTATGCTTTGTTCCGTCATTGGACGGTGGTAGTTAAATTTGTTAATGTTTGTACCTGCATCTTACAATTACTTTGTTTTGTATTTCACTAATACATAAGTTGTTTGCGATAAACAAAATACGGTAGTATAATATGTCAAAATCTTAATCTGACATTACAGCGACGACGTCATTATCTTAATATAGTTTAACGGACTTGGATACTAGATCTTGCCAGACTTAAATCGTTGCATACTTTAATTTAATTTTATTATTTATTTATTTTTTATTTCCTTCGTGAATACTACAACATATATAGCAATGTTAGTGTTATTGCCGATCTTGAAGTTACACAAAAGACTCCATTAATTAGTGATAAGTAGCCACGCGGAGCAACCATCATTATTATCGACGCATTCTCATCATTTTTATTGTTATCTACTCAAGTAACATCTAAGTACCTTTATTATGTGCTTTCCATTTGTGTATATCCGATTATTATTTTTATTTTTTTTCTCTTTATTATGCATTTGCATTATGTGATATTTTGTTTTTCTCATCTTAATAGCTGCCGGCGAGTGTTAAATTGATAATTAGCGTAAGGTAGAACTTATTTAAGTTGTTATTTAGTGTTCTTATATTTTTAGTGCTTAATCTAGTCTAAAGTATTGTTACGGAGATGTCAGACTGTGACTCGGAATATTTCTCAATTTCGTCATCCTCAGAGAGTTTTTCAGGTGCTATGAGTGATGCTTCCGATGTACCTTCTTTGGGTGATTTTTTAAATGTTACCTTTTCAACAGTTCACAAGAATTTTAATGTTATTCACATAAATGCTCAGAGTGTAGCTTCACATTATGCAGATTTGCTGGCCACATTCTCTTCAGATAATATCCACGCCATTTTAATATCTGAAACATTTTTGAAACCGTCACTTCCATCGACTTTATATCCGTTGCCCGGTTTTCGGTTGATTAGGAATGATCGTACGTGTACAAAACATAATGATAACGCCGGCAGGATGGTGGGATATGGTGGAGTAGCTATATACCTACGCAGCGACATCGAATGTGAAGTTGTCTCACTATCTCCTCCGGAATTTCAAGCGCCTGAATACCTGTTTTTGTCGGTCACCCTTCATCACACGAAAGTTCTTCTCGGAGTATACTATAGTCCTTCTCTTCATATAAATTATTTTAATTCCTTAGAAATTCTCTTAAATGACCTTCTTCCTAAATTCAATCACGTCATCGTTATGGGGGATTTCAACACGTGCCTTGCAAAAAACGATAGTCGTTCTAAAACTCTAATTTCTCTTCTGCATTCTCTTAACTTGTCTGTTCTTCCACTCAACCCCACACATTTCCCGCACAATGGTCCTCCATCCCTCCTTGATCTTGTTATCACATCCTGCCCTGACCTAGTAGCCACGCATGGCCAGCACAATGCGCCATCCTTTTCAGCGCATGATCTTATATTTGCTTCTTTTGTTATTCGCCCACCTAAGCGTAAACATAAAGTTATTTTTCAGCGTAATTTTGGTCTGATTGACTGGAGTCAGCTAAGGGGGGATGTGTCTGATGTGGATTGGAGTCCTGTTCTTTTAGCTGAAAATATAGATGCTAAAGTTTCTCTTTTTAACGAGACACTCTTGTCTATATTTGACAAATATGCGCCTGTTAAAGCAGTCCGCGTTAAGCATTATCCGGCTCCTTGGCTGACTCCAGAAATAAAGGCGATGATGGCCAGGAGAGATAGAGCCAAAATAAAGTTCCGTTATGATCAAACAACTGAGAATCGGTCAAGGTTCATTGACCTGCGTAATCAATGTAGCAGGATGTGCAGGTATGCTCGACGTAAACAAATCATGTCCACCATCGAAAACTGTCCTCCCTCAAAGTTGTGGAAGTTTTTAAAGAGTTTAGGAGTCGGGAAGGAGCGGACCAGTGCTTGTACCAACATCGATATTAATCTTTTAAATGCTCACTTTAGTTCCTCTCCCGTCAGTCTTCACCCACTTACCAAACGAGCAACACTTCTTGATTTAGAAAATAGTCCTCAAGCTAACTGTCCCCAATTGAATCTTGATGTCATAACACCTGATGAAATTGTAAATATAATTAGTAATATCAAGTCTAGGGCTGTTGGTGAGGATGAAATTTCGTTAAATATGATCAACCCGATTAAGAATGAAATTGCCCCTATTCTGGCAGATATTTTTAACTGTTCACTTTCTTCTGGTCTATTTCCTTCTTTGTGGAAATTAGGACATGTTATACCGCTGCCTAAGAAGCTTAATCCTTCTCTTTTTTCTGAATATCGTCCGATATCTATCCTTCCTTTTCTATCAAAGGTGTTGGAGTATTTTGTACACCAACGCCTTACGAGCCATCTTCAGCGTTTTAGTCTTCTTAGTAAATATCAGTCAGGATTTCGTAGTGGGCATAGCACTGTCTCCGCTCTGGTCAAAATCACAGATGACATTCGCCACAATATTGAGAACAAAAATCTTACTATTCTCTCACTCCTGGATTTTACTAGCGCTTTCAATTCTGTTGATTATGATATATTGCTAGGTGTCATTAAAACTTTCAACCTTTCACCCATCTTGCTTACCTGGTTTGAGTCATACCTCAAAGGACGACGTCAATTGGTGAGACTCGGCGACTGTCGGTCTGATTGGTGTGACTTGACTGCCGGGGTTCCCCAGGGAGGGATATTATCGCCAGTTTTATTCGCTATGTTTATTAATGGCATTACTCTTCCACTGTCTTCTTCCTTTCATTTATATGCAGATGATCTTCAAATATACACGGCTGCCTCTCTTTCTAATATTTCTCAAGCTATTAATACCATCAACTCTGATCTCGCTGCCATTTCTCAATGGTCCCAACGCTTTGGCATTAAAATTAATGCTGCTAAGTCACAGGCAATTATAATTGGTAGTTCCCACTTCATTTTTAAATTGGACTCCATGATGATTCCCAGTTTAGTTTTTGACGGCACTGTTATACCGATCTCTTCGACCGTAACAAATTTGGGTGTTATCATGGATCAAACTTTGTCGTGGATACCTCAGGTAAATGAAGTCAGCCGTAAACTTTTCGCCTCTGTGCATTCTCTTAGACGTCTGCAAAATTTCCTTCCGATTTCCACTAAGGCGATGCTAGCACAATCCCTCCTGCTTCCTCTGTTAGATTATGCTGATGTGGCCTACCTGGATCCGGCAGAGGGACTGCTTGATAGACTGGATAGACTTTTGAATCTTTGTGTAAGGTACGTATTTGGTCTGCGGAAGTATGACCACATCTCTGAATTTCGCAAGCAGCTCGGTTGGCATCCGATTAGGCTACGTAGAAAATTCCATATATTGTCCCTTCTTTTCAA
Source organism: Pyralis farinalis (assembly GCA_947507595.1). NCBI lineage: Eukaryota > Metazoa > Arthropoda > Insecta > Lepidoptera > Pyralidae > Pyralis > Pyralis farinalis. Next base: position 37,650,209 of record OX382265.1, read on the forward strand.
CGTACTATTTAACCCATCTGCTCCTGAGTACTTACGTGAAAGGTTTCAATTTCGTGATATTGATAATCGTCTGCGGTCTTCAGTGGATCCTTTACTGAATATTCCTATGCACACCAGTAGTACATACACCAAATCTTTCTCGGTTCATGCCGCAAAATTGTGGAATTCACTCTCTTTGCACATTAAATTGTCTCCCACCATTGAATCGTTTAAACTGGCTCTGAAAGGCTCTCACGATGATCATGGTGCTTTAGACTGATTTTATTTTTATCTTAGTTAATTTTTCTTTTATTCTTTCGTTTATTTTTTATTTTTTTTTTTTTTCTTTCTTCTTTACATATATATTCATATTCTGTTCTATTTTGTCTAGCTACTTTCAATTTCATATATATATATATTTGTTTTTTGACATTTATTACTTTTATATTTGTTATTAATTATTATAATGATCTGTTTCGTTTATGTAGTACTACCGTGCCACTCGCCTACCAAATTCCAATTAGACACTCAAAGGTTGACTGGAAGAGATTCCTTATAGGAATAAGTCCGCCTTTGTACATTTATTAATGTGTTGCATTTTAATTTATATTTTTCATTGTTATTTTATGTACAATAAAGATATTACAAACAAACAAACAAACAGACTCTCTATCGCCAAAGCCCAGCGGTGTGTAAGATACACTAGAAGATCACCAATTGAGCGACAATGGCGAAAACCGTATTGACGGTCGCTAATCAAGTCGTGATCCTCTAGGTATCCTAGGAGTCGTATGTTTATCACACGCTCCATTACCTTGGAGAGAAGGGAGGTTATGGCGATAGGCCTGTAATTCGATGGGTCTGATCTATCGCCCTTTTTGGGCACCGGGTGCACATTGGCGGTCTTCCATGAAGACGGAACTTGCCCAGTGGAGTAGGAAAGCACGAAAAGGCGCGTTAGTACAGAACACAACTCAGGAGCACACAGCTTCAGCACCACTGCCGGTATACCATCCGGCCCACTCGATTTATGAATGTCGAGAGAGAGTAAGGCCCGCCGGACATCTCGCTGGGTAATGGAGATTTCCGGCATTGAGCTACCGCACCACGGGATGGTAGGTGGCACAGCTCCCCCGTCATTCATATTCGAGTTAGACGCAAAGAGATTACCAAGTAAATCGGCTTTCTCCTTAGCGCTATGGGCCAAACTGCCATCCGGTTTTTGCAGTGGTGGCATGGACGGTTGACAGAAATTTCCCTCGGCAGCTTTAGCGAGCGACCAGAAAGCACGGCTCCCAGAGGGAAAGCTCGCAATTCGCTCGCCAACTCTGCCGACGAAATCGAATTTTGCTCTAGCGACCACCCTTTTACTGGACCTCGAGGCAGCATTCAGTTTGCGCTTCAAAACAGAGACTCTAGGATCCCCATTAGCATGCGCCGTGGTCCAAGCATCGTAAGCAGCCTGCTTAACAAGAATGGCTTCCTTACAACGCCGATTAAACCACGGCCGCTTTTGAGCTCCCGCAGTAGCTACAAGGCGATTGAGAATGAAGCATTCCATGCCATCCAATATCGCCGCAGCCACTGCGGTTGCACAGGAATCAATGTCGTCTGATTCGAAGCACAGCTGCCTCCACGGGTACGATGCGTAGAATTCACGCAATCCATCCCAGTCTGCTGACTTATAGTGCCATACGCGACGACATCCGGCGGGCTGAGGTGGATCGCGTTTGGCACAAGGCACTTGGGTCCGGATGAGGCAGTGATTCGACGAGCCAAGCGGCGCATCCACTGAGATGTTATACTCATCCGGACGTGTGGTCAGCAGAAGGTCCAGTAGAGAGCTTGCATGGTCCTCTACATCTGGTATTCTCGTGGGAGAAAAAACCAGTTGAGAGAAACCATAGGCCAGAGCAAATTCATGAGCAGATCTCCCCGCGTAGTCAGTGCACCAAGAGCCAAGCCACTCGGCGTGGTGGGCATTGAAGTCTCCCAAAATCACTAACTCCGCGGAGGGATACTGTTCGATGACGCTGTCAGTCGACCTTTGCAGGCGCTCAAATAACCGAGTTGTGCCTGTATCACCGCTATGAGACCTGTATAGGCACGCGTAGATTCGGGTGTGGCCGCCTTGATCCACTCGCACCCATAATATCGACAGGTCCCTGTCTTCAAGGTTATGCAATCGGCGACAACAAATATCCTCCCGGACGAACAAGCATACCCCGGCATGACGCACAGACAAGTGCTCCAGTTTGGACCCGGGGTAATTCAAGTAAGAAGTGTCGGCCGGTGAGGATATTTGTGTCTCCGTGAGGAAAAGAATGGTCGGCCGCGCGGTTTCCAGGTGATGATGGACCGCGATGATGATCGAGTGCAAACCCCTGATGTTGCAAAAGTCCACATACATTGTGGAAGGGGTGGCCGCTGTGAAACCATTTTTCCGTTTTTTTTGCTTTTTCATGAGTGATGAGGTAAATAAAATAAAATAAGAGGTCGATGAACAGACAGAGTGAAGGACAAAAGCGCGGTGTTTTTCACCATAGTACCGTGCGGGTAATGCGGTTTGCTGGCGCGGCGGGCGGAAGGGCCCCCGGTCCCCCCCTGCTGCAGCAGCCGGGTCCACCCCGGTCTCCTTCTCCGGCACGACCACTGCAACCGGGACTTTTCACAGGCTGGCGGTTCAGCCTTCCGGGGCGGAGATTAAGTGATCCCCGGGTTCGGGAACCCTACTAACCTGTGGGCGGCCAGCGGTCAACCGTTTCACCGGGTCTCCCTGACCGCCGCGCCAGCCTGCCGCGCCTACACTGCTAGTGGCGATTCGACATCCACCGGTCCTCCCGCTGTCCGCACAACGACCCCTCAGTTAACTGGCGACCTTACTCACGCACAGGAACACAACAATCCTTCCGGAGTTGTTATTTGGCTGCGGTCTTCTGTAAGGTGGAGGTGCTTCCCCAGACGGATATTTAGAGCAAGAAGTCATGCTATGCCCCCCCCCCCCCCCCCGCAACAGATATAGGGTCGGAGGAGGTGGAGCACAGCACGACTTCTCGCTGGATCCTACCTCTCTTAAAAAATTAATTACAGGTTATCAAATAAATGCTGATTATTCTACATCACTAGATGAATTGATCTTGATTAACACTAATAAAAGATCTTTATTTGCTATTTGGACTTTTGGAAACTTTAGTATTTTCTTCTATGTCGTGATATCCGACATATCTTTATGTATATAATTCTTAGGTGGATGTCACGAACTCCTAAATGTGGACGACGGTTTGGCGAGCTAACTAAACGTCCTCTAAATATCCTGATGCTTGACAGCAACGCTCGTAGGTTCGATTTACACACTGGACAAACAACTGTGTCCATGAACACGTCTCTTTGTCTAGGTCTGGGTGTAGGGCCGTACCCAAAGGGTAAAACGGAACCCTATTATTGAGGCTCCGCTGTCCGTCCGTCCGTCCGTCCGTCTGTCACCAGGCTGTATCTCATGAACCGTGATAGTTAGACAGTTGAAATTTTCACAGACGATGTATTTCTAATGCCGCTATAACCACAAATACTAAAAAATAGAATAAAATAAATATTTAAGGGGGCTGCCATACAACAAACTTGTTACCCCAATTATATACTTAAAAACATACATACACTCAAATCCACCCACTCACACAAACACCCACAAACCCACACACATACACACACACACACTACACACACACACACTACACACACACACTCATACATAGACAGAGAAAGATATAGACAACATTCACAGCATAGAATATTACATATTATATTATTAGATTGTAATAAAACTTTTAAACCTTTCGCTTTATATATAAGGCACAACTGAGATTTATATAACTGTTCGCTATTTATAATTTAGTAAGTTAACTGTAATGCTAAGTCCATTGAAGAGCCTGACTCCCATAACACAGGGAAACCTAAAGTGGGAGCCAGTGAAACAGAAATTGTAACATTCTTGCTAAATAAATTATTATTATTATCTTCTTCTCGCTCTCGGGCATTATCCCGGTCATTTGATAGGCGTGCGCGGGGATAAGGATCCAACGCGTAGAGGCCTCTTCGAAAAGACTATGCAATGTTGTACATTATGTTGTTATTATTATTATTATTAACAAACGTGATTTTTTTTCTTATTTTTGCTCGATATTGATAACGGCAACAGGTAGACGCTTGAAATATACACAGAATATTTAGTTATATATTCACTTTAAGAATAAATAATTAAATTAAAATAAAACAAATATTTAAGGGGGGCTCCCATACAACAAACGTGATTTTTTTTGCCGTTTTTATAGATAATGGTACGGAACCCTTCGTGCGCGAGTCCGACTCGCACTTGACCGATTTTATATATATTTTATATTGTATTCTTCTTCTTAGCGTTACCCCGTTTCCTAATCCGTCAAAATTGGCGGGATCCGCTACTTAAACCTAAGGATTTGGCGAAGATACTGATTTTGACATGGCGCAACTGCCGTCCGACCTCAATTCAAAGGGAAAACCAGACCTCCCTTAGATTCGTCTTTCGAAAATATAATTTTTGAACTTGCGTGTTTCCTCATGGTGTTTTCCTTCATCGCCGAGCAAATGATAATTACAAATATGTACATAAATCCGATAACACGAATGTAGTGGACCTGTTGCTCAATCGGCCGGTTCCTTATCGACTAAGCTATAACTGCTCACATATATTTTACAAGCAGAGTCTTCATCCCAAATCTGGCGCCCCCGTACCATAATACCGTTACCGTAGCCTGTGGACATTTGCAACACCAGGGGTGTCGCTCGTGCGTTGTCGAACCTCTAAACGTCGCTTCACGCCCTTCTTGAAGAACCCCACGCTCTAGTCCCTTGGGAAAACTTCGGCTGGGAGCTCATCCCACAACTTGAGAGTTCTCTGAGGAAAACTTAGTTAACATAGTTTAAGCTTATTTCCAAAGTCCATTATTCTAAAGTTGTTATAAGTATCTATGCCTTCACGCCAGGTCACTTGCGGTGTGGACAGCGACAACCGAGCGTTAGAAGACGCGATCCTCACACACTTCGCTAGCTTCTTTAGCTTTTCATGAAATTATATGGAAAAAAAGGTGTGAACCTGACATCACCTTCTGATAAAACTCGATCAGTTCAATTCTATATCCAATTTGTTGGTCGAATTGAGTCCACTTCATGCGATACACTGCACCAACTGGAGCGGGGGCCTGTCGCAATGCAGAGTGCCCCGCAGACACTAAGCTGGCCGGTGGGGGGCACCCTCTACGTTGCACAGGTCTTAGCGGCGACGGGAGCGGCGGTGACCCGTCGTCGTCGCTCGACAAGTTGGTCGGAGGTATCTGCGCTTACTCGGAGCATACTGCTCCTCCGACGACGTGGATCTCAACGAGGCGGGCGATGGTACTGAGCGTGCGTTCTGTTTCTCCTGTCTTTTTCGTGATCTTTTAATAATTTATACATTAACTAGCTGTGCCCGCGACTTAATCCGCGCGCAATAGTTATTTTTTTATTATTTATTTATATTAATAAAATTTCAAAAATAAAAGTAGCCTAAGTTACTCCTTATTACATCAGCTATCTGCCAGTGAAAGTCCCGTCAAAATCCGTCCCGCCGTTTCAGAGATTACCCGGAACAAACAGACAGACAGACAAAAATTGTAAAAAAAATATTTTGGTATATGTACCAAAATATTTTTCAAAAAAAGCGGTTATTGTAATATTACAAACAGACACTCCAATTTTATTTATCTGTATAGATTATTATATATGCACATCACTTTTTTTATAACATCATTGTGCACATCTTATATTTTTATTGTCATTGTATCGGTGATCATCTTGTATTGTTATTTGCAAAATTATTAATCGTAATTTATTAAATTAGCACCTGTCATTGTTCATGTCAGAAATATCATTTATCCTTGATTTCAAATTCATGGGCACATTTGAATTCAATGCGTATTCAGGTATGGTTACATTTTTCGTAATTTCTACTATATATATCACATTTATGTTCACTATTTACCATACTGTTAGTCAAAAAATATATGAAAAATATAATAAATTAACATGTTTGTTTTTACAAAATCAAAACGAGACGATGACATGCTTTTTTTATTGTTATTATCTTGGCATTATTTAATTTATATAATTTTATTAATTTATAATCTTAGCACATCATTCTGTTATATGAATATAAACATATTTTATCATTATATTAATTTTAATATTAATAATTATATTTATACCAATATATAAAGCGGGAGAGTTTAGTTTGATTATTTGAACTCGCTAATATCCGGAACTTTCAGTCAGATATAAAATTATATTTGCATTTGATTCTTGAGAAAGGTTATGGACTCAACATTACGATATGATTCTTAGAAGATAAGGAAAATAAAGAAAGTAGAAAAAGCGGTTCCCACAGGATACTGCGGGGATGTGTGATCAAAGTCGCGGGTTGCAGTTAGTTATTGCATATTTACATGTCAACTTAATGACGAGACATTGGAGCAACTTTATACATCATCTTGTTT